>CAUYUJ010000947.1:623565-645482 GCA_963575745.1 Prorocentrum cordatum
GCAGAGCCACCCCGGTTCCCGCCCCCCAGTAGAGCTGAAAAAGCGTAGGAATTGAGGCTCAGGCTGTTCTGAGGGTCTTTGAAGCTCACACGCTGGCTCGGCGGATTTCTCGTCCGAGGACGTGCCCGACCCAACCTTGAGGGAATTCCACCTACGGTCTCAATGGGCGTCGGCGCATGGCGGCGCCGCGCCAATTTGGACACGCGCCCCACAAAAGGTTCGCTGCCTGATAGTGAGCTCCCACATGCGGCCTCCACGGGCGCAGACGCAGGGCGGCACCGCGTATATTCTGGCACACCCTTCGCGAGGATCGTTGCCCCACGGGGAGCCCCACGTGCGGCCCGCGCGGGCGCAGACGCGTGGCGGCACCGCGCCAGTCCCGACACGCCCCTCGCGAGGACCATGGCCGCACGGGGAGCTCCGCCCGCCGATGTTTTCTGTGGCGCAGGCGCATGGCCGCACCGCGCCCATCTCGGCACACCCCTCTCGAGGACCTTTACCCCGTAGGGGATCCAACCTGCGCTTTCAGCGGGCGCGGGCACGTGGCGGCACCGCCTCCGCTTCAGTACGCCTCTCACGAGGGTCGTGCTCCCCATAGGGCGCCCCACCCGCGGTTTCATTGGGCTCAGGCGTATGGCGGCACTGCGCATATTCCAGGACGCTCGTTACGGGGACCGTGGCCACGCAGTGAGCCCCACTTGCGGTCTCATTTGGCGCAGGCGCGTGGAGGCTCCCTCACCCAATTCGGCACTCCTCGCGAGGGCCGTGTCCCCGTATGCTGCCTCAGTGGGGAAGTCTGCACAGCTGCGCCACGCCAGTTTCGGCAGACAATTCGTGAGGACCGTGCACCTGCACGCATCTCCACCTGCGACCATAGTGGGAGGGTCCTCATGTGGCCTTCGCGAGTACCGTACTCCCATATGGAGTTCCACCTATGGTTCCAGTGTGCCAGTTCGCATGACTGGGCCGCCCATTGCGACACACCCCTCACAAGGATCGTGGCCCAATAGGAAGCTTCACTTACGGACCCAGTGAGAGATCCCGCATGGCCGCGCAGCACACTTCGGCACACCCCTCACGAGGATCGTGGCCCTATGGGGAGCTCCATCTCGGGTCTCAGTGTGAGCCCACGAGTGTGGCCCCGAACTCATGTCGTCGCACCCCTCAGTTGGATCGCGCGCTGTAGGAAGCTCAGCTCGCCTCGGCGCGCCTGGTCCGCCGCCTCCTCCGCGCCGCCCCAATCTTATCTGTTTCGCGGAGCGCTGCTCACGTGGAGAGAGCCGCGCCTTGCGCTACTCGCAGCTGCATAGGGTCGGACCCGTCGCCAATTTTTTGTTGGTTGCTCAAACATCGTTTTGAGTCAGCAGTGCCCCTCGCGTTTCCTCCTTCCTCGCCTCCGAACCGTTATCCTGTTCACCAGCACCATCCTCATCGTCACCACCATCCTCCTCCTCCTCCTCATCATCATCGTCAGCATCATCATCCCCTTCACAACATCACCTTCATCGTTGTTACCACCATCATTATCTGAATCACCGATTCGCCACACCGCTTACACGCTTGCGCGTTTCGTACCCTCATGAGGAGTTTCACCGAAGACCCAAGTGGCAGTGGCCGCATGTGGTACCCCCTACAGTTTCGCCGCACCCCTTACACGTTCCGTGGCCAAATAAGGAGCTCCACCGATGGCTCAGGTGACAGCGGCCGCATGCGGTAATCCCCCCCACAATTCGCACACCCCTCGCACAGTCCGTGGCCCCAAAGAGAGCTCCACCGAAGGCCCCCATAGCAGCGGCCGCAGGCGGTACTTCTCCCAGTTTTGCCGCACCGCTCACACGCCTCGTGGCCCCCCAGGGAGCTCCGCCGAAGGTTCCAGTGGTAGCGACCGCATGCCCTTTATCCCTGCAGCTTCGCACGCCCCTCGCGCGCTTCGTGGTCCCACAGCGCGCTCCACCGACGGCCCCGGTGGCCGTGCCCGTCATCCCAGGCCTCGTGCTCTCGCCCGAGGCTCCTCCGCACTCTGCGAAGCCCGCTGCGTGGCCCCGCCCGCCCGACTCGCCCGTCCGGAGGGCCCCCCCGGGAGGGGCCCGGCCGCCCGGCCTGCCCCCGCGGGGGGGCCCACAAGCCCGACCCGCCCGCGAGGGTCCGCCCGCCCGCCCACGTGGAGGCCCGCCCGCCCGCCCGCACGTCCCGCCCAGCCCGCCCGCCACAGCCGTGGCCCGTGCCAAGAGGCGCCCTGCCTGCCTCCATGGGGGCCCTGGGCTCCCCCTGGGCTTCGGGGCTGCTCTGCGAGGGAGGGCGCGCCGTGTGCCCGCGCCAGACACCAGTGGACGCCCCGGGGTCTCAGGGCTGGGTCTCCTGTGGAGGGCTCCCGTGGTCGGGCCACTGCTGCACAGCCCACCCGCCCCGACCCGCCCGGCAGGGTCCGCCCGCCCGACCCGCCCGTTAGGGCCTGGGCCGCCTGGCCCGCTGCCGCCGACCCTGGATCAGGCGATCGCGAACATGGATCAAGGGGACGTGGATCAGCGATGGGTCCCGTTTCCATGGGAAATCGCGGATTTCCGCCGCCGAGCGAGGCAGCACCGGCCGCATTTTGGCGAGGGCACCTCCCCCGATCCATGGATTTGGCGACCGCGCGCCAACTCCACGGATCGCTAATCCATGTTTGCGCGCCCCCGACTGAAGGGGGGACCTCCCCAGGGACCGCTGCGGGCGACCCCCCCCGGGACCCGCCTGGACACGGGGGGGGGGGCCGTATTCTGTCTTGTGACCCCCCCCCTCCCCCCCCCCCTCCTCCAGTCTCCTTCCCCCCCAGCAGGGATGGGACAAGGGGAAGGGGCTTCCCTGCGACTTGACTGCGACATCAACTTCCCTAGTTCCTCAATTTCCTTGGTACTGACGACGACAGCGGCGACGGCGACGACAGCCTCTTCCATACACCGAAAGGTCGGCAGATCATTGCGCTTGCCACATCGACCGACGCCACCCACCGCAGCGTGAGAGAAGCAACTCGCCAGAGCAGCACAGCTCAGAGACGCCACAGCCTTTGGATATCCGAGAAGACCTCCGTGTACACCAGCTGCAGCCATTGCCGCAGCGTGAGAGAGGCAACTGACCTGCAGCTCGGCATAATGTTCGACTCGGAGAGTATTCACAGCAGACAGCTCGGAGCTGTGGTTCGGCCTCTAGCTCAGCTGGAGTGGCCACGCGCACTCAAAAGGGGCTGCGAGGCAGCTGCGTTGGCAGAGGCTGGCGCCCGTGGCGGCCAGCACAGGCAGGCCCTGTCGCCGATCCAGCCGCGGAAGTGAAGGGTGAGGCGAAGGCGAGCCATGGTACGATCGCAGCTCTGCCTCCGCCTGCCTCGATGCCGAGGCTGCACGGGGGGGCCTCCACGCCCGCCTCGGCCTCGCCCCCGATGCCTGCCCACCTCCGCCGGCGGGGGCCGTGCGCCGTTTCCCCGGCCGAGGCTTCCTCGGCTGCCTGCTGGGACTTCAGCGCGAAGGCCAGAGCTTACACCAAAATCGGGGGCCGCCCTCGGCTTGTCACCCATGCCGTCGACGCGGTCGGAGGCAGTTGCAGCCGCCCAGGCCTTCCTGGGACCATCGAGGAGGGGACCCGTCTCCGCCGAGACCAGTCGCTGAAGCCCACCGCTGGGCTCCTCCGCGGTTTGCGACTGGTGGTCCTGAGCCGCCAGGTCGTGCTGCTGGTGCCCGTCATGCCGCTCAGGGATGTCGATGTCCTTCTGGATGTCCAGCTCCTCCTCGCTCCTGACCTCCTCCTCCTCCTCCTCCTCCTCGTCCACGTCGGCCGTCGGGTTTGGCTTGGGCTCGGTGCTGGGCGCGACCTGCGACACAGGGCTCCGCATCCTTTGTCGCGTCCCCGTCGAACCGTCCTGTCAACTCCGGGGCGGCCTTCACCATCGCGCGCCCGAGACGACGGAGGCCGCGATGGATTCGCCAGCGCTGCAGATGCGCTCCGCGAGCGCGAGGCAGGCGCCAGCAGGTAGGCTGTGTCCGCGCCTGCGGGCGACGGGCCAGCTGCACGGCACGGCTTCGCAGGCCGCGCGAGCCTCAGGCATCCGACGGTGCGGGCCAGGCGCCGACGGCTGGCACCGGCGCCGTGCGCGCCCAGACGGGCGGCGGCTGCAAGGCTGCCGCCGGCGCTCAGCAGCAGGCTCAGGCCGCGCCCCTGGCTGGGGGCGATTGAGCTCCCTGCCGCTCGCCTGCGCGATCACGCCGACGGGCGTGTGAAACGATTGAGCGGCGGCGGGGCGCCTCCGCACCTCCAGTGTGTCTACGTTGGGGGCGCCATCGCGTCTCTGTGCCTAGGCAGCCGAGCCAGCTCAGCGAGCACGGGGGTCTCCAGCACCGGCGGCCCTGTGAGCTCCGCGCGGAGCGATCCGTCCTCGCGCTCGTCCGCGCACACGGCGGCCTGCTGGACGGTCGGGTCCAGCTCCGCCATGGCCGCCGCCTGCAGCGTCGCAGCCCTATGCACCTCCCGGGGCATCGCGACCCTTCGCTTCGAAGCTCTCGATCTTTCGCTCCAGGTCCACCGCGAGCTGCAGGGCTGCGCGCAGGCGCCCCGCGGGCGCCATCTGCGCTGCACCTTGCCTGGCGCGCCTCGCTGCAAAGTGACGCGCATGCGGGCTTAGCGTCGCGGGGCTGCTCCGCCGCCTCGGGGGCGGCCCTGCAGTCAGCCGCAGCCATTTCGTTTGCCGAAGAGGAGGGAAGAAGACTGAGCCGCTCTCTCCAGCGATGTAGAGAGACACGCCGCGTACCTCGCCCGCCTGGCGCGCGAGGCAGGCTATGACGACGACGCCGACGATGATAATGATGATGATGATGATGATGAGGAGGAGGAGGAGGAGGAGGAGGAGAATGTTGATGCTGACGCTGATGATGCTGATGACGATGATTCTGACGATGATGCTGATTCTGATGATGATGCTGCTCATGATGATGATGATTATGATGATGATGATGATGATGATGATGAAGATGATGCTGATGCTGGTGATGATGGTGATGATGATGACGATGATTACGATGATGGTGCTGTTGATGACGGTGATGATAATGGTACTACTGGTAACGACGCTGATGATGCTGATGATGCTGATGATCATGACGATGCTGCTGCTGCTGTTGACGATGAGGTGTGAGGATGAGGATACGGATGAGGATGCGGATACGGATGATTATGCTGATGATGATGACGATGCGGCTGCTGCTCATGATGATGGAGATGCTGATGCAGGGGAGTCGGTGACGGTTGCATCGAAGACGACAAAGGCGACGATGACCATGCTGATGCACATGCTGATGATGATATGCTGTTGATGATGATTATGAGGGTGACGATGATGATGAGGTTGATGATGATGATGTTGATGCTGATGATGATGATGATGATGATGATGACGATTATGATGATGCTGCTAACGATAATGATGCTGGTGAAGCTGATGCTGATGATGATAACCGCTGATGACGATAACGTCGGTGTTGACGTGGACGACGATGCTGATGATGATGGTGATAATGTTAATGAGGTTGATGATGATCGCGATGACGATGCCACAACGATGATGATTATGATAATGAGGATAAGGATGCTTAGGATGCTGATGATGCTGATGATTATGATGCTGATGATTGTGATGATGAGGTTGCTGACTATGATGATGACGATGATGATTCTGATGATGATTCGGATGATGATGATGATGAGGATGCTGGTGATGATGACGATCATACTATTGATGCTGATGATGATGCGGCTGATGATGATGCTGATGACGATGATGCTGCTGCTCATAACGATGAGGATGATGCTGGTGATGATGATTGTGGTGATGATGCTGATTACGATGAAGATGCTGTTAATGACGGTAATGATGTTGGTGATGATGATGGTGCTGATGACGATGATGGTAGTGATGAGAATGATGCCATTGATGGTGATGATTATGATGATGACGATGGTGATGATGATGGTGTTGATGCTGCTGCTGATGATGATGTTGATGACGATGGTGATGATGATGATGCTGCCGATGATGATGATGATGATGATGATGATGATGATGATGATGATGATGATGATGATGATGATGATGATGATGGGGGTGGTGGTGGTGGTGGTGATGGTGATGATACTGCTGCTGCTGCTGATGATGAGGATGATACTGATACGGAGGATGATGATGCTGATTATGATGATAATGATGATGCTGCTGCTGATGATGATGATGATGCTGATGATGATGCTGAGTATGATGATCATGATGATGGTGACGAGGATGACCATGATGATGATGCTGATGATGATGATGATGACGATGATGATGATGATGATGATGATGATGATGATGGTGGTGGTGATGATGATGATGGTGATGATGATGGTGATGATGATGATGATGATGCTGATGATGATGATGATGATGATGATGATGATGATGATGATGGTGATGATGATGATGATGATGATGATGATGATGATGATGATGATGATGATGATGATGCTGAGGAGGAGGAGGAGGAGGATGAGGAGGAGGAACGGAGGAGGAGGAGGTGGTGGTGGTGGGTGTAGGATGCGGAGGAGGAGGATGCGGAGAGGAGGAGGAGGAGGAGGAGGAGGAGGAGGAGGAGGAGGAGGAGGAGGAGGGAGGAGGAGGAGGAGGAGGAGGAGGAGGAGGAGGAGGAGGAGGGAGAGGAGGGGGAGGAGGGGGAGGACCAGGAGGGGGAAGAGGAGGATGCAGAAGAGGAAGGATGGTGAGGGCCCCCGCGCCTCTCCTCCCAGGGCTCGTGTTCGCCGCCCTGACGGTCTGCATCTCCCTCGGAGGGCTGCTGTTCTCCCCGAGCCTCCTGCTCAGCCTCATGTCCGCGGAGAAGATTGCCGTAGGCCACCGCCGTGACCTCCACACCCCCTCCCCCTCTCCTGCTCTCCTCCCCTCCCCGCCTCCCGCCTCCCCTCCCCTTCCCGCCTGCACTGCGCCCTCGTCCCCCCCTCCCCCCCGTCCTTCCCCCACTGATGCTCCCCGCCCGCGCGCCGGGGGCGCTGCGGCCTGGGAGCGCGGCGCTCGTGGGCGTGCGGCCCTCCTCCCTGCCTGCCTCCTTCCCTCTCCTCCCTTCCCTTGCCTGCCTCCCTTCCTCTCCTGTTCTTCTCCCCTCTTCTACCCCCCTTTGCCTCCTGCCTCCCGCCCTCCCCCCTGCCTCCCGCATCCTGCAGCCTGCCTCCTCGCTCATTCTGCGCGTTGCCTGCCTCCCTCCCTCCCTCCCTCCCTCCCCCTTCAGCAGCAGCAACCTCCCTCCCTCCCTCCCTCCCTCCCTTTCTCCCTCCACCCCCTCCTTATCCAGCTGCCTGTCGCAAGCCCCGCTGCCGTGCCAGCCCAGCGCCCTGGGTTGGTGCCTGCTCGGCGGGCGCACGGGCGGCCGTGCTGGGTGACACCTCGTGTCCCGAGCGCCGCGGCACGTGACGCAGTCTTCCGTGCTGTGTCGGGGGTTCTTTTCTTGTCCCCGTCGTAGTCTTAAGTCGGGCACGCCCCTCTACAAGAGGAGTATTCCAACACAGTCAAACAAATCGCCCGGGGGCGATGTTTCGACATTTTTGTGACTATGGTGGGGCATGTTTCGAGTATTTTTAGTTTTTCGCCCAAAATCCGCCTGTAGGGGGACATGCCCGGCCTAATCGTAGTCTTCCCTTTCTTCAGATTTTTTCCTGGGCTCCGGTGCGGAAGTCTTGCGGGTCTGTGGGTCGACTTTGGACCACTCTGGTGCACTCTTGGGCTCTTGTGGTGCTCTCTTGGGCCGTCTTGGGGCACTATTGGCCGTCTGGGTGGTCGGGGCCGTCTTTTGGCCGTCTCGGGCCGTCCAGAGGCCCTCTTTGGCCAGCTGGGGCTTTCTTGGGGCCGCCCTGTGCCGTCTAGGAGCAATACTCTCGGGCTGTCTTGAGGATGTCTTGGAAGTCAGTTGGGCCATTTGTGGGCCCTCTTGGGCCGTCTTGGGGCCATCTTCGAGGCCTCTAGGGCCGTCTGCAGCTGCCGAAAAGACGAAGACGCTAGATTTTTCCAAAACCAACCAGGAATGAATGCTTTTCGCCTCTTCGGGCCCTGCTGGGGGTCCTCTGGCGACCTTCTTGGGTCGTGTTTGGGAGCCTCCTGGGCCGTCTCGATGCCATCTGGGGCCTGGGCCGTCTTGGAGGCATTTTTCGGTGGCCACATGTGAGCCCTACCCCCACCCGCCACGATTTCTACGGGTTGGGGGTGGGGGTTCATTTCGCTCGGAAAGTCCCGAGCGGAGTGAACCCCCACCCCCCCTTAGAAATCATAGAGGGGCCCCAAAGAACCTGCTGGTTCTTTTGGCACCTTCCCTATGGTTTTTCCGTAATATGCAAAATCACCCTCCGTATCCGCCACAACAGAAATCGTTTCCGCATTGTGACACAATCCTTCTGTGCTCCGCCACAGGGATGATGCTCTTTCATTCGGAAACAAAAGGGATCCTTCTGTATTCTACCACAGGAGGAATCCTATTGAAATTAAGACATTCATCTAGAAACCATGCGCTGGCACAGTTAGCACAGAACTTCTCAGTACAAACATTAAGAACAGCCTGCGCAGGCACAGTTGGTACATATGTTTTTGAATGGAAAATGTTGTTTTCGTATGGTCAGGGGCAGTTCGAACTTTTTTGTTTTTTGTTTAAGAAAGATTTTCAATTTATGGTAACGTTCTTCTTGCCAGAGCTAAATTTTGCCTAAATCCTTTACAGATCTGTGCAGACACAAGCGACACCCATTTTCAGAAGGGCAACCGTTAAGAAAATCGGTGCAGGCACAGTTAGCACATAACTTTTCAATACAAACAGAAAAACCTGCTCGGGAACATTTGGCACATAAGTTTTGAATGACAATGTTGTTTTCGTATGGCCAGGCGCAGTGAGCACACTATATGTAAGGGTTTTCCATCAGCGGGAACGTTCTTTCTGCCAGAACTAAAACTTGCCCAAATCCTATAAAGATCTGTGCAGGCACAAGCGAAACGCATTTTCAGAATGGCAACCGTTCAGAGAATATGTGCGGGCACAGTTGACACAGCACAGTTGACACATAACTTTTCAACCCATTTTTTAAAACAACAACCTGCGCAGGCACAGTTGGCACATCTGTTTTTGAATGTAAATATTGTTTTCGTATTTCCAGGCACAGTTAGCACATATTCTTCTATGATTTGCCATCCGTGGGAAGTTGGAATCATATCCATAGGTGGGAGATCTTTAAAACATCTGTGATAACTGTGCCTGGCAATGCGAAAACAACATTTTCAATTCAAAACACCTGTGCCAACTGTGCTAGCGCAGGCTTTTCTGAATGTTTTCATTGAAAAGTTCTGTGCCCAGAATGCAGTAGGATTCCTTCTGCTGCGCAAGACCATCTGATGTATGTTGAAGCCGAATGCACTAGAACCGCTTTTATGGCGAAGCAGATTCCTGGCGTACCGGAACACAATCGATTTCGTCTTATCGCATAACGCAATGGGCTTCAATCTGAACCCGAATGCAATAGACTTCATTCTATGGCGGCATGCACCGCGATTTGTCTTGTGGCGAAATACAACAGGATTATTAGCAAGGCCGCGCGCTGTAGGATGCTTTTGTTCCGAGTGCCACCTGGATCCTTTTCTTACAAGCGCTGCAATGCCCGCATGCACTTCATGGCCTATGAGCGTCGTGAAGACGGCGCAGACACCCACTAAACTCGACCATCTTCAAGTTGAAGGGAAGATGGCCTGCGATATTCTCCTTTATCGTCGTAGGCTTTGTTTATTGTTATTTCTCCCCTTCGCGTCCTCATTTTCTTATACGCGCTACAACGACAGCAATTCCTGCGTTCACAGGGCCTGCGAGTGCCGTGGAGACGGCGGGGATGACACCCAAACCTAAAAAATTTCATGTTGAAGGGGGCATGTTATCATACTCCCCCCGTCCACTTAATTTCAGCCAGTCTTCATCATCTCCCGCGCGTTCTACCAATTGCGAACACATTCGGGGAACGATCTTTTTCCATTGCAGGGGCGCGAAGAGCGCGGTAGCTAGCATCTACCTTGGGAGGTCTGGCGAGCAGCCAGCTCAGTACCTAGGGCGAGAACGAAGGTCTGGGAAAAGAACGGTAGCACGACGGCCAGCAGCCAACTTGGAATCATAGCGTGTCGCCGTCTGGAGTCAGAAGGGCCACCAAAGTATTTGGGCCCACCCCACAAACATCCTCACTATAGTCGACACTGCTGACGCCCGCCTCTGTCGCTCCCCCATGACCGCGCTCCGCGGCCAGGGGAACGACTCGGGTCACCATGACAGGTGAGAGGAGATCGGTTCAACCTCTGACGCCCGCCCCTGTCGCTCCCCTTTGACCGCGCTCCGCGGCCAGGGTAGCGACTCGGGTCACCTTGAAAGGAGACAGGAGATCTGTTCAACCTCTGTCGCCCGCCCCTGTCGCCCCCCTTTGGCCACTTTCCGCGGCCAGGGGAGCGACCCGGGTCACCGTGAAAGGAGAGAGAAAGCGAGCGGACTCAATTGCACAACGGATGTATAGACGTCGTCGCTGCCGCCGTGGTCGTCGTGGCCGCCGTCGCCGCTGCCGCTGTCGTCAACGTCTTCGTCGACCTCGGAGGGCAGAGTCCTTGTCTGCCGCGCTGTTCAGGCAAATCGTTCGAAACGTCTTCTGCATCTGCTCTGAGCGCAGATGATTATGTTCCTCCTTCTCTTTCTCCTCCTCCGACTTCTCTTCCGACTCCTGCTCCTTGTCCTCTTTTCCCTCCTCCCTCCTCCCTCCTCCCCCCCTCCTCCTCCTCCTCCTCCTCCTCCTCCTCCTCCTCCTCCTCCTGCTTTTTCATTTCTTTCCTCCTTCTCCTCCTCTTCCTTGTTCTCCCCCTCCTCCGCCTTCCTCCTTCCTCATCCTTCCGTGTCCCTGCTTCTCCTTATCTTCCACCTCCTCCTCCTGTTCGTCGTCGTCGTCCTCCTCCTCGCCCTCCTCCTCATCCTCCTCCTCTTCCTCTTCCTCGCCCTCCTCCTCATCCTCCTGCTGTTCCTCCTGCTCCTCTTCCTCCTCCTCCTCCTCCCTCCCTCCCTCCCTCCCTTCTCCTCCTCCTCCTTCTTCCCTTCCTTCCTCATGTGCATCCGTACTTTCTGTCCCACTGTCTTCTCGCTGCAAATAAATGAATAGAGGGCGGGGGGTGCCACAAGAACCCCAAGTTTTTGTTGGTACTTTCTCCCTTAGGTATCGTGGGGTGGTGGTGGGGGGGTGGGGGGTGGGGGGTGGGGGTGGGGTTCACATGTGGCCACCTAATACGGTGGGGGCATTGGTTAAGGAATTCGCCGTGGAGGCTGGAGGAAGGAGGAGGAGGAGGTTGAGGAAGAGGAGGAAGATGATGATGATGATGATGATGCTGATGGTGATGATGGATGGTGATGATGATGATGATGACGATGATGATGATGATTATAATGATGGTGATGGTGATGATGATGTTGATGACGAGGAGTAGGAGGAGGAGCAGGGGGAGGAAGAGGAGGATGAGGAGGAAGGAGGAGGAGGATAATGATAATGAGGGAAGACCGTATTGGGCCATCTTGGGGGGAGGCCTTGGCTGCCTGCTTCGGCCAGCTTGGACACCCGGGAGCTCGGGCCAAGTGTTGCTGCAGGCCAGTGCGGATCTGCGCATTTTTCTGGGCGAGGGGCCGCGGCCTCGGGCAGCGCGGGCCAGTTTTCATATATATATATATATATATATATATATATATATTGTTGGGTGTGTTTTACATAGCTGGGTACAATTATATGTGTATATACATATTATTGGAATATATCATTACAACGAGGGGTCGTGGTGCCGAGAGGGCAAACCAACGGTTTTGTGATTGGATCGTGGCCTCGGGGGCGTGCGCCAAATCAACCAAACAACCCCAACCCAAACTCAACCAAGCAACCCCTCAAAAGGTCGCCGTCCACCAAACCTCCACAACACCATCCTGAAGGCCCCAATTCGCCCTCCATTTCCAGGTGTGTGTGTGTGTGTGTGTGTGTGTTTGTGTGTCGGGGAAAATTGAGAAAATACATATGGAGCCCGCACCGGCCCCACCCCGAAATTCGGGTCTTCGGGTTTGGGTGGGGGTGTCTGGTAGGTCGTCAAAAAGGAAAGGGGGGGTGTCATTTCAGCTTGACCCGGAGGCGGGGGGCTTGAAGATTACAGAATTCGGGGGTGGACAGAACCTTCACCCTGACACGTCGATTAGTGAATTGTCCGTTTTCGGTTCTCGAGAGGGCGCCGCGGCCGTCATTTTCCAGGTTTGCGCCCGCCAAGCTTGGGCCCGAGGTCGTTTTCACTAAAACACGTTTTGCTACAGGGGGTTCTGCCCATCCCCGAAGAACTCTTGCCAGACAGTTTTTGGATTCTACCACGCTTCAACTCGGGTTGATCCCAAGGGGGGTCCAGCGACCAAGGGGTGGTGCAACAGATTTGGTGCCATAGATTTGTGGGGTTGAAATACGCTTTTGGGCGTGCATACATCCTGGGGCGCACATGTATTGCTGGACTTTCGCGTGCAATACATACTTGCAATGCAATGCAATACAAGTCTCCAGCGTAATACATTTGCAATACAGTTGCCCCAAATATATTGCACCACCCCCTTTCCGCTGGACCCCCCGTTTGGGTCACCCGAATCAGCGTGCCAGGGGGCACGGTGGCAGATCATGTCAGTGATTTCCCGGTGCCCCTGGGGAGGCCCTCTTTGGCCCCTGCTTGCGGTCTCTGCGCTGTCCTCCTCCTCCGCCTCTGGGTACGTCGTCTCCTCCTCCGCCTCCCGTTTCACGCTTCTCCGCTGCGCCGCATGGGAGTGAGGCTTGCTTTCCGCGGTAAAAACAAGTGAACGCTCTCGGCCCCTTGCGTGTTGTGCTCTGGCTGGGGCGCTGGCCACACTTAGGAGTTTCCGTCGCGTCCCCGCCCAACCGAACTTCGCTCTCGCCGAACCGCTGGCCGTATTCTTGCTTCAGCAAGAGTTGTGCTACCGCTGAAGCGCTTGCCACGTTTGTGATTTTCCATGGAGCCTCCGTCCAATGGACCGCCGCGCTTGCGGCAGCGCCGGCCGTACTCTTGCACCAGCAGACATGTAGCTTGCGTTTCAAGGCTGACCAACCGTAGAAGGACTTCTTGCCTTCCTAGTCGCCTTCCTCCGTCCTACTTCCTGCCCTGTCTGTCAATGCTCCTCTTCCCTCCTCCGCCCCTTCGCCTCCTTCATGTCCCTCGCATCTCCCCTCCGACTTCTTCATGACCATCCTATCTCTTGATCTTCGGGGCCCTCCTTGACCAAGCTGCCCTTTCGGGATCTATGCCTTCTTCGACAGTCGACCCTGCGAACGGAGGGGGCCCAGCTCCACTGCAGGGGACGGGAAAGAGGGGCATGATGTCAGATACGGCGCGAGCGCGCCAATCTTGCAGGTTCCGTCTTCCCCCGCCCCCCCCCTCTCCGCCCCCTCCGCTCTCCCTCCCCCCTCCCCCCCTGAGATCCGACGCTGCGGAACATTGCAGCATCGCGAAAAATCTCGACCAGAGGCCTGGGACCCCTCTTTCTCTGCTGCATCTCTGGAGCCAGATCGATCTGTGGTGGTCCCAGGGCCTGAGACTGGGCGAACCCGAACCCGTTGCGTAAAAAAATGCAGCACGCCCAGATCTCGGGGACCCCCCGCCCTCGCCTCCAGCGTACAGGCATCTTCCTCGTCGGGGCGGCTTCCCTGACGGTCCCGGTCTGGAACTCGGACCTGGTCTCCGTGCTGGGCAGCTTCTGCGTCTTCGAGACCTGCGTCGGCGCCTTCTTCCCCTGCGCCGGCCTCCTGCGCTCGAAGGCGGCCTCGCCCCCCTCGCCCCTCCTGCTTCCCCCCGCCTCCTCCCCGGGCATGCTCGTGCTGTGAAAACGTAACGGCGGACGGCTTTTGGCCGCTTTCGGCCTCCGGGGGCCCTCGCCAGGCCCCGAGACTGTCAGAAAGCGATTCGCGATCAGACGCCGGCCCTGGGGAATGGGTCGAGGCTTCCGGGGACTCCGTGCTGACAAATTCTGGACATCGCAGGTCTGGGCCGATTTTCCACCACTACTACCATAGGTAGGAGAGAGGAGGAGGAGGAGGAGGAGGAGGAGGAGGAGGAGGAGGAGGAGGAGGAGGAGGAGGAGGAGGAGGGAGGAGGAGGCGGAGGAGGAGGATGGAGAGGAGGAGGAGGAGGAGGAGGAGGGAGGAGGAGGAGGAGGAGAGGAGGAGGGAGGAGAGGAGGAGGAGGAGAGGAGGGAGGAGGAGGAGGAGGAGGAGGAGAGGAGGAGGGAGGAGGGAAGGAGGAGGAGGGGAAGGAGGAGGAGAGGAGGAGGAGGAGGAGGAGGAGGAGGAGGAGGAGGAGGAGGACCTCCCCCTCCTCCGTCCTCCCCCTCTCCTACCTATGGTAGTGGTGGTGGAAGACGCGCCCATCATCGCAGGTCTGGGCCTGCTTCCCCCCGCCCCCTCCTCCTCACGCTGATGATGCGGGCGGGTTCAGGTCAAGCCTCGGCGAACTCGCCGCGTGGGAGGGTGAGGCATCGTTCGGGTCAGGTAGGCCGCGGCGGATCTGAGCGTCGGGAGAGGGAAGAATAGCGACGGCGAGGAGGCTTCCTCCTCCTCCATTGTTAAAAAGGGGAAAATACTCCTCCCTGTCGCACCCCCAGTCGTGTTGGCAGGGCAGGCTGGGCGTTTCGCATGCGATTCCCCTGCCATTTTTTTTTGGGGGGGGGGGCTGAGAGCTTGGAACTCGCAGCAGTTTCAAGGATGGAGGGCGGGCCGTTGTCAAAATGTGGCTCTCGCTCTAGCGCCGCCTACATTCGTTTCAAACGTTGGCAGCAGTTTCCATGGTCTATGGCGGGCCGTTTTCGACATGCGGTTCCCGCTTTAGCGCTGTGCACACTCGTTTCAAACTTTTACGGTGGTTTCAAGGGTTCGCATGGTTGAAGTCCCAGGAATGGTGTTCTGGCACGAATGGAGATTGTCAAAACGCAACAGTCACAATTCACAGCCAATCGCGGTTCTGAATTGGAATTGTGTCGTGGCACGGTTTAGGACTGTCAGGACGCAACAATCACGTTGATTCGCGGCGTTGAAGGCCCAGAAACGGTGTTTGGGCGCCGTGGGGGATTCTCGGGCACTTGTCTTTCAACAGGGCACTTCCCGCAGTGAGGGTGACATTTTGCGGGGACCCGCGAAGAGCAAACCTGGACGCATCATTGACGGCAGCGTTGTTGGTGCGTCTTGAGTTTGCTCGGGTCCTCCTCCATCGGCGTCACCCCAACATACTTATACTATATGTGCGTCGCCCCCCCCCAGGGGCGGCGCGCGCACCGAGAAATCTTAATAGTATATGCGTCCCCTCGCCCCCCCCCCCCTGCCTCCCTCCTCCTCCTCCTCCTCGTCGTCCTCCTCATCCTCCTCATCCTCCTTCTCCAACCTCTTCTCCTCCTCCTCCTCCTCCCCCTCCTCCTCCTCCTCCTCCTCCCTCTCCTCCTCCTCCTCTAACCTCTCCTCCTCCTCCTCCTCCTCCTCCTCCTCCTCCTCCTCCTCCTCCTCCTCCCCCAACCTCTTCTCCTCCTACCTCTGCCTCCTCCGGAGTTGTCTCGGACCCACCCGCGACAGAGCGCCTGTCCTGGCGGTGGGGGCGCTGGCTCCACGGGCCTCCGCCGCGACCAGGCAGCCATCGCCACAGCGCGGGAGGTCAAACAGCAATCTGGGGGGGAGGGGCTCCGCTGCGGCGCTCGCGGGCGAGCACGCGCAGGAAGATGGGGACTCGCTGCGCTCGCGGCCCTGGCCCGCAGGTGATTCCCGATGCTCAGCAGGGCAGCGTGATGAACATCTTCCGCATCCCGCTGAACGTGCCGAATGCCTCGCGGCAGAGCGCCGCCAGGCCTCGCAGACGCGGCTCGTAGACCTTGCATTCCGCTGCCGGCACGGTGCGGAAGACGAGATGAGAGCACAACGATCTCAGTGGTAGTTGTAGCAGGGGCCCTGCCAACGAAGACAGAGACGCTGAGGTGGAGGAGGAAGACGGTGAGGATGTGGAGAACTTGTCTGAGCTCTCGTATGGGCGATGGAACACGCCAGGCAAGCTAGACGGCTAGAGGGCAGCCTTGGAAGTTTGACGGAGCGTGATGGCTATGAAGAGGAGGGGGAGGAGGAGAAGGAGGAGGAGGAGGAGGAGAAGGAGGAGGAGGAGGAGGAGGAGGAGGAGCATAAGGAGGGGCAGGGTGGAGGAGTAGGCGGCGGGAGCAAGATCAGGAGAGTAGGGGGATACGGAGTTGTAGGAGAGAGGTGGCGATCCTGATGATATTGAGGAGGAAGCAGAGGAGTATGGGGGATCACGGGGAGGACGATGGCGACAACGATCGGGATCAGTAGCATGATGACGCAACATGTGGTGTGGATGCACAGGGGGTAATCACGCGGACCAGGATGAGAGGGCCATCGATGATGAGGGAGGGTGGCGAGGATGAGGAGCAATTGACGGCGACCGAACCTAGACCCACACCCAGCCATGGTGTATCTGCAGCCGCTCGTCTAGCTCCTCGTCGTCATCCACGTTATCGCTCCTCTTCTCCACATCCTGGTGCCGCAGCTGCTCCTCTGCCCGACTTCCCGTGGCCTTCTCCGATCCCTGTTGTCCTTCCTCCAACTCCTCAGCCCACCCAGTAGTGACCTTCCTCCTTCCCCCACCTTTTTTTCCTCCTCCACCATCTCGCTCTCACACTCGTTCTCCCTCTGCTTACCCGCCTCCTCGTTCCCCCCCCCCGCCGCGCTTCACCCGACGTTTTACCGCCCGTGGGCAATACAAGTTGAACCGTATAGCCGCCCATGCATGGCCTAAGGTTTGTGACGTTGACCTCATTCCTAAGTGATTGTCTCCTGTCCTCCTCTGGTTCGCCATCAGGCTTGTTATCTTGCTACTTCCTATCCCCGTGGTAGGGACAGATCATGACCGTTCATGACGATGGTTGTGATGATGCTGATGATGATGCTGATGATGCTGATGCTGCTGCTGCCGCTGATGATGATGCTGCTGCTGATGATGCTGATAATGCTGCTGAGGATGCTGATGCCGATGGTGATGACGATGATGCTGATGCTGAAGATGAAGACGATGATGATGGTGAGTATGATCATGTTGACGCTGATGGTGATGATGCTGATGATGATGCTGGTGATGATACTGCTGATGATGATGCTGATGATGATGATGACGACGATGCTGCTGATGATGATGCTGATGATGCCGATGATGGTGATGATACTGATGATGGTGATGATGCTGCTGATGGTAATGAAGATATAGAGAAATCGATGATGGTCATGATCGTGGCGAGTACGGCCACGAGGATAGCCCCAACACCTCCTGACCCGTCGAGGGCCGGGATGTGTGCCATGGCAACCGCGCTCAGTGCTGGGGCCTCAAGCGGCCCCTCCGTCCCTCTTCTCGCAGAATGCGTGCCGACCGTGGCACCGCTGGCCCCGTGCGCCAGGGCAGATTCATGCCCAGCCTCTGACACGGATGCGCACGTCACTGACTCGTCCAACAGAATGATTGCGGCCCCACTGTCAGGATCCAATGCGCTAGGACGTAGGATTGACTGCGCTCATGCAGCAGGAGGCGATGCATGGACAGTAGCGGGGGAAGCGGACGTGCATCCAGTATCGCGCTGTCGTGCGATTCTGCCACCGCGCTCGGGCGGGGAGCAGGTTCAATACATGTGTTTCTGATGGTTCCATTTTTGTTTGTTTTCTCTTCCTGATGGTTCAAGAATATGTTATTTGAGGTTCAAAGAAATTGTTCCCAGTCCCCGAGGCGCGATCCGTGTGAGGGGTGTGCCAGAATTGGCTGGTCGGTCGGTCGGTCGGTTGGTCGGTGGGTTGGCTGGCTGGCTGGCTGGGTGGCTGGCTGGTTGGTTGGTTGGTTGGTTGGTTGGTTGGTTGGTTGGTTGGTTGGTTGATTGGTTTGCTAGCTGGCTGGCTGGCTGGCTGGCTGGGTGGCTGGCTGGCTGGTTGGTTGGTTGGTTGGTTGAATAATTGGTTGGTTGGTTGGTTCCTCGGTCGGTTGTTCGATTGGTTGGTTGTTCGGTTGGTTTATTGGTTGTTTGGCTGGTTCGTCGATCGGTTGGTTGGTTGGTTGGTTGGTCGGTCGGTCGGTTGGTTGGGTGGTTGGTCGGTCGGTTGATTGGTTGGTTGGTTGGTTGTGTTCGTCGGTCGGTCGATTGGTTGGGCGGTCGGTTGGTCGGCTAGTTGGTTGGTTGGTTGGCTTGCTTGCTTGCTGGTTGGTTGGTTGGTTGGTTGGTAAGTTTGTTGGTTGGCTGGTTCGTCGGCCAGTTGGTTGGTTGGTTCGTCGGTCGGTTGGTTGGTTTAGTGGTCGGTCGGTTGTTGGTTGGTTGGTTGGTCGTTTTGTTGGTTTGCTGGTTGGTCGGACGCTTGCTCGGTCGGTCGATCGTTCGGTCGGTTGTTTGGCTGCTTGCGCTGCTTGATAGGTTGGTTGGTTGGTTGGCAGGTCGGTCGCTCGGTTGGTTGACCTTTTTCGCAGGCCTAGAGGTTGACATCAACACCAAGATTGGCCGTGTGACTCCACCGAGGGAAGAAGATCCCGATCTCGGTGATGGTGGTATTTTTGTTTGGCTTCCAAGGTTCGAAATATTACCACCAACACCGAAATCGAGGATCATCTTCCCCCTGTGAAGGCAACCCCCTGTGTTGATGTTGGTGCCCATTTCCGGGCCTTCAACTTTTGACCTTTTTGCGGTCATTCGGAAGGAGGAACAGTATCGTGCCTTCGGATGCTTGCAAGTTTTTGTTTGCCAGTCTGCCTTTTGCAGATTACGTCACCCGTTTGCAGCACATGGCTCCGCTCGCAGAGTTGGCCAGAGGGATCTCGTCACAGCGATCTGAATTGTCGCCTGCGTACGATTTGTGTTATCAGAGTTGTACTCAGTGTCATTTTTACATCGGTGTCTGCAACATACTCGCTATGCGAGGGCGTTATGTCTTGTAACACATGCAAGCCCTGCATTGCCAAACATACACGGTATCTACTGGCGCGCATGCGGTACCGACATCGTCACCATCGCATTGAACGTGCAGTTTGGGCAAATTCATTTTCGCTGCTGGGGCAAATTGAATCCGTGGCCGGGGCAAATTGGAAACGCATCCGGGGCAAATTGCGGGGCGAATTGGGCCAATGGGCGGGGCGAATTGAAGGGCGAATTGGACGACGAGGTGACAAGAAAAACAGCGCGAACAGGAGGATGAATGGACAAGATGAGAAAAACGAGTAGAAGGACCACATCCCCAACTAAAGCGAAGATCTGGCTGCGACGGTTGGCGGCACAATGTTTACCAATGATGGGCTGGCAGCGAGGATCTCATGCAGGGGCCAACGAATCGGAGCCTCAACCACTTTGCCCCGCCAATTGGCCCCGCCACTTGGGCCCGCCACTTGAGCGCGCCAATGGCCGCGGCAGGCGCGTGGGCTGGGGCCTCGAAACAAGGGGGTGCCTGAACGGCTGTACCTACGAGCCTCGTCAGACATACCCAGACATGGAAGTTGAAATCCTGAAGCACGATGCTTTCGGGCACTCGCCAGAAAGCGCGTTCTTCCATGCTGAGAGGGTGGGGCCGATTTTTTGACAACACCGCGTCCGAGTCAACAGGCATCCGTCACCATTGGAGTAGCGCTGTTCCCACAATCACCGAATTCAGAAGTCTTCTTTTTTTGACGAGGCTTGTATGAGTATGACTAGCTGGTGAGTGCTCCGTCCCGCGCGCGCTACTCGAGCCCCGTTCGTGAGCTTCAAGGAAGAGGAAAACAATCGCGCACAACAGGGCTTGGCCGCGCCCAGGGTGAGGTAAAGGTGCTAGATGATCGGCTCCCGCTCGCCAGTCGGTTGCAGGCATGAGCTAGCACCGGATCAAGCGCACACCGCACCATCGCCATGCTGCAGGGCTTAGCCTCCAGTCAAGCGCCGTTCCAAGCGCTCCAGCCTCCGTCCTCCTGTCCGAAGCGCGCAGACCAAGACCCATCCCGTTCGTTCTAGTCAAGCACCGCCCCGAGCGTGTCAGCATTTCAAGGTGGTAGCAAAGAACTCAAATCCAGTTGGTCCCGCCCATTGGTCCCTCGAAGCTCCTGGGGATGGGGAGACATGAAAAAGTAGGACGAGGAAGAGGACAGAGATTGCGAAAGGAGTGAAGAGGAGAAGAGAGGAGAGGAGTGGTGCGAAAGGAGGAGGGGCGACGGAAGACGGAGGACGGGGAGAGGAGAGAGGAGAAAGGGGGAAGCATGGCAAGAGGAGGGAGGAAAGAGGGCGGACGAGGACGGAGAGGGAATGCGGGAGGGGGGGCGGGAGGGGTGTCGCGAGAGGGAGGCGGAAGAGGTGGAGGACGATGGGGAGGACGACGACGACCACCGCCACATGGGCGACAAAGACGACGGGGACGGCGACGGCGACGACGCCCGCCCGTTCGCCCATTCGCGAGTTCGCTTGCCCGCGCGCTGGCCCGCGCGCACGTCCGCAGGCGCCAGCCCGCCCGCCCGCCCGCCCGCCTGCCCGCCGGCCCGCGCGCCCGCCCGCGCGACTTGCCGCTCTCACGCTCATGCAGCGCAACGCAGCGCAACGCCGTGCGCATGCGACGCACCGCAATGCATTGCGCTGCAAGGCAGCGTGCTGCGATGCAGCGCGCGCCCTGGCACGCGACAGCACCGCGGTGGCCGAACGCATCCACCCCGCCCCGCTCGGCGCGCGGCAGCGCCTGGGCTGGCGAAGACGGGCCAGTCCGCTCCTCTCGTCACGTGGCAGCGCCGCGAGGGCCGGCAACACAGTCTTGTTCGATTCTTCGTCGTGTGGCAACGCTTTGGGGGAGGGGTCGAACGGCACAACAAAGCACTGACATTCGGCACGTGACAACGCCCGCGGGGGCCGAACAAACATACCATGCCACTCAACTCGCCAAGTGGCACCCCCTTGGCGCAAAGACATAACATGCCATTCTGAGAGTCGGCATCTGGCAGCGCTACGGGGGCCGATCAAGTATTATGCCACGGCGACGAGGACGAGGACGGCGACGAGAACGACGATGACGACGACGGCGACGACGTCTTGGGGCCCTGTTGGGGCCGTCTTGGGGCCGTCTTGGGACCATCTTTGGCCGTTTCGGGCGTTTCTTGGGCCGTTTTGGGCTATCTCTTCCTCTCTCCTCCCCCCTGAGTCATCCCTGCCCCCTCTCCTCCAGGGCCGGACAATTTCAATGCAATGCAACGCAACGCAACGCAATGCAGTGCGATGCAATGCAATGCAATGCAACGTCGTGCAATCCATTGCAATGTAATGCAACGCCAAGCACTGTAACGTGATGCGCGTCTCATCACGCGTCAGCGCTGCGGGGGACCAAGAGAAACCTGTCCTGCTCCACTCGTCACACGGCAATGCCCAGGCGAGCGGAACTCTATCGTTCCACTCTTGCTCGTCGCGTGGCAGCGCCGCGGAGTCCGAATACAACGGCCAGCCCACTCTGCTCGCCATGTACAGTGCAGCGCTGTCGCACTCGCACACGTGCCCGCCCGCGCGCTTGCCCGCTGTCACGCCCATGCAATGCGACGCAGCGCAGTCTCCCATGCACGCGCAACGAACTGCAGTGCCATACAGTGCGCTGCGCTGCAAAGCAATGCAATACCATTGCGCGCCTCGTCATGCGATAACGCCGCGGTGGCCGAAGACAGCTCTACCCCGTTCCACTCGCCACGTGACAGCGCCCGGGCCGGCGAGCAGCGTACTGCTCCGTTCTGCTCGTCGCGCGGCCGCGCCGCGAGGGCCGAAAGGCCA
>CAUYUJ010000948.1:0-5000 GCA_963575745.1 Prorocentrum cordatum
GGACTGATTTCCTTCGGCGCTCCAATCAGAAGTTCTTTGCTCGGATGCTCGGGGAGCGGGACTACCACTGTTACGAGGTGGCGCTGCTGGGGTTGCGCCTGCCCATGGTTTTGTCCATGCTGCCCGTCGTGACCCTCAACACGACGGGGGCCCGCGCGCTGAAGCCTGCGTCTACGCTGCGGGACAAGGCAGATGACGAGCCTGTGCACTGGGATAGCAAAGTGGACAAGTTCGACAAGCGCCTGGAGTTTGTGCGTCGGCAGCGTGCCAGGGGGGACGAGTCCATCTCGGTGGAAGAGGTGCGCGATGTGTCGTTGTTCGAATTCTATTGGAAGTACGCGGTGTACCGCGGGAAGCTGAGGCGCGGGAACCCTGCGGTGTGTCTGCAGGTGACCCCTGGCTATAGCGCGGAGTGCGCGAACGTGCAGCACGCCTGCCACGAGGCGTACGCGCGGGCGAACGTCATCGCGCACTGGCGGCACATGGCAACCGCGGACCGCAAGGCCATGATCGAACAGGAGATGCTGAGGGACGTCCGGCCGGTGCCGGCGGCTTGCATTGGGGCCACGGAGTTCGTTCAGCCTTTGGCGGGCGGTGCTGGCCAGGATGCTGGAAGCGAGCGTTTCCTGGGCGTGCAAGATCTCTGGCTCAAGTCGGGGGGAAGGGCCTGGGGGGGGCAGAGCGATCAGTATTGGGGGCATATGATGATGGAGATGCTCACTGACCCCATGCTCCGCCAGTGGGATCCGGCGTGGGTCGTGGAGCAGTACGAGCGCGCGAACCCGTTCTACAAGGAAGTGCTCGGCGCCATCCTGGAAGACGGGGTCGCTAGCAACCGGGAGCTGCTTCGCCGGACGCGACGCGAAATGGTGAGGCGGCATGAGGCGGGCCAGCAGGGGCGGGGCGCGGGGGCAGAGGAGGCGGCGGGCGGCGCCGGGGGGCAGGCGTCCGATGATGGCTCTGGGCGCGGCGACGATGACAGAGACAGCGAGAAGGCGGAGTCGGGGGAGGAAGTGGAGGACTTGGTGGACACACTCGTGCTGCGCGGGGACGAGGACCCGAACGAGGAGGCTCGGGATGCGGTCTTACGCGAGGCGCGGCCGGGGGAGGGCGCTGAGTCTGCTGCGGCCGCGGGGGAGGCGTCCGAGTGGGAGCGCCGCCCAGCCGATGAGCGCGTCAGCGCGGCAGGCCCTGCTGTGCAGGCGGCGGACGTGCGCGTCGGGGATGTTGCGGGCGATGAGGTGCGCGGCAGGGTCCGTGTGAACCCCAAGGACTTCAATTGGTTGAACGAGGCGTGCAATGTGTCGACGAGCGAGAGAGGGCGTCTGGAGAAGCTCCGGGATGAGTGGTACGGAAATGCCAAGGTAGGCGACGGGGCCGAGGTCGTCGAGCGCGCCGATCTCGACCCCTGGCAGAAGTTCGCCCACGACATCGTCATGGACGACCGCCATTCGGAGGCCGACCCGTTGAGATTGAAGGTCACGGGCGTGGCCGGCACGGGGAAATCGCGCACCGTGCGCAGTTTCGTAGCCGCGAGGCGAAAGCGGGTGCGGCAGTTTGCCCCGAGGACGAGGCTGGATCAAGATCGCCGCGGCGTGCGCGAACTCCGACGAGGGCCTGAAGAGATTGATGAGGAGGAGCGGAATTGCTGCTTGCTCGCCGCTCCCACCGGGTGCGCCTCGTTCCAGTTGAAATATGGCGCGACCACCCTGCACAGGGCGTTCGGTGTGCCGGTGGGATATAGCGGCCCTTGGGTACGCAAGGACGGGGACCGGTTTCAAAAGACGCAGACTCGACTGCGTCAGGCGAGGTTGTTTGTGTTGGATGAGATGAGCATGATCGGGCGGCAGATGCTGGGCAAGATCGAGTTCAAGGTGCAGGATGCTCTTGGTGTTGCGGCGAAGCGTGCGGCGCAGGGTGCGAGGCCAGTGTATCTCGGCGGGAAGGATGCCGTGCTCGCCGGGGATCCGCAGCTGGCGCCGCCAATCGGCGATGACCCCCTGTACCGGATGGGCGCGTATGGGGGGTCTGCGAAGAACAAGCCCAGGTGGGCGGAGCGGACCCCCGACGACGCCTGGAGCACGGACAGGTTAGTGAATAATGGGAGTTTCGTGCGCGATACGTTCCAGGACGTGGCCGTGCTCCGGCGCGTGCACCGGTGGCGCGGTGAGAAAGAGGGGCTGTCGAAGGAGCGGCAGGCGGAGTACAGGCAGGATGCGGATCGCTTTTTGGAGGTCACGAAAGGCATGGCGCAGTGCACTTGGGAGCAGCGGGATCATGCGTGGTTGAAGCGCCGGAACAGGTCGGTGCTGCAAATTACCAAGGAGGGGAGGGAGGAGCTGGCGGCCTTCGAGACGGCCCCGCTGCTGATGGACGGCAGGAAGGATCGGGCCTCGGGTGCATGTGGCGCCGATAGAGTGAACATGGAGAGGTTGTACCAGGTAGCCGCTGCGAGTGTAAGCCCATCGCGGCGTTGCGTGCCTACCACGACAAAAAGGAGAAAAAGCAGAAGTCTAGGCCAGACCAGATGGCGTCCGAGGACTTCCGCGGACTCGAGAACGAGCTGTACGTCTGCGAAGGGGCCCGCGTGCTGTTGACTCAGAACCTCTGGGTTGTGGCGGGGCTCATGAACGGGGCGATGGGTACGCTGCGCGGCTACATGTGGCCCGAGGGCGCCGACCCGCACAATGGCGCTCGGCCGGATTTGCAGGCGCCCCTTTGCGTGTTCGTCGAGTTCGATGATATCGATCTATGGACAGACGGGCAGGGTCGGCCGCGGTCGTTTTTCCCGGGAGACGAGGAGCGGCGGAACTGGGTGCCCATTTGGAGGCAGAGAGTGTCTTCCACCATGGATGAGGGCGTGTGGCGCGAGAACTACCCGTTGCAGCTGGCATGGGCGTTGACGCACTGGAAGGCGCAGGGGATGACGTTGGCGAAAGTCCGCGTGCACCTGTCAGCGAAGACCGCGGCCGTTGCAGGGATCGGTTTCGTCGCCACGACGCGGGTGAAGCATCCCTGGGACTTGGTGTTCGAGGAGGACCTGCCGGAGTATGCGGACTTCATGAGGGCCAGGCATACGACGGCGTTCCGGGAGCGGCGACGCTTCGAGTTGCGACTGGAGGCTCGCGCTTCCCGCACGTTGCGGAAATACGGGTACTGCGAGGCGGACTGCTGGACTGAGGAGGAGAAACGCGCGGCGGAGACATTGCTGGTCGTTTGAAGACCGTTGCCGCGGCTCAGGCGGAGAGGTTGAGAGGGGCGGGCAGAGTGGTGGATGAGGACACTTGGCTGTGGGGTGAGGAGGGGCCGCCGTTCGCGTCCGAGCTCGACAGCGCCGATGCTGCCGAGGCTGGAGAGGACGACGTCGCGGCGCGGCGCCTCCGTGCCGTGGCCGAAAGGCTTCTGGACCGGAGGCGGGTGCGCTTCGCGACGCGGGAGGAGAAGGGCGCCGCGCGGGATCTGCTTGTTGATGTCGGTGCCCTCGCTGCTTGTGCGTCCCGGGAGGATTTGCGCGAACGTCTGACGGCTGCTGCCGGGCGCCTGACGCATGAGTCTTCGGATTCGGGTGACAGGGAGGGGTTCCTGCGCGGCGTGGTCGACTTGATTGTGGAGCGGTGGGAGGCGTCTGGGGCGTGGGATGAGCGAGTGTTCGATTCCGTGGCTCCGAGCATGGGCCCGCTGCATATGAGCGCCGTGAAGGAGGCCATGGGCGCGCTGGTGCCCCCGCGCCTGCATAAGAGTTTGGATAAGGCGGCGAAGAGGATGAAGGACGCGTTCGGGGACGTCCGTGGTGCTGCGCGCTGCGCATGGACAAGTGGGTCGTGAACGTGCGAGCGGAGAGCGCGCTGGCAGAGGGCAGGCTGGAGGGCCAGGCGCTGGAGTTCTTCTTGAAGGTGGCGAGGCAGTTGTGCGCGGGGTTGGGGCTGCCGACGACTGTGGCTTCGGCAAAGGTAGGCCGGCGCGTTGGTGCGGAGGAGACCCCGGAGCATTTTGCCCGGATTGCGCACAATTGGACGAGCGTGTGGGATGCGAACTCCGTGAGTGACAAGCAGGAGTTGCTAAAGGTCGTCGCCGTGGACCCACTGAGCGGATCTGGTGTCGCGCAGGATTGGATGTTTGTGAGTGTTACGTCTGGTCGGCCGGGGGAGGCGCTCGGGCGAGCCGAGTCTCTCGCAGTGCGCGTGCACGATCGGGCCCGCAGGGAGGACGTGGCAGGGCGAATCGCCCGGCATATCGACGCACTGCTGCGACCGCTCGGTGCCAGTGCTGGGCGGCGCCCGCCGGCGGTGGAGTTCGGGGACGCGCCGCGCGTTCGTGTTCCTTCGCAGAGGATCGCCTGCGCGCTCGGGCTTCTGCTGGGCCGTGTCGGGCGCCTGGCGAATTCGGGCGTGCTGGATGCGTCGGCGGAGTCCTTCGTGCCTGACGTGTGTCGCGTGCTGCGGGGCGCGTTCGCGTCGTTCCGGGCGGGCGTCGGCGCGCGGGGGGCGCGGGATGTCATGGAGTTGTTGCTTTCGGAGCAGGAAAGCCGCGACGTTCTGGGCGCGTTCGGCGTCGTGCCTCGCGCGGGTGCTTCGGCGCCCAGCGCGACGGGCGCGAGCTTGCCGAGGGCGGCTGTGCCAGGGGAAGCGGCGGGTGAGGCTGCGAAGAGGAGGGCCTGGAGGGCGCGTCGACGTTGTCGTTTGCCACGTGGAATATCGCTGGTGGGCATCGCTCGGCCGTGGCGCCGCCCTCCTGGAGCGACCGCGACCAGCGCGCGGCGGTCCTGGGCGAAGTGCTCCGTTGGAGGCAGGCGCGCGGGGTTGATGTCGTTGCTCTGCAGGAATGCGAGGGCGAGGAGGCGAACAAGGAGCTGGAGGCGGAATTCCAATTGGTTGGCGTGGCCCATGCGCACGAGTCCAGGGGGTACGTGCACCTGTACGTGAGGCGCGGTCTGCGCGCGGAAGGCAAGGCTTTGTCAGGGGAGGACCCGTGCGTGCTGTGCCGGGTCGAAGTTCCCGAAG
>CAUYUJ010000948.1:10000-107313 GCA_963575745.1 Prorocentrum cordatum
CCCTCCTCCCCCTCCGCCCTTTCCTCCGGCGCTCCGCGAGGGCGGAGTGGACGGAGTGGAGGGAGGGCCGGCCCCGACATGGGGCGGTGCCTCCCCCCTCCGGAGCGACGGCGGGAAGAGCGGGGGGGCGGGGCGCGCAGGGGCGGCAGGGGGGTCGCGGGGGCGGAGAGCGCTAACCAGTGTGGGGATCGGTGTGTAAGTGCGACGTCGTCAGTGTGTCCGTGTCTGTGGATTGCGGGTGTGTGTGTGTGTGTGTGTGCGTGTGTGTGTGTGTGTGTGTGTGTGCGTGTGCGTGTGCGTGTCTGGCAGGTGTGTGTGGGCGCGCGTGTGTGTGTGTGTGTGGCTGTGTCTGCGTTTGTCTGTTTGTGTGTGTGTGTGTGAGCGTGTGTGTGTGCGTTTGTGTGCGTGTGTGCGCGCGCGGTGCTGGCGCCGCCCGCGCCCCCCCCCCCCCCCTCCCCCCCCTCCCCATCCTCCCTCCCCCCCGGCGCTCCGCGAGGGCGGAGTGGTTGGAGTGGAGGGAGGGCCGGCCCCGACATGGGGCGGTGCCTCCCCCCTCCGGAGCGCCGGCGGGAAGGGGGGGGGCGGGGTGCGCGGGGGCGCGAGGATTTCGCGGGGGATTGAGAGCGCTGAGCAGCGGGGGGATGGGTTTGTGAGTGCGAAGGCGTCGGTCCGTCTGTATCTGTAGATGTTTGCGTTTGTGTGTGTGTGTGTGTGTCTGGCAGGCATGTGTGTGTGTGTGTGTGTGCGTGTGTGTGTGTGTGTGGCCGCGTCTGTGTGTATGTGTGTGTGTGCGTGTGCGTGTGGGTGTGTCTGTGTCTGTGTCTGTGTTAGTGTCTGTATGCGCGCGCGCGCGCGCGTGTGTGTGTGTGTGTGTGCTTGTTTTTTTTTTTTGTGTGTGTGTGTGTTTGAGTGCGTGTGTGTGCGTGTGTGTGTGCGTGTGTGTGTGTGTGTGTGCGCGTGCGTGTGTGTGCATGTGTGTGCGTGAGGGGTGCCGGTGCGTGAGTGAGCGCGCGTGGTTGTGAGTGCGTGCGCGCGTGAGATTGTATTTATTCGCGTGCGCGCGTATGTGCGTGCGCGCGCTCGTGCCCGGTGCGTTGCCGCGCCGGCTGACGTCGATCCTATTTTCGCATGCTTGTCCATCTGTACATGTCTACATACAGGTGCGCTGCCACGGAAGCATCGCTCTCGCGCGCTGGAAGACGCCTTGAAACTCATACATGTATGTGTTCATTCTATTATTGGAAATAAATTCACCGTGCGCATTCGAGACATATGCATGGACTTATGACACGTGGCTAGGAGCTCTACGAGGTCCCCGGCGGTAACCAGGGTAGAGTTTTGCACTTTTCGGTGTTTTATGAATCTAGGTTGCGTAGTTTTGTACTTTTCGGTGTTGAAGGCATGCCAGCGGACCACCACACTTTGAAACAGTTGCACACGTGGGAAGGTAAAATATTGTGTTCTATGGTACGCCGCCCGAAACCTGCCGACATGGATTGGAGTATATACTTATGCAACTTGTACAAACGTGGGCGGCGTATGCTCCTGGAATTGGGACGGCCGTCTCTTGTGCAGCTATTCTTGTTTCGTCAGTGGCAGTGGGCTCAGGACTGTACGTTTACTGTGAAACGCCTGAACCCAACACCCGCACAGATTCCTCCAGGTACTTTTGATTCTTCAGGCAAGCCTGGCCCCAACGTCTTTGCTGCGTGTGAGCCACCGCCGGCCAAGAGACAACGTCAGGATGAACCCATGTATGTGCTACCAAGTATTGCGTGCTCGACATCAATGGGATGTCATCCTGACGTGTGTGAGACGATGCATGCTGTTGATTCCTTTGAGCTCCCTGGTTCTCAGACACAATTACCCGCGCATCGGCGCAATCTGATTTCCCAGATGCATAAGCGTGCAAAGACATTCCATCCATCTCAGGATTCTCTGTCGCAAAAGCGTTCCTCTGTTGAGTTGCCGTCGCAGGAAATCGCTGCAAACAAGCGGCGACGGGTGGCTCCACCTCAGCATCGTAGTACAGGGGACTCGCATATGCAGGCTAGAGAATGTATTTTTGCATGGTCGGGGGAGTGGACTGACCGACGGCAGGCCTTCATTGCATCGCTGCCTTGGAAAGAACGCCCATTAATGACGCGTCGGCATGAGGGGGGGAGACCACTGGCGTTGAGAAACTTCCATTACATTTTCGAGTTGGTATCAGGGAAGGATTGGTATCACACGTTATCCTTTTCACGTCAGGGATGGAAAGAATTTCTGAAGCGGGCACTGGATGTTACTAACATGGAGGAGGCGTGGGGGTACTGTTACTTTAAACATGCACAACCTGCGGGATATGCTAGGGAGGAGGAGGAGAGGGAGAAGACGGAGGAGCAGCAAAGGAAGGAGGACGAGAAGATGGAGAAACGACTTGCGTACATTAATGAACATGCATCGGAGTGGAATGCGGAGCCTCGGGACTCGATACCGATGGAATTGATTGGGGACTCCGCCACAGGGGTGAATTGGATTAACGGTCTCTGGGCAACATCCAATATTATCTACAAGCACATTCTTGGCGACATTCAAAATAGGCTGGAGCATATCTCTGTGTTGTATGGTATGAGGCCTCCGAGTTGGGGCCACAATATGTTCAAGTGGATCTATCGAGAAGGAAACGAAAGAGCTGACAGGCTGACATGGTTGGCCAGAACCAAAAATAGTTACGTTACGTTCCATACCTCACTTATTGAACATGCGAGTAAAACAAAACTAGACGGCCTCCGTGGATTCTTCGACGGAGGTCGCTCTGTGGAGGGATGTGCTGCAGGATGGTGTATAGATTTGTGTGTACACGGGACGTGGCAGTTGGTGGCGGAGGAAGCTGTCTCGCTTGATGCCTCTGCTTCTGTCATGTTTTGTGAGATGATTGCAGCACAACGGCTCTGTATGGCCGTGGAGCACATTTTGGGTAGCATCTTTCATCCAAGCAGCTGACTCACTTCATCTTGCTTGGAGCTCTCCAACACCTTTACATTTTCACATGTTGTATTGCATCCTTTTCCTTGTTCCTGCATCCTATTCCGTTGCCTATGCCTCAGTGGCTCGGCAGTGTGATGATAAGAGTTGCCCTCTCCAGCTACCCAGTGCTCCGTTTGGGAGTCTTAGGGCTCAGCTGTCACAGCTGTCCGCGCCCTGACTCAAACTCAAAAAACCAGGTTGACGGTTTACCGCCGGCGCCCAGTTCAGACCTATGGATTGAACAAGCGAACGCGCCTGATGATTCTGAGTGCGATAGCTGTGCTTACCAGCTCTGTAGCTGTCCTACAGGTAGAGTTAAGTACAAAATACTGACACAGATGACTCGAAACGGCCGATCCCGCCAGTGTGCTTTTTGGGCATTCAAAGTTACCCGATCGAGCTGAGATCGAGATGGCGAGCGGGAATAAGATCGAATATTACGGGAAAAGATACTAGAGCTCTAACGAATGTTCAAATTTCGAGAATATAATTTTCAACCGACCTTCATATAAATTTCATGTTACAATTTCGAGAAAGTTGGGAAAACTTCAGTTCTTTTTTTACGGGCGCAGCCCGTAATTTGATTCTCGCGAGGTAGACACTGACAGACTGAACTGAACCACCAGGCCGTTAGATGGCAGTTTTATTTCCGCGGGTGAGGATATTTCGGGTGGCAGTTTTAAGCCAGCTGGTTAGCATATTTCGGTGGCAGTTTTAAGCCAGCGGGTGAGGATATTTCGGTGGCAGTTTTAAGCGCCAGCGGGTGAGGATGTTTCGGTGGCAGTTTTAAGCCAGCGGGTGAGGATATCTCGGGTGAGGATATTTCGGTGGCAGTTTTACGCAGCGGGTGTGGATATTTCGGGTGGCAGGTTTAAGCCAGCGGGTGAGGATATCTCGCCTGGCAGTTTTAAGCCAGCGGGTGAAGATATTTCGGATGAGGATATTTCGGGTGGCAGTTTTAAGCCAGCGGGTGAGGATATTTCGGGTGGCAGGTTTAAGCCAGCGGGTGAGGATATCTCGGGTGGCAGTTTTAAGCCAGCGGGTGAGGATATCTCGGGTGGCAGTTTTAAGCCAGCGGGTGAGAATATTTGGGTGGCAGTTTTATGTCCGCGGGTGAGGATATTTCGGGTGGCAGTTTTAAGCCAGCTGGTGAGCATATTTCGGTGGCAGTTTTAAGCCAGCGGGTGAGGATATTTCGGTGGCAGTTTTAAGCGCCAGCGGGTGAGGATGTTTCGGTGGCAGTTTTAAGCGCCAGCGGGTGAGGATATCTCGGGTGAGGATATTTCGGTGGCAGTTTTACGCCAGCGGGTGAGGATATTTCGGGTGGCAGGTTTAAGCCAGCGGGTGAGAATATCTCGCGTGGCAGTTTTAAGCCAGCGGGTGAAGATATTTCGGATGAGGATGTTTCAGGTGGCTGTTTTAATCCAGCGGGTGAGGATATTTCGGGTGGCAGGTTTAAGCCAGCGGGTGAGGATATCTCGGGTGGCAGTTTTAAGCCAGCGGGTGAGTATATTTGGGTGGCAGTTTTAAGCCAGCGGGTGGGGATATTTCGGGTGGCAGTTTTAAGCCAGCTGGTGAGCATATTTCGGTGGCAGTTTTAAGCCAGCGGGTGAGGATATTTCGGTGGCAGTTTTAAGCGCCAGCGGGTGAGGATGTTTCGGTGGCAGTTTTAAGCCAGCGGGTGAGGATATCTCGGGTGAGGATATTTCGGTGGCAGTTTTACGCCAGCGGGTGAGGATATTTCGGGTGGCAGGTTTAAGCCAGCGGGTGAGGATATCTCGCGTGGCAGTTTTAAGCCAGCGGGTGAAGATATTTCGGATGAGGATATTTCGGGTGGCAGTTTTAAGCCAGCGGGTGAGGATATTTCGGGCGGACGAGGCAAGAGGCGGCGGGAGGAGGATTTCATTGAAAATGGACGACGGGGGGGGGGGAGATCAGCTCGAGGGCGGAGGACGCGGACGGGATGAGGAGGCGGCAGAAGGGAGGAGGAGGTGGAAGTGGAGGAGTCGAAGGAGGAGGAGGAGGTGGAAGAGGAGGAGAAGGAGGAAGAGGAGGGAGGAACCGAGAAGAGCTCTGTGCTCGGCGCGGGCATCCAGCCGCCACGCGATGCATCATCTGTATGGTCGGCCCAGCCGACGGCTACGCCTCCAGCGAGGTGCTGCGCCCGTATATATGCTCGCCCCTTGGCGTGGGGCTGGCGGGGGGCCAAGGGGCGAGCTGTCCGGTGATTTTTCGAGCCAACTAGCTCTCCAGCGCGCGGAATTACTCTTAGCTTCCAGCTATAACTAGCTAAGGGAAGCTCTACGAGCTACTTGGTTGACGGTTTAGCGCCGGTTCCCAGTCAATAACACGCCCAAACACTTTGCAGAGCTCTTCGGGATCGAAGAGCTAGAGAAACTCCGGCGCGCGTTCCTGGCGGGCGCCGTTTACGATGCGTGGGACCCTGCAAAGTGCGCAAGGAAGATCTGCCTAGGAGCCTGGAAGAACTGCCGAAGCTCTTCCGAAGCTCTGCCGAAGCGCTTCGCGCACCCTGGAGCCATGCGTATTGGGAAACGCCAGGAAGCCAGGCTCCCGGACCCGCTGCCGGTTCCGGCAAGTAGCTCGTAAAGCTTCCCTCAGCTAGTTATAGCTGGAAGCTAAGAGTAATACCTCGTAGAGCTCTTCGGCATCGATGAGGTCGGTATTTTGTACTTAACCTGAGCTGTAGGACAGCTATAGAGCTGGTAAGCACAGCTATTGCACTCAGAATCATCAGACGCGTTCACCTGTCGAATCCATAGGTCTGAACTCGGTCTGTCAGCCGAGCTAGGTCCGCAAACCTGTTTGTATTATTCGAGTCGTCCCGATACACGTTGTCGGTATTTTCTACTTAACTCGAGCTGTAGGGCAGCTACAGTGCTGGTAAGCACACCTGCCGCGCTCAGAATTATCAGGCGCATTCGCCTGTTGAATCCACAGGTCTAAACTCGGTCTACTAGTCGAGCTAGGTCTGCAAACCTATTCGTATTATTCGAGTCAACCTGATATGCGTTGTCGGTATTTTCTACTTAATTCGAGCTGTAGGGCAGCTACAGTCTTCGTAAGCACACATATTGCACTCAGAACCATCAGGCGCATTCTTCTGTTGAATCCAGAGGTCTGAACTCGGCTTGCTAGCCGAGCTAGGTCTGCAAACCTATTCGTATTATTCGAGTCAACCTGATACGCGTTGTCGGTATTTTCTACTTAATTCGAGCTGTAGGGCAGCTACAGTCTTGGTAAGCACACATATTGCACTCAGAACCATCAGACGCGCTCTTCTGTTGAATCCAGAGGTCTGAACTCGGCTTGCTAGCCGAGCTAGGTCCGCAAACATATTCGTATTGTTCGAGTCGTCGCGATACGCGTTGTCGGTATTTTCTACTTAACTCGAGCTTTAGCGCAGCTACAGTGCTGGTAAGCACACCTATCGCGCTCAGAATTATCAGGCGCGTTCGCCTGTTGAATCCACAGATCTGAACTCGGTCTACTAGCCGAGCTAGACCCGCAAACCTATTCGTATTATTCGAGTCAACTTGATACGCGTGGTGGGTATTTTGTATTCAATTCGAGCTGCAGGGCAGCTACAGTTCTGGTGCGCCACCTATCGCACCCAGAATCATCAGGCGCGTTCGTCCCTTGACTCCAGAGGCCTGAACTCGGTCTGCTAGCCGAGCTAGGTCCGCAAATCTATTCGTATTATTCGAGTCATCTTGACAAACGCTCTCGGTATTTTTCCTGTATTTAACTCGAGCTGTAGGCAGCTACAGAGCCTACAGTCACAGAAATCGATTGAGAATTATCAGTCGCGTTTGTCTGTTGTATCGAGAACTCTGACTCTGACGGCCTGCTAGTTTCGCGAAACGATTCGTACTCTCCGAATCATCGTGAAAAGTGCTCTCAATTTTCTGCACTCAACTCGTGCTGGGGGAGGGCTACAGTTCTGCGGGTCATAGAAAACGATTTGCACACATCAGGCGCGTTCGTTGGTCGATTGGAAAGCTCAGACTTGGTCTGCTGCTCGAAACAGGTCTGCGAAACTATTTTATTATTCGAGTCATCCTGAGAGATGCTGTCGGTGTTCTGCACTTAACTCGGGCTGTAGGGGGGCTGCAGGGCTGGTAATCACATGAGTCGATTCGAAGACATCAGACGCGTCCGCCCTGTCGCATTGAGAGGTCTGAACTCGGTCTGATCAGACGCGTCCGCTTGTCGCATTGAGAGGTAAAAAAAATATTCACTATGAGTCAGAATGTTGGTTGGTGCTCTCGGTTTTTTCAACTTAAGTTGAGCTTGGAAGCTCTACGAGTTCCCCTGCGGTAACCAAGGTTGACGGTTTACCGCCGGCGCCCAGTTCCCGGATAGCTCCTTGGAGAGCTGAGGGTTTCAGATAAGAAGCTGGCGATGGGTGGTGAGGAGCACACGCCCACCTCCGCCGGTCCACGATCCCCGCAATCCCCTGGGTCGGTTAAAAATTTTTCCCGGATAGCTCCTTGGAGAGCTGAGGGTTTCAGACTGGGCGCCGGCGGTAAACCGTCAATCTTTGTTACCGCCGGGGGATTCGTAGAGCTTCCTGACAACATATACTGTCGGAAAAAATTGCAGAGAACGAGTAGTTTTTCAGCCCACCTCGAGTATCAGACCGAGTTCAGACCTCTGAATGCGACAGACGGACGCGTCTGATCTCTCCGAATCGATTCCTGTGATTACCCGCCCTGCAGCCTCCCTACAGCCCGAATTAAGTGCAGAACGCCAAGAGTAGCTCTCAAGATTACTGGAAGAATACGAACAGTTTCGTGACTCTGGATCGCGCAACAGACCGAGTTCAGAGCTCTGGATTCAACAGGCGAGCGCGCCTGATGATTCTGAGTGCGATAGGTGTGCTTACCAGCACTGTAGCTGCCCTACAGCTCGAGTTAAGTAGAAAATACCGACAACGCGTATCAAGTTGACTCGAATAATACGAATAGGTTTGCGGACCTAGCTCGGCTAGCAGACCGAGTTTAGACCTATGGATTCAACAGGCGAACGCGTCTGATCATTCTGAGTGCGATAGGAGTGCTTACCAGCACTGTAGCTGTCCTACAGCTCGAGTTAAGTAGAAAATACCGACAACGCGTATCAAGTTCACTCGAATAATACAAACAGGTTTGCGGACCTAGCTCGGCTGACAGACCGAGTTCAGACCTCTGGGTTCAACAGGCGAACGCGCCTGATCATTCTGCATGCGTTAGCTGTGCTTACCAGCTCTGTAGCTGCCCTGGAGCTCGAGTTATGTTCAGAAAACCAACAGCGCATATCAAGATAACTCGAAACGGCCGTTCCCGCCACCGTGCTTTTTGGCCTTCAAAGTTACCCGATCGAGCTGAGATCAAGATGGAGAGCGGGAATAAGATCGAATATCACGGGAAAAAATACTAGAGCTCTAACGAATTGTCAAATTTCGAGAACGAAATTTTCAACCGAGCAAAAGTCACCAAAAGTTCCGTCGAGATTTTTCTTGCCAACTAGCTCTCCAGCGCGCCGGAATTACTCTTAGCTTCCAGCTATAACTAGCTAAGGGAAGCTCTACGAGTTATAAGAAGCCGGCGGTGGGTGGTGAGGAGCACACGCCCACCTCCGCCGGTCCACGATCTCGGAGCAACTCGCCGGAGTTCGCAGCGGGTCCGGGAGCGTGGCTTCCTAGCGTTTCCCAATACGCGTGGCTCCAGGGTGCGCGAAGCGCTTCGGCAGAGCTTCGGAAGAGCTTCGGCAGTTCTTCCAGGCTCCTAGGCAGATCTTCCTTGCGCGCTTTGCAGGGCCCCACGCATCTTAAACGGCGCCCCTGCAAGCGTCTCCTGCGAGGTTTCCAGCGTCCCGCGCATCGTTTCAGGCGGCCTGGCAGAGGTCCCCGTAACTCGTAGAGCTTCCCTTAGCTAGTTATAGCTGGAAGCTAAGAGTAATCCGGCGCGCTGGAGAGCTAGTTGGCAAGAAAAATCTCGACGGAACTTTTGGTGACTTTTGCTCGGTTGAAAATTTCGTTCTCGAAATTTGACAATTCGTTAGAGCTCTAGTATTTTTTCCCGTGATATTCGATCTTATTCCCGCTCTCCATCTTGATCTCAGCTCGATCGGGTAACTTTGAAGGCCAAAAAGCACGGTGGCGGGAACGGCCGTTTCGAGTTATCTTGATATGCGCTGTTGGTTTTCTGAACATAACTCGAGCTCCAGGGCAGCTACAGAGCTGGTAAGCACAGCTAACGCATGCAGAATGATCAGGCGCGTTCGCCTGTTGAACCCAGAGGTCTGAACTCGGTCTGTCAGCCGAGCTAGGTCCGCAAACCTGTTTGTATTATTCGAGTGAACTTGATACGCGTTGTCGGTATTTTCTACTTAACTCGAGCTGTAGGACAGCTACAGTGCTGGTAAGCACTCCTATCGCACTTAGAATGATCAGACGCGTTCGCCTGTTGGATCCATAGGTCTAAACTCGGTCTACTAGCCGAGCTAGGTCGCAAACCTATTCGTATTATTCGAGTCAACTTGATACGCGTTGTCGGTATTTTCTAATTAACTCGAGCTGCAGGGCAGCTACAGTGCTGGTAAGCACACCTATCGCACTCAGAATCATCAGGCGCGTTCGCCTGTTGAATCCAGAGCTCTGAACTCGGTCTGTTGCGCGATCCAGAGTCACGAAACTGTTCGTATTCTTCCAGTAATCTTGAGAGCTACTCTTGGCGTTCTGCACTTAATTCGGGCTGTAGGGAGGCTGCAGGGCGGGTAATCACAGGAATCGATTCGGAGAGATCAGACGCGTCCGTCTGTCGCATTCAGAGGTCTGAACTCGGTCTGATACTCGAGTTGGGCTGAAAAACTATTCGTTCTCTGCAATTTTTTCCGACAGTATATGTTGTCAGGAAGCTCTACGAGTCCCCCGGCGGTAACAAAGGTTGACGGTTTACCGCCGGCGCCCAGTGCGACGTTCCGCGCTTGGCTTCGCTATCCGGGTTTTGGACGCTTACAATGTTCTCGAAATAACTCGTAGAGCTTCCCTTAGCTAGTTATAGCTGGAAGCTAAGAGTAATTCCGGCGCGCCCCAGAGCTAGTTGGCAAGAAAAATCTCGACGGAACTTTTGGTGACTTTTGGTCGGTTGAAAATTTTGTTCTCGAAATTTGACATTCGTTAGAGCTCTAGTATTTTTTCCCGTGATATTCGATCTTATTCCCGCTCGCCATCTTGACCTCAGCTCGATCGGGTAACTTTGAAGGCCAAAAAGCACTCTGGCGGGAACGGCCGTTTCGAGTCATCTTGATACGCGCTGTCGGTTTTCTGAACATAACTCGAGCTCTAGGGCAGCTACAGAGCTGGTAAGCACAGCTTATGCATGCAGAATGATCAGGCGCGTTCGCCTGTTGAACCCAGAGGTCTGAACTCGGTCTGTGAGCCGAGCTAGGTCCGGAAACCTGTTCGTATTATTCGAGTCATCTTGACAGACACTCTCGGTTTTCTGGTCTTAACTCGAGCTGTAAGACAGCTACAGAGCTGGCAAGCACATCTATCGCAGTCAGAATCATTAGGCGCGTTCGCCTGTTAAATCTAGAGGTCTGAACTCGGTCTGCTAGCCGAGCTAGGTCCGCAAACCTATTCGTATTATTTGGGTCATCTTGATAGGTGCCCTCGGTTTTCTGTACTCAACTCGAGCCGTAGGGCAGCTACAGAGCTCGTACTCACAGAAATCAATTGGAAATCACCAGGCGCCTTTGTTCGTTGACTCGAGAGCACTGAACTTGGCCTGCTGCCCGAGCTAGGTTCGCAAAACTATTCGTATTGTTCGAGTCATCCTGAGAAGTGCTGTCGGTATTTCGTGCTGGGGGGAGGCTACAGTGCTGCTGGGGACAGCAATCGATTTAGAGACATCAGGCGCATCCGCCTGCGGAGACCAGAGCTCGGAACTCGTCTGCTGCCTGAATTAGGTCTGCGAAACTACTGTATTGTTGGAGTCATCCTGAGAGGTGCTGTCAGTTTTCTGCACTTAACTCGGGCTGTAGGGGGGCTGCAGGGCCGGTAATGATAGAAGTCGACTCGCAGACGTCAGACGCGTCCGCCTGTCGCATTGAGAGGACATAAAATATTTACTATGAGTCGGAATGTTGGTAGGTCCTCGGTGTTCTCAACTTCGTCGAGCTGGAAGCTCTACGAGTCTCCCGGCGGTAACCAAGGTTGACGGTTTACCGCCGGCGTCCAGTTTGACCATTCGTTAGAGCTCTAGTATTTTTTCCCATGATATTTGATCACATTCCCGCTCGCCATCTTGATCTCAGCTCGATCGGGTACCTTTTACTGCCAAAAAGCAGGCAGGCGGGAACGGCCGTTTCGAGTCATCTTGATACGTGCTGTCGGTTTTCTCAAGATAACTCGAGCTTCAGGACAACTACAGAGCTGGTAAGCACAGCTAATGGATTCAGAATGATCAGGCGCGTTCGCCTGTTGAATCCAGAGGTCTGAACTCGGTCTGCTAGCCGAGCTAGGGTCGCAAACCTATTCGTATTATTCGAGTCATTCTAGCAGACGCTCTCGCTTTTTCGTACATAACTCGATCTGTAGGGCCACAGAGCTGATAAGCACAGAAATCGATTGAGAATTATCAGGCGCGTTCGTCTGTTGAATCAAGAGCTCTGAACTCGGCCTGCTCCTCGAGCTAGATTCGCGAACCTATTGGTATTGTTCGAGTCATCTTGAGAAGTGCTCTCGGTTTTCTGTACTTAAACCGTGCTGGCGGAGGGCTACAGTGCTGCTGGTCACAGGAATCGATTTCGAGACATCAGGCGCGTCCGTTCGTCGAACCGAGAGCTCGGAACTCGGTCTGCTGCTCGAACGAGATCCGCGAAACTGTTGTATTATTCGAGTCATCCTGAGAGGTACTCTCGGTTTTCTGCACTTAACTCAGGCTGTATGGAGGCTGCAGAGCTGGTAATCACATCAATCGATCCGCAGACGTCAGACGCGTCCGCCTGTCGCATTCAGAGGTCTGAACTCGGTTTCATACTCGAGCTCGATTGGAAAACTGTTCGTTTGTTTTGTTAGAGTCATCTTGAGAGGTCTATAATCGCTTCGGCTGAAAAACTAGTCGTCCTCTGAAATTCGTTTCCACATTATATATTGTCAGGAAGCTCTACGAGTCCCCCGGCGATAAGAAAGGTTGACGGTTTACCGCCGGCGCCCAGTGGACGCTTACAAGTACCTCGTGGAGCTCTTCGTTATCGATGAGCTAGAGGAATTCCGGCGCGGGGTGGAGCTAGTTGGTCGACCCGGCCAGAAAGGACAAAGTGATAACTTTTGGGTGGTTTTGATTTTTGTTGAAAGATATTTAAAAATTCATTTTGAGAAAGCAGATTTTTCGCACCTGTAAACGACTATGAGGGCCTCTCTGTTTTATATGAGCTCTGCAGGCGCACTTTTACTATCAAAACACTTGACGGAAGAATCTTGATATCGACACGAAAAAAATACAATTTTTTGCTTTTTCGAGAAATGCTTCCAGAAGCTCTCTCCCTCGACTCTGAGCACTCTTACGTGTAAAAGGAGCTCTACGAGGTTCCCGGCGGTCACTAGGTTGACGGTTCGCCGCCGGCGCCAGTTCCTGCGGGGATCGTGGACCGGCGGAGGTGGCGTGTCCCCTCACCACCCACCTCCGGCTTCTTATCTGAAACCCTCAGCTCTCCAAGGAGCTATCCGGGAAAATTTTGCTGCAGGGGAACCTCCCAGAGCCCTCCAGAAAAATTTTCCCGTCTCCAAAGGGTTTCTTTGCCCTCCGGGTTTTGGACGCTACTAATCCCTGAAGGGTCTCTTCGCTCTCCGTCGCTCTCCGGGTTTTGGACGCCACCAAGTGGAGATCAGCAGTTACAGCCTTTCAGGGGCGCGCGAGGCAAGCTCTCCAGATGTATCTGTCAAGTGTGCTTGAGGCAACCTGACACGTACCGTCTGAGACGAGCGCAGAGAGACGCGCAGCGCCAGGGGTGCGCTTGCACGACGAGACGGGTCTGCGCGCGCGTCTTGCGCTGGGCTATTCGGGTTTTGGCGACCAGCAGGTGAAGCGTACTTGAGGCAGAAACGTACCGTCTGAGACGAGCGCAGAGACACGCGCAGCGCCAGGGGTACGCTTTCACGACGAGGCGCGTCTGCGCGCGCGTCTCGCGCGGACTATTCGGGTTTTGGATGCCAGCAGGTGAACGCTACCATAACCTGAAGAGCTTCAGATCATGAATACTCTCACGCGTGGTAGGAGCTCTACGAGGTTCCTGGCCGTGACCAGATTGACGGTTAACCGCCGACGCCAGTTGCTGAAAGCTTAAGAGTAACTCGTAGAGCCCTCGTGGTATGAGAGCTGGAGGAATCCCGCGACAGGGTGAAGCTGGTTGGCGAAATTTCGAAAGGGACGCAATCATATCATCCGCGGCCTGGATCTTGATATGCGTTCTCGGTATTTTGTACTTGACTCGAGCTGTATAGCACAGCTACAGAGCTTATTCTCACAGAAATCTCTGAACCGGGTCTGCTGCCCGAGCTAGGTCCGCGAAGCTGTTCGTGTTGTTGGAGTCATCTTGAGAGATGCTGACAGTGTTCTGCACTTAACTCTGGTTGTAGGGGGGGGGGCTACAGGGCTCGTTCACAGGAATCGATTCGGTCACGTCAGGCGCGTCCGGCTGCCGAATCCAGAGCTCGGAACTCGGTCTGCTGCCCGAGCTAGGCTTGTAAAACTATTATTATTCGTCGAGTCATCCTGAGAGCTGCTGTCAGTTTTCTGCATTTGGTAGCGTCCAAAACCCGGAGAGCCAAGAAGAAACTCTGGGACGCGAAAGCGGGACATCCTTCCTGGAGAGCTCTGGCGAGCCCCCCAGAAGCGCATCTGAAGCGCTGCCGGGAACGCTTCCACGCATGCCTGCACGCCTGCAGGCCCGCGTGGACGCCTGCTGGAAGCGCGCCCGAACCCGCTGCCGGCTCAGGCGAGTTGCTGCGAGGATCGTGGAGCGGCGGAGATGGGCTGCTGGCGGGCACCACCACCACCGTCCGGGTTCTAATCTAAAGCCCTCTAGCTCTCAGAGAGCTCTCCGGGAAACTTAACTCGAGCTGTAAGGGGGCTGCAGGGTTGGTCATCACTGGAATCGATTCGGGGACATCAGTCGCGTCCACCTGTCGCATTCATAGCCCTGAACTCGGCCTGCTACCCGAGCTAGGTCCGCGAAACTATTCGTATTGTTCGAGTCATCTTCAGAGGTGCTGTCGATTTTCTGCACTTAACTCGGGCTGTAAGGGGGCTGCAGGGCTGCTAACCACAGGAATCGATTCGGAGATATCAGGCGCGTCCGCCTATTGCATTCAGATGTGTGAACTCGGTCTGATACTCGAGCTAGATTCGCGAAACTATTTGTATTGTTCGAGTGATCTTGAGAGGTGCTTTCGATTTTCGCACGTAACTCGGGCTCGTGCGCACAGAACACGATCCAGAAGCATGAGGGGCGTTTGGCTGCTGCATCGGGAGGTTTGATATCGTTTAGGATGAAAAACTATTCGTTCTCTGCAATTTTTCATTGTATATGCTCAGGAAGCTCTACGAGTCCCCCGGCGGCAAGGAAGGTTGACGGTTTACCGCCGGCGCCTAGTAACTCGTAGAGCTTCCCTTAGCTAGTTGCTGGAAGCTTAAGAGTAATTCCGGCGCACTGGAGAGCTAGTTGGCAAGAAAAATCTCGACTGACCTTTTGGTGACTTTTGCTCAGTTGAAAATTTTGTTTTCGAAATTTGAACATTCGTTTGAGCTGTAGTATTTTTTCCCATGATATTCGATCTTATTCCCGCTCGCCATCTTGATCTGAGCTCGATCGGGTAGCTTTTACTGCCAAAAAGCAGGCAGGCGGAATCGGCCGTTTCGGGTCATCTTGACACGCGATGACGGTTTTCTGAACATAACTCGAGCTTTAGGACAGCTACAGAGCTGATAAGCACAGCTAATCGATTCAGAATGATCAGGCGCGCTCGCCTGTTGAATCCAGAGGTCTGAACTCGGTCTGCTAGCCGAGCTAGGTCCGCAAACCTATTCGTATTATTCGGGTCATCTTGACACACGTTCTCGGTTTTCTGTACTTAACTCGAGCTGTAGGACAGCTATAGAGGTGATACTTACAGAAACCGATTCAGAATCACCAGTCGCGTTTGTCTGTTGGATCCAGAGCTCTTAACTCGGTCTGCTGCTCGATCTAGAATCGCGAAACTATTCGTATTGGTCGAGTCATCTTGAGAAGTGCTTTCGATTTTCTGCACTCAACTCGGGCTGGAGGGGGGGCTACAGTGTTGGTGGTCACAGGAATCGATGTGAAGACACCAGGCTCGGAACTCGGTCTGCTGCCCGAACTAGGTCCGGGAAGTTATTGAATTGTTCGAGTCATCCTGAGAGGTGCTGTCGGTTTTCTGCAATTAACTCGGGCTGTAGGTGGGCTGCAGGGCTGGTAAGCACAGTAGTCGATTCGCAGACATCAGACGCGTCCGCCTGTCGCATTCAGAAGTCTGAACTCGGTTTTATACTCGAGCTGGGTTGCCAAACTATTCGTATTGTTAGAGTCATCTTGAGAGGTGCTGTCGATTTACGCACGTAACTCGGGCTGTAGGAGAGCTACAGAGCTCGTAAAGAAGAGAATCCAGAAGCATCGGGGGCGTTCGGCTGTTGCATCGAGAGGTCTGAAATCGCTTGGGATGAAAACTATTCGTTCTCTACATTTTTCCACATTATATATTGTCAGGAAGCTCTACGAGTCCCCCGGCGGTAAGAAAGGTTGACGGTTTACCGCCGGCGCCCAGTTCCCGGAGAGCTCTCTGAGAGCTAGAGGGTTTAAGATTCCCAGAGAGCTCGCTGAGAGCTAGAGGGTTTAATATTAGAAGCCGGGCGGTGGTGGTGCCCGCCAGGAGCTCTTCCGCGGCGCTCCAGAATAACTCGTAGAGCTTCCCTTAGCAAGTTATTGCTGGAAGCTTAAAAGAAATTCCAGGGCGCTGGAGAGCTAGTTGGCAAGAAAAATCTCGACGGACCTTCTTGGTGACTTTTGGTCGGTTGAAAATTATGTTCTCAAAATTTGAACATTCGTTAGAGCTCTAGTAACTCGTAGAGCTTCCCTGAGCAAGTTATTGCTGGAAGCTTAAGAGTAATTCCGGGGCGCTGGAGAGCTAGTTGGCAAGAAAAATCTCGACGGACCTTTTGGTGACTTTTGGTCGGTTGAAAATTTTTTTCTCGAAATTTGAACATTCGTTAGAGCTCTAGTATTTTTTTCCCGTGATATTCGATCTTATTCTCGCTCGCCGTCTTGATCTCAGCTCGATCGGGTACCTTTTACTGCCAAAAAGCAGGCAGGCGGGATCGGCCGTTTCGAGTCATCTTGATGCGTGCTCTCGGTATAATGGACTTAACTCGAGATACTGGACAGCTACAGAGCTGGTAAGCACACCCTATCGATTCAGAATGATCAGGCGCGTTCGCCTGTTGCATCCAGAGGTCTCAACTCGGCCTGCTAGCCGAGCTAGGTCCGCAAACCTGGTCGTATTATTCGAGTCATCTTGACAGGTGCTCTCGGTTTTCTGTACTTTACTCGAGCTATATGACAGCTACAGAGCTGATACTTGCAGAAACCGATTCAGAATCATCAGTCGCGTTTCTGCAGAGAATCCAGAGCTCTGAACTCGGTCTGCTGCCCGATCTAGAATTGCGAAAATATTCGTATTCTGTGAGTCATCTTGATAAGGTGCTGTCGGTTTTCTGTATTCAACTCAGGCTGTAGGGTGACTACAGTGCTGGTAGTCACAGGAATCGATTCGGAGACATCAGGCGGCCGCCTGTCGAATCGAGAGCTCGAAACTCGGTCTGCTGCCCGAACTAGGTCCGCGAAACTATTAGTATTGTTCGAGGCATCCTGAGAGATGCTGTCGGTATTCTGCACTTAACTCGGGCTGTAGAGGGGCTGCAGGGCTGGTAATCACAGGAATCGATTCGTAGACATCAGGTGCGTCCGCCTGTCGAATCCGGAGCTCTGAACTCGGTCTGATACTCGAGCTAAGTTTGGCAAACTATTCGTATTGTTCGAGTCATCTTGAGAGGTGCTATCGATTTACGCACGTAACTCGGGCTGCAGGAGAGCTACAGAGCTCGTACAGAAGACAATTGAGAAGCATCGGGCGCGTTCCGCTGTTGCATCGAGAGGTCTGAAATCGCTTGGGCTAAAAGACTGTTTGTTCTGTGCATTTTTTCGACATCATGTATTGTCAGGAAGCTCTACGAGTCCCCCGGCGGTAAGGAAGGTTGACGGTTTACCGTCGGCGCCCAGTATTTTTTCCCGTGATATTCGATCTTATTCCCGCTCGCCGTCTTGATCTCAGCTCGATCGGGTACCTTTTACTGCCAAAAAGCAGGCAGGCGGGATCGGCTGTTTCGGGTCATCTTTGCACGCGGTGACGGTTTTCTCAAGATAACTCGAGCTTTAGGACAGCTACAGAGCTGGTAAGCACAGCTAATCGATTCAGAATGATCAGGCGCGTTCGCCTGTTGAACCCAGAGGTCTGAACTCGGTCTGCTAGCTGAGCTAGGTCCGCAAACCTATTCGTATTATTCGAGTCATCTTGACAGACGCTCTCGGTTTTCTGTACTTAACTCGAGCTACAGGACAGCTACAGAGCTGATACGTACAGAATCTGATTCAGAATCATCAGTGGCCGTTGTCTGTTGAATCCAGAGCTCTGAACTCGGTCTGCTGCCGATCTAGAATCGCGAAACTATTCGTATTGTTCGAGTCATCTTGAGAGGTGCTGTCGGTTCTCTGCACTTAACTCGGGCTGTAGGGGGGCTGCATGGCTGGTAATCACTGGAATCGATTCGGAGACATCAGGCGCGTCCGCCTTTCGAATCCAGAGCTCCGAACTCTGTCTGCTGCCCGAACTAGGTCCGCGAAACTATTAGTATTGTTCGAGTCATCCTGAGAGGTGCTGTCGGTTTCTGCACTTAACTCGGGCTGTAGGGGGGCTGCAGGGCTGGTAATCACAGGAATCGATTCAGAGACATCAGACGCGTCCGCCTGTCGCATGCAGAGGTCTGAACTCGGTCTGATACTCGAGCTAGGTTTGCCAAACTATTCGTATTGTTCGAGTCATCTTGAGAGGTGCTGTCGATTTACGCACGTAACTCGGGCTGTAGGAGAGCTACAGAGCTCGTACAGAAGACAATCCAGAAGCATCGGGGGCGTTCGGCTGTTGCATCCGAGAGGTCTGAAATTGCTTGGGCTGAAAAACTATTTGTTCTGTGTAATTTTTTTCGACATTATATGTTGTCAGGAAGCTCTACGAGTCCCCCGGCGGTAAGAAAGGTTGACGGTTTACCGCCGGCGCCCAGTTCCCGGAGAGCTCTCTGAGAGCTAGAGGGTTTAAGATTTCCAGAGAGCTCGCTGAGAGCTAGAGGGTTTAATATTAGAAGCCGGGCGGTGGTGGTGCCCGCCAGGAGCTCTTCCGCGGCGCTCCAGAATAACTCGTAGAGCTTCCCTTAGCAAGTTATTGCTGGAAGCTTAAGAGTAATTCCGGGGCGCTGGAGAGCTAGTTGGCAAGAAAAATCTCGACGGACCTTTTGCTGACTTTGAGTCGGTTGAAAATTTTGTTCTCGAAATTCCTCAATTCGTTTGAGCTCTAGTATTTTTCCCCGTGATATTCGATCTTATTCCCGCTCGCCATCTTGCTCTCAGCTCGATCGGGTACCTTTTACTGCCAAAAAGCACACGGGCGGGATCGACCGTTTCGAGTCATCTTGACACGCGCTCTCGGTATATTGGACTTAACTCGAGATACAGGACAGCTACAGAGCTGGTAAGCACACCCTATCGATTCAGAATGATCAGGCGCGTTCGCCTGTTGCATCCAGAGGTCTGCACTCGGTCTGCTAGCCGAGCTAGGTCCGCAAACCTATTCGTATTATTCGAGTCATCTTGACAGGCGCTCTCGGTTTTCTGTACTTAACTCGAGCTATATGACAGCTACAGAGTTGATACTTACAGAAACCGATTCAGAATCATCAGTCGCGTTCGTCTGTTCAATCCAGAGCTCTGAACTCGGTCTGCCCGAACTAGGTCCGCGAAACTATTCGTATTGTTCGAGTCATCCTGAGAGGTGCTGTCGGTTTTCTGTATTCAACTCGGGCTGTAGGGTGGCTACAGTGCTGGTAGTCACAGGAATCCATTTGGAGAGATCAGGCGCGTCCGCCTGTCGAATCCAGAGCTCGGAACTCGGTCTGCTGCCCGAACTAGGTCCGCGAAACTATTTGTATTGTTCGAGTCATCCTGAGAGGTGCTGTCGGTTTTCTGCACTTAACTCGGGCTGTAGGGGGGCTGCAGGGCGGGTAATCACAGGAATCGATTCGGAGACATCAGATACGTCCGCCTCTCGCTTTCAGAGGTCTGAACTCGGTCTGATACTCGAGCTAGGTTTGCCAAACTATTCGTATTGTTCGAGTCATCTTGAGATGCTGTCGGTTTACGCACGTAACTCGGGCTGTAGGAGAGCTCGTACAGAAGAGAATCCAGAAGCATCGGGGGCGTTCGGCTGTTGCATCGAGAGGTCTGAAATCGCTTGGGCTGGAAAACTATTCGTTCTCTGCAATTTTTTTCGACATGAAATATTATCAGGAAGCTCTACGAGTCCCCCGGCGGTAAGAAAGGTTGACGGTTTACCGCCGGCGCCCAGTTCCCGCAGGGGTTCGTTCGGCCCGGCAACGTGTCCGGGAGAGCTTCCGGCAAGCATTCCGCGCGTGCCTGCGCGCGGGCAGGCACGCATGGAAGCGTTTCTGGCAGCGCATCGGCGCTGCAGGGGAGCTTCCCAGCGCTCTGCAGTAAAGATTTCCCGTCCCCGAAGGGTCTCTTCGCTCTCCGGGTTTTGGACGCTACCAAGTTGGAAGCTGGACGGTGTTTGTGCCCGCCAGCAGCGCATCTCCGCCGCTCCACGATCCTCGCAGCATCTCGCTTGTCTCGGGACCGGGTTCGGAGGCGCTTCCGCCACGTGGGAAGGGTTCCTGGCAGCGATTTTGAAGCGCTGCAGGCGGGGCCACGGAGCTCCTGAAGCGCTTCACGAGAGCGTTCGATCAAACACTTGGGGGATCCAACTTGATCTCGACATGAAAAATATCAATTTCGCCTTCTTCGAGAATGCCTCCAGAAGCTCTCTCTTTCGATTCTGAGCACTCTCACGCGTGAAAGGAGCTCTACGAGGTTCCCGGCGGTGACCAGGTTGACGGTTCACCGCCGGCGCCAGTACCTCGTAGAGCTCTTCGTTGTCGATGAGCTAGAGGAATTCCGGCGAAACCAGATTTTTACCACCTGTCAACGACTATGAGGGCCTCTGCGTCTTAACATGAGCTCTGTAGGCGCACATTTACTATCAAAACACTTGGGGGAACCAACTTCGTGTCGACATGAAAAAACAATAATGTTGTTTTTTTCGAGAAATGCCTCCAGAAGCTCTCTCTTTGGACTCTGAGCTCTCTCATGCGTGAAAGAGCTCTACGAGGTTCCCGGCGGTGACCAGGTTGACGGTTCACCGCCGGCGCCAGTATAGTGGGTTATGCCGCGTTTGCCAGTTAAATTTTCAGGTCTGTATATTACTATCAAAAGACTTGCTGGAACCTGTTTTGCATGAAAACCACAAAATCGTGATTTTTCGAATTTTTCTGGTCTCGCTTCAGAAGCTTCCTTGATGTGTTCCGAGGAGCGCTCTGCAAGAAAAGAGCTCTACGAGGTGCCCGGCGGTAGCCTGGTTGACGGTTTACCGCCGGTTCCCATCGATGAGCTAGAGGAATTCCGGCGCAGGGTGGAGCTAGTAACTCGTAGAGCTTCCCTTAGCAAGTTCTTGCTGGAAGCTTAAGAGTAATTCCGGGGCGCTGGAGAGCTAGTTGGCAAGAAAAATCTCGACGGACCTTTTGGTGACTTTTGGTCGGTTGAAAATTTAGTTCTCGGAATTCAACTATTCGTTAGAGTTCTAGTATTTTTTCCCGTGATATTCGATCTCATTCCCGCTCGCCATCTTAATCTTAGCTCGATCGGGTACCTTTGACTGCCAAAAAGCACACGGGCGGGATCGGTCGTTTCGAGTCATCTTGATACGCGCTGTCAGTTTATTGGATTTAACTCGAGATACAGAACAGCTACACAGCTGGTAAGCACAGCTTATCGATTCAGAATTATCAGGCGCGTCCGTCTGTTGCATCTAGAGGTCTGAACTCGGTCTGCTAGCCGAGCTAGGTCCGCAACCTATTCGTATTCTTCGAGTCATCTTGACATGCGCTCTCGGTTTTCTGTACTAAACTCGAGCTATAGGACAGCTACAGAGCTGATACTTACAGAAACCGATTCAGAATCTTCAGTCGCGTTTGTCTGTTGAGTCATCTTGAGAGGTGCTGTCGGTTTTCTGCACTTAACTCGCGCTGCAGGGGGGCTGCAGGGCTGCTAATCACAGGAATCGATTCGGAGACATCAGACGCGTCGGCCTGTCGCATTCAGAGGTCTGAACTCGGTCTGATACTCGAGCTGGGTTTGCCAAACTATTTGTTTTGTTCGAGTCATCTTGAGAGGTGCTATCGATTTACGCACGTAACTCGGGCTGTAGGAGAGCTTCAGAGCTCGTACAAAAGACAATCCAGAAGCATCGGGGGCGTTCGGCTGTTGCATCGAGAGGTGTGAAATCGCCTGGGCTGAAAAACTATTCGTTCTCTGCAATTTTTTGTCGACATTATATATTGTCAGGAAGCTCTACGAGTCCCCCGGCGGTATGAAAGGTTGACGGTTTACCGCCGGCGCCCAGTTCGCCGACCCGACCAGAAAGGACAATGTGATAACTTTTGGGTGATTTTGCGAATATTTGAAAGATATTTGACCATTCATTTCGAGAAACTAGATTTTCACAGCTGTAGACAACTATGAGGGCCGCTGCGTCTCGATATGAGCTCTCTAGGCGCACTTTTACTATCAAAGCACTTGGAGAAACCAACTTCATGTCGACATCAAAATCATGAATTTTAATTTCTGCGAGAAATTATTTCAAAAGCTCTATCTTTCGATCCTGATCACTCTCATGCGTGATAGGAGCTCTACGAGGTTTCCGGCGGTGACCAGGTTGACGGTTCACCGCCGGCACCAGTATTCGACAGATATTTGACCTTTTTTCTTCTGAGAAAGCAGATTTTTCGCACCTGTAAACGACTATGAGGGCCTGTCTGTCTTAGTATGAGCTATGTAGGCGCACTTTCACTATCGCAACACTTGGCGGAACCATCTAAATGTCGGCATGAAAAAAAATCAGTTTTAGCTTTTCGAGAAATGCCTCCAGAAGCTCTCTCTTTCGACTCTGAACAGTCTCGCGTGAAAGGAGCTCTGCGAGGTTCCCGGCGGTGACCAGCTTGACGGTTCACCGCCGGCTCCAGTAATTCCGGCGTGCTGGAGAGCTGGTTGGCAAGAAAAAGATCGACGGACCTTTTGGTGACTTTTGGTCGGTTGAAAATTTGTTTTCTCGAAATTCCTTAATTCGTTTGAGCTTATATTTTTTCTTGATACGAGTTTTCGGTATATTGGACTTAACTCGAGATACAGGACAGCTACAGAGCTGGTCAGCACACATTATCGATTCAGAATGATCAGGCGCGTTCGTCTGTTGCATCCAGAGGTCTGAACTCGGTCTGCTACGAGTCTCTCGGCGGTAAGAAAGGTTGACGTTTCACCGCCGGCGCCCAGTTGTTGCTGGAAGCTTAAGAGTTATTCCGGGGCGCTGCTGGCGCCCAGTGTGTGTTTTATTCGCTCTCCGGGTCCGGCGCGCTGAGGGTTAGCTGGCAAGAAAAATCTTGACGGACCTTTTGTGACTTGAGGTCGGTTGAAAATTTTGTTTTCCAAATTTCAGCAATTCGTATGAGCTCTAGTATTTTTCCCATGATTTTCGATCTCCGCTCGCCGTCTTGATCTCAGCTCGATTGGGTAGCTTTTAATGCCAAAAAGCAGGCAGGCGGGATCGGCCGTTTCGAGTCATCTCGACAGGCGTTAACGGTTTTTTGTACTTGAGTCGAGCTCTAGAGCAGCTAGAGAGCTGATGCTTAGAGAAACGGATTTAGAATCATTAGGTGCGTTCGTCTGTTGCATCCAGAGGTCTGAACTCGGTCTGCTAGCCGAGCTAGGTCCGCAAACCTATTCGTATTAGTCGAGTCATCTTGACAGGCGCTCTCGGTTTTCTGTACTTATTAACTCGAGCTATATAACAGCTACAAAGCTGTTACTTACATAAACCGAGTCAGAATCATCAGTCGCGTTCGTCTGTTGATCCAGAGCTCTGAACCCGGTCTGCTGCCCGATCTAGAATCGCGAAACTATTCGTATTGTTCGAGTCATCTTGAGAGGTGCTGTCGGTTTTCTGTACTTCACTCGGGCTGTAGGGTGGCTACAGTGCTGTAGTCACAGGAATCGATTTGGAGACATCAGGGGCGTCCGCCTGTCGACTCCAGAGCTCGGAACTCGGTCGCCCGAACTAGGTCCTCGAAACTATTCGTATTGTTCGAGTCACCTGAGAGGTGCGGTTTTCTGCACTTAACTCAGGCTGTGGGGGGGCGGCAGGGTTGGTAATCACATGAATCGATTCGGAGACATCAGACGCGTCCGTCTGTCGCATTCAGAGGTCTGAACTCGGTCTGATACTCGAGCTAGATTTACCAAACTATTCGCATTCTTCGAGTCATCTTGAGAGGTGCTGTCGATTTACGCACGTAACTCGGGCTGTAGGAGAGCTACAGAGCTCGTACAGAAGACAATCCAGAAGCATCGGGGGCGTTCGGCTGTTGCATCGAGAGGTCTGAAATCGCTTGGGCGTTCTCTGCAATTTTTTCCGACATTATATATTGCCAGGAAGCTCTACGAGTCCCCCGGCGGTAAGAAAGGTTGACGGTTTACCGCCGGCGCCCAGTTGTTGCTGGAAGCTTAAGAGTTATTCCGGGGCGCTGCCGGCGCCCAGTGTGTGTTTTATTTGCTCTCCGTGTCCGGCGCGCTGAGGGCTAGCTGGCAAGAAAGATCTTGACGGACCTTTTGTGACTTGTGGTCGGTTGAAAATTCTGTTCTCAAAATTCAACAATTCGTTTGAGCTCTAGTATTTTTTCCCATGATTTTCGATCTCCGCTCGCCGTCTTGATCTCAGCTCGATCGGGTACCTTTCACTGCCAAAAAGCAGGCAGGCGGGATCGGCCGTTTCGAGTCATCTCGACAGGCGTTGACGGTTTTTCGTGCTTGAGTCGAGCTCTATCTAGAGCAGCTAGAGAGCTGATACTTAGAGAAACGGATTTAGAATCATTAGGTGCGTTCGTCTGTTGCATCCAAAGGTCTGAACTCGGTCTGCTAGCCGAGCTAGGTCCGCAAACCTATTCGTATTAGTCGAGTCATCTTGACAGGCGCTCTCGGTTTTCTGTACTTAACTCGAGCTATATAACAGCTACAGAGCTTTTTCTTACATAAACCGAGTCAGAATCATCAGTCGCGTTCGTCTGTTGATCCAGAGCTCTGATCTCGGTCTGCTGCCCGATCTAGAATCGCGAAACTATTCGTATTGCTCGAGTCATCTTGAGAGGTGCTGTCGGTTTTCCGTGCTTAACTCCGGCTGCAGGGGGGCTACAGTGCTGGTAGTCACAGGAATCGATTTGGAGGCATCAAGCGCCTCCGCCTGTCGAATCGGGAGCTCGGAACTCGGTCTGCTTCCCGAACTAGGTCCGCGAAGCTATTCCTATTGTCCGAGTCATCCTGAGAGGTGCTGTCGGTTTTCTGCACTTAACTCGGGCTGTAGGGGGGCCGCAGGGCTGGTAATCATAGGAATCGATTCGGAGACATCAGACGCGTCCGCCTGTCGCATTCAGAGGTCTTAACTCGGTCTGCTACTCGAGCTAGGTTCGCCAAACTATTCGTATTGTTCGGGTCATCTTGAGAGGTGCTCTCGACTTACGCACTTAACTCAGGCTGTACGAGAGTTACAGAGCTCGTACAGAAGACAATCCAGAAGCATCGGGGGCGTTTGGCTGTTGCATCGAGAGGGTCTGAAATCGCTTGGGCTGAAAAACTGTTCGTTCTCTGCATTTTTCGACCTTATATATTGTCAGGAAGCTCTACGAGTCCCCTGGCGGTAAGAAAGGTTGACGGTTTTTGCCGCCGGCGCCCTTTGTGTCGTAGAGCTCTTCGACAAGATGAGGTAAGAGGAATTTGGGCGCAGGGTGGAGCTAGTTGGCCGACCCGACCTTAAGAGACAATGTTGTGACTTTGGGTCGGTTTTTCAATCTTTGTGCAAAACTTGAAAATTCGTTTTGGGAGCCGGTATTTTTCCCACCTGTAGTGGGTTATGCCGCGCCTGCCTTAAATTCTCAGGTCCGTAGCTCCAATACTACTATCAAACCATTTCTGGAACCGACTGTGTTCCCAGTCATCTTGACACGCGTTTACGGTTTTCTGTACTTGACTCGAGATTTCGGAGAGCTACAGAAACCAATTCAGAATCATCAGGCGCGTTCTTCTGTTCATCGAGAGGTCTGAACTCGGTCCGGTACTCGAGCTTGATCCGCGAAATTCTTCGTATTATACGAGTGATCTTGATAGGTGCTGTCGGTTTCCCTTAACTAAAGATTCAGAAGAGCTACAGAGCTGATGCGCATGTAAATCGATCCAGTATCACCCGGCGCGTTCTTTTCTCGCATCGAGAGGTCTGAACTCGGTCTGGCACTCGAGCTAGGTCCACAAAGCGAAGATGCAAAATCAAAAAACAACGTATTGTTCGAGTTTTTTTCTTCTCGCTTGAGAAAGCTTTTTTCGTGTGCTCTGAGCTCTACGAGGCTCCCGGCGGTTACCTGGTTGACGGTTCACCGCCGGATCCCAGTTCCGGCGCGCTGGAGAGCTAGTTGGCAAGAAAAACCTCGACGGACCTTTTGCTGACTTTTGGTCGGTTGAAAATTTTGTTCTCCAATTCATCCATTCGTTAGAACTCTAGTATTTTTTCACGTGATATTCCATCTTATTTCCGCTCGCCGTCTTAATCTTAGCTCGATCGGGTACCTTTTAATGCCAAAAAGCGTCCAGGCGGGATCGGCCGTTTCGAGTCATCTCGACAGGCGTTGTCGGTTTTTGTATTTAACTCGAGCTATAGGACAGCTACAGAGCTGATACTTACAGGAACCGATTCGCAATGATCAGGCGCGTTTGTCTGTTGAATCGAGACCACTGAACTCGGTCTGCTGGCAAATTATTCGTATTATTCGAGTCTTCTTGAGAGGTGCTCTCAGTTTTCTATCTTAACTCGGGCTATGGGGGGGGCTTCAGGGCTGGTAATCGCATGAATCGATTCGGAGACACCATTCGCGTCCGCCTGTCGAATCCAGAGCTCGGAACTCGATCTGCTGCCCGAGCTAGGTTTTCGAAGCTATTCGTATTGTTCGAGTTTTCTTGAGAGGTACTGTCCGTTTTCTGCACTGAACTCGGGCTGTAGGGTGGCTACAGGGCTGGTAATCACAGAAATCAATTTCGAGACATGAGGCGCGTCCGCCTGTCGCATTCAGAGGTCTGCGCTTGGTTTCATACTCGAGCTATTTTCGCGAAGCTCTTCATATTGTTTGGTCATCTTGAGAGGTGCTGTCGATTTTCGCACGTAACTAGAGGTCTGAAATCGCTCGGGCTGAAAAACTATTCGTTCTCTGCAATTTTTTTCGACGTTATGCGTGGTCAGGAAGCTCTACGAGTCCCCCAGCGGTAGGAAAGGTTGACGGTTTACCGCCGGCGCCCAGTTGATCAACTCGACCCGAAAAGAAGACGTGGTAATTTTGGGTCGGTTATGCGAAGATTTGAAAGATATTTGACAATTCATTTTGAGAAACCAGATTTTTCGCACCTGTAGTGGGTTATGCCGCGTCTGCCAGTGGAATTCTCAGGTCTGTAGGTGCAGTATTACTATCAAAACACTTGGAGGAACAGACTGTGTTCCGAGTCATCTCGACACGCGGTCACGGTTTCTGTACTTAACTCGAGATTTGGGAGAGCTACGGAGCTGATACTTACAAAACCGATTCATAATTATCAGGCGCGTTCGTCTGTTGCATCCAGAGAGGTCTGATCTCGGTCTGCTACTCGAGCTAGGTCCGTAAAACTATTTGTATTGTTCGAGTCATTTTCACCAGTGATATCGGTTTTCCGTACTGAACTCACAATTCAGAGAAGCTACAGAGCTGGTGCGCACATAAGCCGGTTCAGTATGACCAGGCGCGTTCGTCTGTTGCATCAAGAGGCCTGAACTCGGTCTGCTACTCGAGCTAGGTCCACGACGCCATCATATTTCTCATGTTCTCTGTAGAGGCACTGTCTGTATTCTGTACTAAACTCGAGCTCTAGCACAGCTACAGAGCTGGTGCGCACAGAAAACGATCGAGAATCATCAGGGGCGTTCGGCTGAAGCATGCAGAGCTCTGAACAGTGTCCGCTACTCGAGCTAGGTCCGCACAAATATTCGTATGCGACCGATTTTTTTCGAGTTTTTTGTTCTCGCTGTACACCTTTACAATTCCACATGTTGTACTGCATCCTTTTCCTTGTTCCTTCATCCTATTCCGATGCCTATGCCTCAGTGGCTCGGCAGTGTGATGATAAGAGATGCCCTCTCTAGCTACCCTGTGCTCCGTTTGGGAGTCTTAGGGCTCAGCTGTCACAGCTGTCCGCGCCCTGACTCAAACTCAAAAAACCTGGTTGACGGTTTACCGCCGGTTCTAGTTTCTATCTCTGGTGCAAAATCTGAAATTTGTTTTGAGAACCGGCATTTTTCCCATCTCTAGTGGGTTATGCCGCGTCTGCCAATCAAATTCTGAGGTCTGTAATACTATCGAAAGACTTGCTAGAATCGTCGGCCGTTTCGAGTCATCTTGACACGTGTGGACGGTTTTCTGTACTTAACCTGCGATTTAGGACAGTTTCAGAGCTGATACTTTCAGAAACCGAGTTAGAATCATCAGAAGCGTTTGTCTGTTCCATAGAGAGATCTGAACTCGGTCTGCTACTCGAGCTAGATCCGCGAAACTATTCGTACTACTCAAGTGATCTTGACAGATGCTGTCTGTTATAAAACAATCCAGTACCCTGCGCGTTCTCAGGTCTCAATCCGGCCTGGCACTCGAGCTAGGTTCACGAAACGAAGATGCAAGATAAAAAACGTATTTTTTGAGCTGTTTCTTCACCGAGGAAGTTTTTTCGTGTGCTCCGAGCAGCGCCGGGCGAGAATAGAGCTCTATGAGGCTCCCGGCGGTGACCAGTCTGACGGTTTACCGCGGGATCCTGACGACTTGATGTCTGTTTTTCTATCTTTGTGTAAAGTTTGAAAATTTGTTTTGAGAACCGGTATTTTTCACACATGTAGTGGGTTATGCCGCGTCTGCCAGTCAAATTCTCAGGTCTGTAGCTGCAATATTACTATGGAAACACTTGCTGGAACCGTCGGCCGTTTCGAGTTATCTTGACACGCGTTGACGGTTTTCTGTACTTAACTCGAGATCTAGGACAGTTACAGAGCTGATACTTACAGAAACCAATTTAGAATCATAAGAAGCGCTCGTCTGTTTCATCGAGAGGTCTGAACTCGGTCTGCTACTCGAGCTAGAGCCGCGAATCTATTCGTATTGCACGAGTGATCTCGACAGGTGCTGTCGGTTTCCCTTAACTGAAGATTCAGAAAAGCTGTAGAGCCGGTACGCATAAAAAACGATCTAATATCACCTGGCGCGTTCTTTTCTCGCATCGAGAGGTCTGAACTCGGTCTGGCACTGGAGCTAAGTCCACGAAGCGAAGATACAAAATCCAAAAAAAGTAATTTCCGAGCTTTTTTTCTTCACGCTTGAGAAAGCTTTCGTCGTGTGCTCCGAGCAGCGCCGCGCGAGAACAGAGCTCTACGAGGCCCCCGGTGGTTACCTGGTTGACGGTTTACCGCCGGATCCTAGTGGACGCTGCCAAGTTGCTGACTTTTGTTCGGTTGAAAATTTTGTTCTCGAAATTCAATCATTTGTTTGAGCTCCTAGTATTTTTTCCCCATGATACTCGATCTTATTCCCGATCGCCATCTTAATCTCAGGTCGATCGGTTAGATATTACTGCCAAAAAGCACGCCAGTGGGATCGGCCGTTTCGGGTCATCTTCACACGCGGTGAAGGTTTTCTGTACATAACTCGAGCTCTAGGACAGCTACAGAGCTGATACTTACAGAAGCCGATTTAGAATTATCAGGCGCGTTTGTCTGTTGCATTTAGTTGCATCTAGAGGTCTGAACTCCGTCTGCTGCTCGAGCTAGGCCCGCGAAGCTGTTCGTATTGTTCGGTTCATCTTGAGAGGTGCTGTCTTTTTTCTCTACTTAACTCGGGCTGTAGGGCGGCTACAGGGCTGGTAATTACAGAAATCGATTCGGAGGCATCAGGCGCGTCCGCCTGTCGCATGCAGAGGTCTGAAATCGGTCTGCTACTCGAGCTTGGTCCGCAAAACTATTCGTATTGCTCGAGTCATCTCGACAGGGACTGTCCGTTTTCTGTACTTAACTCGAGCTCTAGGGAAGCTACAGAGCTGATGCGCACAGAAACCGATGCAGAATAAGCAGGCGCGTCCGCCTGTCGCATGCAGAGGTCTGAAATCGGTCTACTACTCGAGCTAGGTCCGCGAAACCATTTGTATCGTTCGAGTCATCTCGAGAGGTGCTGTCCGTTTTCGCACGTAACTCGGGCTGTAGGAGAGCTAGAGAGCTCATACGCACAGAAACTGATTCGGAATCATCAGGCCCGTTTGTCTGTTGCATCTAGAGGTCTGAACTGGGTTTGCTGTAGGAGAACTACAGAGCTGGTACGCACAGACAAGAGGCATTAGGAGCGATCGTCTGTTGCATCGAGAGGTCTGAACTCGGTCTGCTACCCGAGCTAGCTTCACAAAACTATTCGTATTCGACCGACATTTTTCTTCACTGAACTCTTCGGCCGGAAAATCAGAAGGACATCATGAGGCGCGAAGGATCTAGACGCTTGTCTTGGGTCTGGTGTGAGCGCAGACGCCAAACACGGATTCGTACTCTGCTATTTTCTCCCGAATGGTATTTTGTACACGCTGCAGATGAGCTATAGAACTGTTCAGCACAGCAATGGGATATCACTAGACGCCTGAGAGCAGTCTGCTATCAGCGCTCGGTCTTGAAAACTATTGGTTCTCTGCTTATTCCTTGGGCATGTGGTGACTTTGGGTCGGTTTTGCTAAGATGTGAAAGATTTTGACCATTCATTTTCAGGAACCAGATTTTTCGCACCTGTAAACGACTATGAGGGCCTCTGCGTCTTAATCTGAGCTCCGTAGGCGCACTTCTACTATCAAAACACTTGGCGGAACCAACTTCATGTCGACATAAAATGCAAAATTGAAGATTAACTCGTAGAGCTTCCCTGAGATAGTTGCTGGAAGCTTAAGAGTATTTCCGGGGCGTTGGGGAGCTAGTTGGCAAGAAAAATCTCGACTGACCTTTTGATGACTTTTGGTCGGTTGAAAATTTTGTTCTCGAAATTCAACCATTCGTTAGAGCTCTAGTATTTTTTCCCGTGATATTCGATCTTATTCCCGCTCGTCATCTTGATCTCAGCTCGATCGGGTACCTTTTACTGCCAAAAAGCACGCGGACGGGATCGGCTGTTTCGGGTCATTTTGATACGCGTTGTCGGTTTTATGCACTCAACTCGAGCTGTAGGACAGCTACAGAGCTGATGCTTACAGAAACCCTCTTAGAATCATCAGGTGCATTCGTCTGTCGCATCTAGAGGCCTGAACTCGGTCTGCTACTCGAGCTAGGTACGCGACACTATACGTATTATTGGAGTGATATTGAAAGGTGATGTCGGTTTTCTGTACTTAACTCGAGCTCTAGGACAGCTAGAGAGCTGAAGCTCACATAATCCATTCAAAATCATCATACGCGCTCATCTGTTGCATCTAGAGGTCTGAACTCGGTCTGCTACTCGAGCTAGTTCCGCGAACCTATTCGTATTATTCGAGTCATCTTGACATGTGCTTTCGGTTTTCTGGACTTAACTCGAGCTGTAGGACAGCTACAGAGCTGATATTTAGAGAAACCCATCCCAAATCATCAGGCGCGTCGATCTGTTGCATGCGGAGGTTTGAACTCGGTCTGCTACCCGAGCTAGGTCAGTAGAACTATTCGTATTATTCGAGGTCATCTTGACAGATGCTGTCGGGTTTCTGTATTCAACTTGAGCTGTAGGACAGCTACAGAGCTGATACTTACAGAAACCCATTCAAAATCATCAGGCGCGTTCATCTGTTGCATCTAGAGGTCCGAACTCGGTCTGCTACTCGAGATGACCCGCGAACCTATTCGTATTATCCGAGTCATCTTGAGAGGTGCTGTCGGTTTCCTGAGTTCACTTGAGCTGCAGGACAGCTACAGAGCTGTTTCTCACAGAAACCCATCAAGTCATGAGGCGCGTTGATCTGTTGCATCTAGAGGCCTGAACTCGGGCTGCTACTCGAGCCAGGTCCGCGAAACTATTCGTATAATTCGAGTCACCTTGACAGATGCTGTCGGTTTTCTGTACCTAACTCGAAATGTAGGAGAGCTGCAGAGCTCGTATGCACATCAATCGATTCAGCATCATCAGGCACGTGCGTCTGTTGTATCTAGAGCTCTGGGCAACAGTGAAATATATCTAGAGGCCTGAGATCAGGCTGCTATCAGTGCTGAGGCTGAAAAACTAATCGTTCTCTGTTAATTCTTTGGACATAATATATGGCAAGGAAGCTCTGCGAGTCTCCCGGCGGTAAGAAAGGTTGACGGCTTACCGCCGGCGCCCAGTTTAAGAAAATCTTCTGCGAAATCCTCTGCTCCGATTCTGGGCATTCTTACGCGTTCAAGGAGCTCTACGAGGCTCCCGGCGGTGACCAGGTTGACGGTTCACCGCCGGCGCCAGTTGGCCGACCCGACCAGAAGAGACAATGTGACAACTTTGGGTCGGTTTTTCTAATACCTCGTAGAGCTCTTCGTTATCGATGAGATAGAGGAATTCCGGCGCCAGAAAAAAAGGTGTGGTAACTTTGGGTCGGTTTTGCGAAAATTTGAATGATATTTGACAATTCATTTCGAGAGACCAGATTTTTCGCACCTGTAGTGGGTTATGCCGCGTCTGCCAGTCAAATTCTCAGGTCCGTAGGTGCAGTATTATTATCAAAACACTTGGCGGAACCGTCTTTGGATAAAACATAAGCGTGATTTTTCGAGTTTTTCGGGTCTTGCTCTAGACGCTTCCTTCATGTGTACCGAGGAGCGCCGTGCGAGGAAGGAGCTCTACGAGGGCCCCGGCGGTAACCTGGTTGGGCAGAGTTTACCTCCTGCTCGGCCAGGCCTCACCGCTGGGGTCCCCCTCGTCTCGAGCTGCATTGTGCAGTAAGGAGTCTTTGGTTCCTCATGCTGTACACGGTGCTCTCACAATGAGGGACGACGGCGGCGCCGCGTTGGCTGCATCTCTTGTGGAGGCAGCGGTCCGCGCTGCTGTTCAGGCAGGTGCCCCGCGCAGGACTGTCGCAGCGGCCGCGGCTGCCGTGGCCTCGATCATGGCGGCGACGCGGTGTGGCGTTGGTCCGGCGCAGGGCGCCCCTGATCCCGCTGCCGCCGGTTCGGCTGGATCCCGGCGGCAGCGGAGGAGGCTGAAGGAGAAAACTATGATGTGCAGGTCGGGGCAGGATTTTGTCCTTGGGGGGCCTGTCGGGCAGGCCCTAAAGGCTGATCAGGATGTTGATCATGAGATATCTTGTTATCACAGGTCCAGTGTTGATCATGGCGCCTCTGATTTTCATGTTGGGAGCTCTTCATCTAGGCGAGTCCAGTTTGATGATCGGTCTTCAGTGGTTTCTTATGAGATACCCCTTCAAGCGAGGCTGAGTCCCATATCGAGGAGGCCGAAGAAGAAAACTATGAGTTGCAGGAGGTGCTGTCGATTTACGCACGTAACTCGGGCTGTAGGAGAGCTACAGAGCTCGTACAGAAGACAATCCAGAAGCATCGGGGGCGTTCGGCTGTTGCATCCGAGAAGTCTGAAATTGCTTGGGCTGAAAAACTATTTGTTCTGTGTAATTTTTTTCGACATTATATGTTGTCAGGAAGCTCTACGAGTCCCCCGGCGGTAAGAAAGGTTGACGGTTTACCGCCGGCGCCCAGTTCCCGGAGAGCTCTCTGAGAGCTAGAGGGTTTAAGATTTCCAGAGAGCTCGCTGAGAGCTAGAGGGTTTAATATTAGAAGCCGGGCGGTGGTGGTGCCCGCCAGGAGCTCTTCCGCGGCGCTCCAGAATAACTCGTAGAGCTTCCCTTAGCAAGTTATTGCTGGAAGCTTAAGAGTAATTCCGGGGCGCTGGAGAGCTAGTTGGCAAGAAAAATCTCGACGGACCTTTTGCTGACTTTGAGTCGGTTGAAAATTTTGTTCTCGAAATTCCTCAATTCGTTTGAGCTCTAGTATTTTTCCCCGTGATATTCGATCTTATTCCCGCTCGCCATCTTGCTCTCAGCTCGATCGGGTACCTTTTACTGCCAAAAAGCACACGGGCGGGATCGACCGTTTCGAGTCATCTTGACACGCGCTCTCGGTATATTGGACTTAACTCGAGATACAGGACAGCTACAGAGCTGGTAAGCACACCCTATCGATTCAGAATGATCAGGCGCGTTCGCCTGTTGCATCCAGAGGTCTGCACTCGGTCTGCTAGCCGAGCTAGGTCCGCAAACCTATTCGTATTATTCGAGTCATCTTGACAGGCGCTCTCGGTTTTCTGTACTTAACTCGAGCTATATGACAGCTACAGAGTTGATACTTACAGAAACCGATTCAGAATCATCAGTCGCGTTCGTCTGTTCAATCCAGAGCTCTGAACTCGGTCTGCCCGAACTAGGTCCGCGAAACTATTCGTATTGTTCGAGTCATCCTGAGAGGTGCTGTCGGTTTTCTGTATTCAACTCGGGCTGTAGGGTGGCTACAGTGCTGGTAGTCACAGGAATCCATTTGGAGAGATCAGGCGCGTCCGCCTGTCGAATCCAGAGCTCGGAACTCGGTCTGCTGCCCGAACTAGGTCCGCGAAACTATTTGTATTGTTCGAGTCATCCTGAGAGGTGCTGTCGGTTTTCTGCACTTAACTCGGGCTGTAGGGGGGCTGCAGGGCGGGTAATCACAGGAATCGATTCGGAGACATCAGATACGTCCGCCTCTCGCTTTCAGAGGTCTGAACTCGGTCTGATACTCGAGCTAGGTTTGCCAAACTATTCGTATTGTTCGAGTCATCTTGAGATGCTGTCGGTTTACGCACGTAACTCGGGCTGTAGGAGAGCTCGTACAGAAGAGAATCCAGAAGCATCGGGGGCGTTCGGCTGTTGCATCGAGAGGTCTGAAATCGCTTGGGCTGGAAAACTATTCGTTCTCTGCAATTTTTTTCGACATGAAATATTATCAGGAAGCTCTACGAGTCCCCCGGCGGTAAGAAAGGTTGACGGTTTACCGCCGGCGCCCAGTTCCCGCAGGGGTTCGTTCGGCCCGGCAACGTGTCCGGGAGAGCTTCCGGCAAGCATTCCGCGCGTGCCTGCGCGCGGGCAGGCACGCATGGAAGCGTTTCTGGCAGCGCATCGGCGCTGCAGGGGAGCTTCCCAGCGCTCTGCAGTAAAGATTTCCCGTCCCCGAAGGGTCTCTTCGCTCTCCGGGTTTTGGACGCTACCAAGTTGGAAGCTGGACGGTGTTTGTGCCCGCCAGCAGCGCATCTCCGCCGCTCCACGATCCTCGCAGCATCTCGCTTGTCTCGGGACCGGGTTCGGAGGCGCTTCCGCCACGTGGGAAGGGTTCCTGGCAGCGATTTTGAAGCGCTGCAGGCGGGGCCACGGAGCTCCTGAAGCGCTTCACGAGAGCGTTCGATCAAACACTTGGGGGATCCAACTTGATCTCGACATGAAAAATATCAATTTCGCCTTCTTCGAGAATGCCTCCAGAAGCTCTCTCTTTCGATTCTGAGCACTCTCACGCGTGAAAGGAGCTCTACGAGGTTCCCGGCGGTGACCAGGTTGACGGTTCACCGCCGGCGCCAGTACCTCGTAGAGCTCTTCGTTGTCGATGAGCTAGAGGAATTCCGGCGAAACCAGATTTTTACCACCTGTCAACGACTATGAGGGCCTCTGCGTCTTAACATGAGCTCTGTAGGCGCACATTTATTATTAAAACACTTGGGGGAATTAACTTCGTGTCGACATGAAAAAACAATAATGTTGTTTTTTTCGAGAAATGCCTCCAGAAGCTCTCTCTTTGGACTCTGAGCTCTCTCATGCGTGAAAGAGCTCTACGAGGTTCCCGGCGGTGACCAGGTTGACGGTTCACCGCCGGCGCCAGTATAGTGGGTTATGCCGCGCTTGCCAGTTAAATTTTCAGGTCTGTATATTACTATCAAAAGACTTGCTGGAACCTATTTTGCATGAAAACCACAAAATCGTGATTTTTCGAAATTTTCTGGTCTCGCTTCAGAAGCTTCCTTGATGTGTTCCGAGGAGCGCTCTGCAAGAAAAGAGCTCTACGAGGTGCCCGGCGGTAGCCTGGTTGACGGTTTACCGCCGGTTCCCATCGATGAGCTAGAGGAATTCCGGCGCAGGGTGGAGCTAGTAACTCGTAGAGCTTCCCTTAGCAAGTTCTTGCTGGAAGCTTAAGAGTAATTCCGGGGCGCTGGAGAGCTAGTTGGCAAGAAAAATCTCGACGGACCTTTTGGTGACTTTTGGTCGGTTGAAAATTTAGTTCTCGGAATTCAACTATTCGTTAGAGTTCTAGTATTTTTTCCCGTGATATTCGATCTCATTCCCGCTCGCCATCTTAATCTTAGCTCGATCGGGTACCTTTGACTGCCAAAAAGCACACGGGCGGGATCGGTCGTTTCGAGTCATCTTGATACGCGCTGTCAGTTTATTGGATTTAACTCGATATACAGAACAGCTACACAGCTGGTAAGCACAGCTTATCGATTCAGAATTATCAGGCGCGTCCGTCTGTTGCATCTAGAGGTCTGAACTCGGTCTGCTAGCCGAGCTAGGTCCGCAACCTATTCGTATTCTTCGAGTCATCTTGACATGCGCTCTCGGTTTTCTGTACTAAACTCGAGCTATAGGACAGCTACAGAGCTGATACTTACAGAAACCGATTCAGAATCTTCAGTCGCGTTTGTCTGTTGAGTCATCTTGAGAGGTGCTGTCGGTTTTCTGCACTTAACTCGCGCTGCAGGGGGGCTGCAGGGCTGCTAATCACAGGAATCGATTCGGAGACATCAGACGCGTCGGCCTGTCGCATTCAGAGGTCTGAACTCGGTCTGATACTCGAGCTGGGTTTGCCAAACTATTTGTTTTGTTCGAGTCATCTTGAGAGGTGCTATCGATTTACGCACGTAACTCGGGCTGTAGGAGAGCTTCAGAGCTCGTACAAAAGACAATCCAGAAGCATCGGGGGCGTTCGGCTGTTGCATCGAGAGGTGTGAAATCGCCTGGGCTGAAAAACTATTCGTTCTCTGCAATTTTTTGTCGACATTATATATTGTCAGGAAGCTCTACGAGTCCCCCGGCGGTATGAAAGGTTGACGGTTTACCGCCGGCGCCCAGTTCGCCGACCCGACCAGAAAGGACAATGTGATAACTTTTGGGTGATTTTGCGAATATTTGAAAGATATTTGACCATTCATTTCGAGAAACTAGATTTTCACAGCTGTAGACAACTATGAGGGCCGCTGCGTCTCGATATGAGCTCTCTAGGCGCACTTTTACTATCAAAGCACTTGGAGAAACCAACTTCATGTCGACATCAAAATCATGAATTTTAATTTCTGCGAGAAATTATTTCAAAAGCTCTATCTTTCGATCCTGATCACTCTCATGCGTGATAGGAGCTCTACGAGGTTTCCGGCGGTGACCAGGTTGACGGTTCACCGCCGGCACCAGTATTCGACAGATATTTGACCTTTTTTCTTCTGAGAAAGCAGATTTTTCGCACCTGTAAACGATGAGGGCCTGTCTGTCTTAGTATGAGCTATGTAGGCGCACTTTCACTATCGCAACACTTGGCGGAACCATCTAAATGTCGGCATGAAAAAAAATCAGTTTTAGCTTTTCGAGAAATGCCTCCAGAAGCTCTCTCTTTCGACTCTGAACAGTCTCGCGTGAAAGGAGCTCTGCGAGGTTCCCGGCGGTGACCAGCTTGACGGTTCACCGCCGGCTCCAGTAATTCCGGCGTGCTGGAGAGCTGGTTGGCAAGAAAAAGATCGACGGACCTTTTGGTGACTTTTGGTCGGTTGAAAATTTGTTTTCTCGAAATTCCTCAATTCGTTTGAGCTTATATTTTTTCTTGATACGAGCTCTCGGTATATTGGACTTAACTCGAGATACAGGACAGCTACAGAGCTGGTCAGCACACATTATCGATTCAGAATGATCAGGCGCGTTCGTCTGTTGCATCCAGAGGTCTGAACTCGGTCTGCTACGAGTCTCTCGGCGGTAAGAAAGGTTGACGTTTCACCGCCGGCGCCCAGTTGTTGCTGGAAGCTTAAGAGTTATTCCGGGGCGCTGCTGGCGCCCAGTGTGTGTTTTATTCGCTCTCCGGGTCCGGCGCGCTGAGGGTTAGCTGGCAAGAAAAATCTTGACGGACCTTTTGTGACTTGAGGTCGGTTGAAAATTTTGTTTTCCAAATTTCAGCAATTCGTATGAGCTCTAGTATTTTTCCCATGATTTTCGATCTCCGCTCGCCGTCTTGATCTCAGCTCGATTGGGTAGCTTTTAATGCCAAAAAGCAGGCAGGCGGGATCGGCCGTTTCGAGTCATCTCGACAGGCGTTAACGGTTTTTTGTACTTGAGTCGAGCTCTAGAGCAGCTAGAGAGCTGATGCTTAGAGAAACGGATTTAGAATCATTAGGTGCGTTCGTCTGTTGCATCCAGAGGTCTGAACTCGGTCTGCTAGCCGAGCTAGGTCCGCAAACCTATTCGTATTAGTCGAGTCATCTTGACAGGCGCTCTCGGTTTTCTGTACTTATTAACTCGAGCTATATAACAGCTACAAAGCTGTTACTTACATAAACCGAGTCAGAATCATCAGTCGCGTTCGTCTGTTGATCCAGAGCTCTGAACCCGGTCTGCTGCCCGATCTAGAATCGCGAAACTATTCGTATTGTTCGAGTCATCTTGAGAGGTGCTGTCGGTTTTCTGTACTTCACTCGGGCTGTAGGGTGGCTACAGTGCTGTAGTCACAGGAATCGATTTGGAGACATCAGGGGCGTCCGCCTGTCGACTCCAGAGCTCGGAACTCGGTCGCCCGAACTAGGTCCTCGAAACTATTCGTATTGTTCGAGTCACCTGAGAGGTGCGGTTTTCTGCACTTAACTCAGGCTGTGGGGGGGCGGCAGGGTTGGTAATCACATGAATCGATTCGGAGACATCAGACGCGTCCGTCTGTCGCATTCAGAGGTCTGAACTCGGTCTGATACTCGAGCTAGATTTACCAAACTATTCGCATTCTTCGAGTCATCTTGAGAGGTGCTGTCGATTTACGCACGTAACTCGGGCTGTAGGAGAGCTACAGAGCTCGTACAGAAGACAATCCAGAAGCATCGGGGGCGTTCGGCTGTTGCATCGAGAGGTCTGAAATCGCTTGGGCGTTCTCTGCAATTTTTTCCGACATTATATATTGCCAGGAAGCTCTACGAGTCCCCCGGCGGTAAGAAAGGTTGACGGTTTACCGCCGGCGCCCAGTTGTTGCTGGAAGCTTAAGAGTTATTCCGGGGCGCTGCCGGCGCCCAGTGTGTGTTTTATTTGCTCTCCGGGTCCGGCGCGCTGAGGGCTAGCTGGCAAGAAAGATCTTGACGGACCTTTTGTGACTTGTGGTCGGTTGAAAATTCTGTTCTCAAAATTCAACAATTCGTTTGAGCTCTAGTATTTTTTCCCATGATTTTCGATCTCCGCTCGCCGTCTTGATCTCAGCTCGATCGGGTACCTTGCACTGCCAAAAAGCAGGCAGGCGGGATCGGCCGTTTCGAGTCATCTCGACAGGCGTTGACGGTTTTTCGTGCTTGAGTCGAGCTCTATCTAGAGCAGCTAGAGAGCTGATACTTAGAGAAACGGATTTAGAATCATTAGGTGCGTTCGTCTGTTGCATCCAGAGGTCTGAACTCGGTCTGCTAGCCGAGCTAGGTCCGCAAACCTATTCGTATTAGTCGAGTCATCTTGACAGGCGCTCTCGGTTTTCTGTACTTAACTCGAGCTATATAACAGCTACAGAGCTTTTTCTTACATAAACCGAGTCAGAATCATCAGTCGCGTTCGTCTGTTGATCCAGAGCTCTGATCTCGGTCTGCTGCCCGATCTAGAATCGCGAAACTATTCGTATTGCTCGAGTCATCTTGAGAGGTGCTGTCGGTTTTCCGTGCTTAACTCCGGCTGCAGGGGGGCTACAGTGCTGGTAGTCACAGGAATCGATTTGGAGGCATCAAGCGCCTCCGCCTGTCGAATCGGGAGCTCGGAACTCGGTCTGCTTCCCGAACTAGGTCCGCGAAACTATTCCTATTGTCCGAGTCATCCTGAGAGGTGCTGTCGGTTTTCTGCACTTAACTCGGGCTGTAGGGGGGCCGCAGGGCTGGTAATCACAGGAATCGATTCGGAGACATCAGACGCGTCCGCCTGTCGCATTCAGAGGTCTTAACTCGGTCTGCTACTCGAGCTAGGTTCGCCAAACTATTCGTATTGTTCGGGTCATCTTGAGAGGTGCTCTCGACTTACGCACTTAACTCAGGCTGTACGAGAGTTACAGAGCTCGTACAGAAGACAATCCAGAAGCATCGGGGGCGTTTGGCTGTTGCATCGAGAGGGTCTAAAATCGCTTGGGCTGAAAAACTGTTCGTTCTCTGCATTTTTCGACCTTATATATTGTCAGGAAGCTCTACGAGTCCCCTGGCGGTAAGAAAGGTTGACGGTTTTTGCCGCCGGCGCCCTTTGTGTCGTAGAGCTCTTCGACAAGATGAGGTAAGAGGAATTTGGGCGCAGGGTGGAGCTAGTTGGCCGACCCGACCTTAAGAGACAATGTTGTGACTTTGGGTCGGTTTTTCAATCTTTGTGCAAAACTTGAAAATTCGTTTTGGGAGCCGGTATTTTTCCCACCTGTAGTGGGTTATGCCGCGCCTGCCTTAAATTCTCAGGTCCGTAGCTCCAATACTACTATCAAACCATTTCTGGAACCGACTGTGTTCCCAGTCATCTTGACACGCGTTTACGGTTTTCTGTACTTGACTCGAGATTTCGGAGAGCTACAGAAACCAATTCAGAATCATCAGGCGCGTTCTTCTGTTCATCGAGAGGTCTGAACTCGGTCCGGTACTCGAGCTTGATCCGCGAAATTCTTCGTATTATACGAGTGATCTTGATAGGTGCTGTCGGTTTCCCTTAACTAAAGATTCAGAAGAGCTACAGAGCTGATGCGCATGTAAATCGATCCAGTATCACCCGGCGCGTTCTTTTCTCGCATCGAGAGGTCTGAACTCGGTCTGGCACTCGAGCTAGGTCCACAAAGCGAAGATGCAAAATCAAAAAACAACGTATTGTTCGAGTTTTTTTCTTCTCGCTTGAGAAAGCTTTTTTCGTGTGCTCTGAGCTCTACGAGGCTCCCGGCGGTTACCTGGTTGACGGTTCACCGCCGGATCCCAGTTCCGGCACGCTGGAGAGCTAGTTGGCAAGAAAAACCTCGACGGACCTTTTGCTGACTTTTGGTCGGTTGAAAATTTTGTTCTCCAATTCATCCATTCGTTAGAACTCTAGTATTTTTTCACGTGATATTCCATCTTATTTCCGCTCGCCGTCTTAATCTTAGCTCGATCGGGTACCTTTTACTGCCAAAAAGCGTCCAGGCGGGATCGGCCGTTTCGAGTCATCTCGACAGGCGTTGTCGGTTTTTGTATTTAACTCGAGCTATAGGACAGCTACAGAGCTGATACTTACAGGAACCGATTCGCAATGATCAGGCGCGTTTGTCTGTTGAATCGAGACCACTGAACTCGGTCTGCTGGCAAATTATTCGTATTATTCGAGTCTTCTTGAGAGGTGCTCTCAGTTTTCTATCTTAACTCGGGCTATGGGGGGGGCTTCAGGGCTGGTAATCGCATGAATCGATTCGGAGACACCATTCGCGTCCGCCTGTCGAATCCAGAGCTCGGAACTCGATCTGCTGCCCGAGCTAGGTTTTCGAAGCTATTCGTATTGTTCGAGTTTTCTTGAGAGGTACTGTCCGTTTTCTGCACTGAACTCGGGCTGTAGGGTGGCTACAGGGCTGGTAATCACAGAAATCGATTTCGAGACATGAGGCGCGTCCGCCTGTCGCATTCAGAGGTCTGCGCTTGGTTTCATACTCGAGCTATGTTCGCGAAGCTCTTCATAGTGTTTGGTCATCTTGAGAGGTGCTGTCGATTTTCGCACGTAACTAGAGGTCTGAAATCGCTCGGGCTGAAAAACTATTCGTTCTCTGCAATTTTTTTCGACGTTATGCGTGGTCAGGAAGCTCTACGAGTCCCCCAGCGGTAGGAAAGGTTGACGGTTTACCGCCGGCGCCCAGTTGATCAACTCGACCCGAAAAGAAGACGTGGTAATTTTGGGTCGGTTATGCGAAGATTTGAAAGATATTTGACAATTCATTTTGAGAAACCAGATTTTTCGCACCTGTAGTGGGTTATGCCGCGTCTGCCAGTGGAATTCTCAGGTCTGTAGGTGCAGTATTACTATCAAAACACTTGGAGGAACAGACTGTGTTCCGAGTCATCTCGACACGCGGTCACGGTTTCTGTACTTAACTCGAGATTTGGGAGAGCTACGGAGCTGATACTTACAAAACCGATTCATAATTATCAGGCGCGTTCGTCTGTTGCATCCAGAGAGGTCTGATCTCGGTCTGCTACTCGAGCTAGGTCCGTAAAACTATTTGTATTGTTCGAGTCATTTTCACCAGTGATATCGGTTTTCCGTACTGAACTCACAATTCAGAGAAGCTACAGAGCTGGTGCGCACATAAGCCGGTTCAGTATGACCAGGCGCGTTCGTCTGTTGCATCAAGAGGCCTGAACTCGGTCTGCTACTCGAGCTAGGTCCACGACGCCATCATATTTCTCATGTTCTCTGTAGAGGCACTGTCTGTATTCTGTACTAAACTCGAGCTCTAGCACAGCTACAGAGCTGGTGCGCACAGAAAACGATCGAGAATCATCAGGGGCGTTCGGCTGAAGCATGCAGAGCTCTGAACAGTGTCCGCTACTCGAGCTAGGTCCGCACAAATATTCGTATGCGACCGATTTTTTTCGAGTTTTTTGTTCTCGCTGTACACCTTTACAATTCCACATGTTGTACTGCATCCTTTTCCTTGTTCCTTCATCCTATTCCGATGCCTATGCCTCAGTGGCTCGGCAGTGTGATGATAAGAGATGCCCTCTCTAGCTACCCTGTGCTCCGTTTGGGAGTCTTAGGGCTCAGCTGTCACAGCTGTCCGCGCCCTGACTCAAACTCAAAAAACCTGGTTGACGGTTTACCGCCGGTTCTAGTTTCTATCTCTGGTGCAAAATCTGAAATTTGTTTTGAGAACCGGTATTTTTCCCATCTCTAGTGGGTTATGCCGCGTCTGCCAATCAAATTCTGAGGTCTGTAATACTATCGAAAGACTTGCTAGAATCGTCGGCCGTTTCGAGTCATCTTGACACGTGTGGACGGTTTTCTGTACTTAACCTGCGATTTAGGACAGTTTCAGAGCTGATACTTTCAGAAACCGAGTTAGAATCATCAGAAGCGTTTGTCTGTTCCATAGAGAGATCTGAACTCGGTCTGCTACTCGAGCTAGATCCGCGAAACTATTCGTACTACTCAAGTGATCTTGACAGATGCTGTCTGTTATAAAACAATCCAGTACCCTGCGCGTTCTCAGGTCTCAATCCGGCCTGGCACTCGAGCTAGGTTCACGAAACGAAGATGCAAGATAAAAAACGTATTTTTTGAGCTGTTTCTTCACCGAGGAAGTTTTTTCGTGTGCTCCGAGCAGCGCCGGGCGAGAATAGAGCTCTATGAGGCTCCCGGCGGTGACCAGTCTGACGGTTTACCGCGGGATCCTGACGACTTGATGTCTGTTTTTCTATCTTTGTGTAAAGTTTGAAAATTTGTTTTGAGAACCGGTATTTTTCACACATGTAGTGGGTTATGCCGCGTCTGCCAGTCAAATTCTCAGGTCTGTAGCTGCAATATTACTATGGAAACACTTGCTGGAACCGTCGGCCGTTTCGAGTTATCTTGACACGCGTTGACGGTTTTCTGTACTTAACTCGAGATCTAGGACAGTTACAGAGCTGATACTTACAGAAACCAATTTAGAATCATAAGAAGCGCTCGTCTGTTTCATCGAGAGGTCTGAACTCGGTCTGCTACTCGAGCTAGAGCCGCGAATCTATTCGTATTGCACGAGTGATCTCGACAGGTGCTGTCGGTTTCCCTTAACTGAAGATTCAGAAAAGCTGTAGAGCCGGTACGCATAAAAAACGATCTAATATCACCTGGCGCGTTCTTTTCTCGCATCGAGAGGTCTGAACTCGGTCTGGCACTGGAGCTAAGTCCACGAAGCGAAGATACAAAATCCAAAAAAAGTAATTTCCGAGCTTTTTTTCTTCACGCTTGAGAAAGCTTTCGTCGTGTGCTCCGAGCAGCGCCGCGCGAGAACAGAGCTCTACGAGGCCCCCGGTGGTTACCTGGTTGACGGTTTACCGCCGGATCCTAGTGGACGCTGCCAAGTTGCTGACTTTTGTTCGGTTGAAAATTTTGTTCTCGAAATTCAATCATTTGTTTGAGCTCCTAGTATTTTTTCCCCATGATACTCGATCTTATTCCCGATCGCCATCTTAATCTCAGGTCGATCGGTTAGATATTACTGCCAAAAAGCACGCCAGTGGGATCGGCCGTTTCGGGTCATCTTCACACGCGGTGAAGGTTTTCTGTACATAACTCGAGCTCTAGGACAGCTACAGAGCTGATACTTACAGAAGCCGATTTAGAATTATCAGGCGCGTTTGTCTGTTGCATCTAGTTGCATCTAGAGGTCTGAACTCCGTCTGCTGCTCGAGCTAGGCCCGCGAAGCTGTTCGTATTGTTCGGTTCATCTTGAGAGGTGCTGTCTTTTTTCTCTACTTAACTCGGGCTGTAGGGCGGCTACAGGGCTGGTAATTACAGAAATCGATTCGGAGGCATCAGGCGCGTCCGCCTGTCGCATGCAGAGGTCTGAAATCGGTCTGCTACTCGAGCTTGGTCCGCAAAACTATTCGTATTGCTCGAGTCATCTCGACAGGGACTGTCCGTTTTCTGTACTTAACTCGAGCTCTAGGGAAGCTACAGAGCTGATGCGCACAGAAACCGATGCAGAATAAGCAGGCGCGTCCGCCTGTCGCATGCAGAGGTCTGAAATCGGTCTACTACTCGAGCTAGGTCCGCGAAACCATTTGTATCGTTCGAGTCATCTCGAGAGGTGCTGTCCGTTTTCGCACGTAACTCGGGCTGTAGGAGAGCTAGAGAGCTCATACGCACAGAAACTGATTCGGAATCATCAGGCCCGTTTGTCTGTTGCATCTAGAGGTCTGAACTGGGTTTGCTGTAGGAGAACTACAGAGCTGGTACGCACAGACAAGAGGCATTAGGAGCGATCGTCTGTTGCATCGAGAGGTCTGAACTCGGTCTGCTACCCGAGCTAGCTTCACAAAACTATTCGTATTCGACCGACATTTTTCTTCACTGAACTCTTCGGCCGGAAAATCAGAAGGACATCATGAGGCGCGAAGGATCTAGACGCTTGTCTTGGGTCTGGTGTGAGCGCAGACGCCAAACACGGATTCGTACTCTGCTATTTTCTCCCGAATGGTATTTTGTACACGCTGCAGATGAGCTATAGAACTGTTCAGCACAGCAATGGGATATCACTAGACGCCTGAGAGCAGTCTGCTATCAGCGCTCGGTCTTGAAAACTATTGGTTCTCTGCTTATTCCTTGGGCATGTGGTGACTTTGGGTCGGTTTTGCTAAGATGTGAAAGATTTTTGACCATTCATTTTCAGGAACCAGATTTTTCGCACCTGTAAACGACTATGAGGGCCTCTGCGTCTTAATCTGAGCTCCGTAGGCGCACTTCTACTATCAAAACACTTGGCGGAACCAACTTCATGTCGACATAAAATGCAAAAATTGAAGATTAACTCGTAGAGCTTCCCTGAGATAGTTGCTGGAAGCTTAAGAGTATTTCCGGGGCTTTGGGGAGCTAGTTGGCAAGAAAAATCTCGACTGACCTTTTGATGACTTTTGGTCGGTTGAAAATTTTGTTCTCGAAATTCAACCATTCGTTAGAGCTCTAGTATTTTTTCCCGTGATATTCGATCTTATTCCCGCTCGTCATCTTGATCTCAGCTCGATCGGGTACCTTTTACTGCCAAAAAGCACGCGGACGGGATCGGCTGTTTCGGGTCATTTTGGTACGCGTTGTCGGTTTTATGCACTCAACTCGAGCTGTAGGACAGCTACAGAGCTGATGCTTACAGAAACCCTCTTAGAATCATCAGGTGCATTCGTCTGTCGCATCTAGAGGCCTGAACTCGGTCTGCTACTCGAGCTAGGTCCGCGACACTATACGTATTATTCGAGTCATCTTGACAGGTGATGTCGGTTTTCTGTACTTAACTCGAGCTCTAGGACAGCTAGAGAGCTGAAGCTCACATAATCCATTCAAAATCATCATACGCGCTCATCTGTTGCATCTAGAGGTCTGAACTCGGTCTGCTACTCGAGCTAGTTCCGCGAACCTATTCGTATTATTCGAGTCATCTTGACATGTGCTTTCGGTTTTCTGGACTTAACTCGAGCTGTAGGACAGCTACAGAGCTGATATTTAGAGAAACCCATCCCAAATCATCAGGCGCGTCGATCTGTTGCATGCGGAGGTTTGAACTCGGTCTGCTACCCGAGCTAGGTCAGTAGAACTATTCGTATTATTCGAGGTCATCTTGACAGATGCTGTCGGGTTTCTGTATTCAACTTGAGCTGTAGGACAGCTACAGAGCTGATACTTACAGAAACCCATTCAAAATCATCAGGCGCGTTCATCTGTTGCATCTAGAGGTCCGAACTCGGTCTGCTACTCGAGATGACCCGCGAACCTATTCGTATTATCCGAGTCATCTTGAGAGGTGCTGTCGGTTTCCTGAGTTCACTTGAGCTGCAGGACAGCTACAGAGCTGTTTCTCACAGAAACCCATCAAGTCATGAGGCGCGTTGATCTGTTGCATCTAGAGGCCTGAACTCGGGCTGCTACTCGAGCCAGGTCCGCGAAACTATTCGTATAATTCGAGTCACCTTGACAGATGCTGTCGGTTTTCTGTACCTAACTCGAAATGTAGGAGAGCTGCAGAGCTCGTATGCACATCAATCGATTCAGCATCATCAGGCACGTGCGTCTGTTGTATCTAGAGCTCTGGGCAACAGTGAAATATATCTAGAGGCCTGAGATCAGGCTGCTATCAGTGCTGAGGCTGAAAAACTAATCGTTCTCTGTTAATTCTTTGGACATAATATATGGCAAGGAAGCTCTGCGAGTCTCCCGGCGGTAAGAAAGGTTGACGGCTTACCGCCGGCGCCCAGTTTAAGAAAATCTTCTGCGAAATCCTCTGCTCCGATTCTGGGCATTCTTACGCGTTCAAGGAGCTCTACGAGGCTCCCGGCGGTGACCAGGTTGACGGTTCACCGCCGGCGCCAGTTGGCCGACCCGACCAGAAGAGACAATGTGACAACTTTGGGTCGGTTTTTCTAATACCTCGTAGAGCTCTTCGTTATCGATGAGATAGAGGAATTCCGGCGCCAGAAAAAAAGGTGTGGTAACTTTGGGTCGGTTTTGCGAAAATTTGAATGATATTTGACAATTCATTTCGAGAGACCAGATTTTTCGCACCTGTAGTGGGTTATGCCGCGTCTGCCAGTCAAATTCTCAGGTCCGTAGGTGCAGTATTATTATCAAAACACTTGGCGGAACCGTCTTTGGATAAAACATAAGCGTGATTTTTCGAGTTTTTCGGGTCTTGCTCTAGACGCTTCCTTCATGTGTACCGAGGAGCGCCGTGCGAGGAAGGAGCTCTACGAGGGCCCCGGCGGTAACCTGGTTGGGCAGAGTTTACCTCCTGCTCGGCCAGGCCTCACCGCTGGGGTCCCCCTCGTCTCGAGCTGCATTGTGCAGTAAGGAGTCTTTGGTTCCTCATGCTGTACACGGTGCTCTCACAATGAGGGACGACGGCGGCGCCGCGTTGGCTGCATCTCTTGTGGAGGCAGCGGTCCGCGCTGCTGTTCAGGCAGGTGCCCCGCGCAGGACTGTCGCAGCGGCCGCGGCTGCGGTGGCCTCGGTCATGGCGGCGACGCGGTGTGGCGTTGGTCCGGCGCAGGGCGCCCCTGATCCCGCTGCCGCCGGTTCGGCTGGATCCCGGCGGCAGCGGAGGAGGCTGAAGGAGAAAACTATGATGTGCAGGTCGGGGCAGGATGCTGTCCTTGGGGGGCCTGTCGGGCAGGCCCTAAAGGCTGATCAGGATGTTGATCATGAGATATCTTGTTATCACAGGTCCAGTGTTGATCATGGCGCCTCTGATTTTCATGTTGGGAGCTCTTCATCTAGGCGAGTCCAGTTTGATGATCGGTCTTCAGTGGTTTCTTATGAGATACCCCTTCAAGCGAGGCTGAGTCCCATATCGAGGAGGCCGAAGAAGAAAACTATGAGTTGCAGGTCGGGGCATGATGCTGTCCTTGGGGAGCGTGTAGGGCAGACCCTAAAGACTCAGCGTGTTGATCATGAGGTAGCGCACGTGGGTTTGCACGTTCCTGGTCCTGCTCAGACGGCAGCTGATGTGAAGATGTCGGAGTTGGAGAAGGATAACGAGGATGACATGTCTGTTGTTTTTGCTCCTGTTAAGTCGGCAGCTGATGTTAAGATGTCGGAGGTGGAGAAGGAGAACGAGGACGTGGAGATTCGTGGAGGAGGAAGCTCATCGGACTCAGGGGATACATTTGCGGAGTTGGGAAAGATGCAGCAGATGGGGTCCACGAGCGTCTCATCATCGGCACGCGAGGCGGCGGAGGGCGTTCGCCAAGATATTAAAGCAGTTGGCAGTAAAATAACGGCAGTGGCTCTGCGGGAGGAGCAGTCTGGCTCTGCCAACTTGTTGGGTGAATTTCAGAAGATGATGGCTCATCAGACGCAGAGTGTGACGACGGCGGTCGCAGCGGTAGATAGTAAGGTGGATGCCAAATAAGTAGGAAGTAAAGTAACAGCACATGCACTCAGATTTATGGAGCTTGAGCAGAAGATGCAAGGTCTTCCTGGGGGATGTTTCAGTGCTGGTTCAACATTGACTCGGTGATAACTGATTACTTTGAGTACGAACTATTGTGATCTGGGGGTGCGTTGCTTTTCTTCATGCCTGTTTGTGGTTGTGCATGCACGTGTGTTGAATAAGAGCTTCGCTTGATCCCTCGAAGTAGGTCATTCGTTGCTTCCTTGATTTGAGTGCTCATTGACCTTTGAACGTGACTTTCCGTGATTTGTCACGTGGTGCCTCAAAGTAGGCCTTTGATCTGGTCGACACTACGGTTGCCTCAAAGAAGGACGACACTACGGTTACCTTGATCACTTGCATGTTGTGATTGTTCCTTGGTCTGTGATGTTCTCTCTCGTTGCTCTTCGCTTCATTTGTAGCGGCGCCGTGAGGTGTAGTAGATACTTCCAGAGTATCACGTTTTTCAGGGTACATCCAGCCCACAGGGGATGGCTGCACCAACTTGTAGGGCCCCGTTGTCGGACCGCAAACCGCAAAAAAACCTGGTTGACGGTTTGCCGCCGGTTCCCAGTCGATGAGCTTGAGGAATTCCGGCGCGGGGTGGAGCTAGTTGGCAGTCTCGACGTTAAGAGACAATGTGGTGACCTGGGGTCGGTTTTTCTATCTTTGTGCAAAATTTGAAAATTCTTTTTGAGAGCCGGTATTTTTCCCACCAGTAGTGGATTATGCCGCGTCTGCTGGTTAAATTCTTAGGTCCGTAGCTGCAATATTACTATGAAAACACCTGCTGGAACCGACTGTTCTGAGTCATCTTGACACGCGTTCACGGTTTCTGTACTTAACTCGAGATTTCCGAGAGCTGATACTTACAGAAACCGATTGAGAATCATCAGGCGCGTTCGTCTGTTCCATCGAGAGGTCTGAACTCGGTCCGCTACTCGAGCTAGATCCGCGAAACTATTCGTATTATACGAGTAATCTTGACAGGTGCTGTCGGTTTCCCTGAACTGAAGGTTTAGAAGAGCTACAGAGCTGGTACGCATATAAATCGATCCAGTATCACCCGGCGCGTTCTTTCCTCGCATCGAGAGGTCTGAATTTGGTCTGGCACTCGAGCTAGGTCCACAAAACGAAGATGCAAAATGAAAAAAAACGTATTTTTCGAGTTTTTTTTCTTCACGCTTGAGAGAGCTTTTTTTGTGTGCTCTGAGCAGCGCCGCGCGATGACAGAGCTCTACGAGGCTCCCGGCGGTTACCTGGTTGACGGTTTACCGCCGGATCCCAGTCGGCGAACCCGACCTTAAGAGACAATGTGGCGACTTGGGTTTGGTTTTTCAATCTTTCTGCAAAATTTGAAAATTCGTTTTGAGAGCCGGTATTTTTCCCACCTGTAGCGGGTTACGCCGCGTCTGCCAGTCAAATTCTCAGGTCTGTAGATGCAATATTACTATCAACAGACTTGTTGGGACCGTTGGCCGTTTCGAGTCATCTTGACACGCATTGACGGTTTTCTGTATGTACTTCTCTCGAGATTTCGGACAGCTACAGAGCTGATGCTTCCAGAAACCATTTCAGAATCATCAGGCGCGTTCGTCTGTCTCATCGAGAGCTCTGAACTCGGTCTGCTGCTCGAGCTTTGTCTGTAAACCTATTCGTATTCTTGGAGTCATTTTGACGAGTGCTGTCGGTTTTCTGTACTTAAATCACAATTCAGAATCGCTGCAGAGCTGGTAGGCACATGACAGGGTTCTGTATTATTAGGCGCGTCCGTCTTTTACATCGAGCGGTCTGAACTCGGTCTGCTACTCAAGCTAGGTCCGGAAAATTATATTCTTATTCTTCAAGTTCTCTTTGTAGCGCTGTCGGTCTTCTACTTAACTGAAACTGTTGCAGAGTTGCAGAGCTGGTACGCACAGAAACACAATCATCAGGGACGTTCGGCTGGAGCATCTAGAGCTCTGAACACAGTCTGCTATCCGAGCTAGGTCCGCACAACTATTCGTATGCGACCGATTTTTTTTCGAACTGATGTGATTTTTTCCACTTAACTCGAGCTGCAGATGAGCTTGAGAGCTCCTTCGCACAGAAATCTTGAAGAAAACTCCCTTAATGTGTACCGGGCAGCCCCGCACGAGAAAAGAGGTCTACGAGGCTCCTGGTGGTAATCTGGTTGACGGTTCACCGCCGGCTCCCAGTTCGGGCGCGGGCTGCAGCTAGTTGGCCGACCCGGCCCCGACGGACAATGTGCGAACTTTGGGCCGGTTGGCCCGCTTGGCGAACATTCTGCGATATTTAAACATTCGTTTCGAAAGCCGGTATTTTGCGCACCTGTAGTGGGTTGTGCCTCGTCTGCCAATGAAATTCTCAGGTCTGTAGCTGCAGTATTTGTATCAAAACACTTGGCGGAACTCTCTCTCTCTCTCTCTCTCTCTCTCTCTCTCTCTCTCTCTTTTTTTTTTTTTTTTTTTTTTTGCCCACCCCGAGTTTTCAGCTCACGTGTGAGAAAGCTTCCTCCACGTTTCGAGCAGCGTCGTGCGAGAAAAGAGCTCTACGAGGCTCCCGGCGGTAACCTGGTTGACGGTTTACCGCCGGCTCCCAGTTGGTCGACCCGGCCAGAAAGAACACAGACATGCTATTGGGTCGGTTTTGCTAAGATTTGAAAGATATTTGACCACTTCTTTTGAGAAACCATATTTTTCGCACCTGTAGTGGGTTATGCCGCGTCAGCCAGTAAAACCCTCAGGTCCGTAGGTGCAGTATTACGATGAAAACCTTGGCGGAACCGACGTAACTCGTAGAGCTTCCCTTAGCAACGCTTGGCGGAACCGTCTTTGCATAAAAACTTAAACGTGTTTTTTTCGAGTTTTTTTCGGGTCTTGCTCCAGACGCTTCCTTCATGTGTACCGAGGAGCGCCGTGCGAGGAAAGAGCTCTACGAGGGCCCCGGCGGTAACCTGGTTGACGGTTCACCGCCGGTTTTTAGTTCCCGGGCGCTGGAGAGCTAGTTGGGAAGACAAATCTCGACGGACCTTTTGCTGACTTTTGGTCGGTTCAAAATTTTGTTCTCGAAATTCAACAATTCGTTTGAGCTCTAGTATTTTTTCCCACCGTATTCCCGCTCGCCATCTTGATCTCAGCTCGATCGGGTACCTTTTACTGCCAGAAAGCACTCCGGCGGGATCGGATTGCTTTTTGGCAGTAAAAGGTTCCCTGTGGGCTCCGATCAAAGCAAAAATCAAGGTTGACGGTTTACCGCCGGCTCCCAGTAATTCCGGCGCGCCGGGGGCCAGTTGGCAAAACAAATCTCGACGGATTTTTTGGTTTGGATTTTTCTTAATATAATTTCTCGAAATTTGAAAGCTCGTTAGAGCTTCAGTATTCTTTCTTCACGTATTCGATCTTATTCCCGCTCTCCATCTTGATCTTATGTCGATCGGGTACATATTATATTTAAAAAGCATGTGGGCGGGGTCGGCTGTCGAGTGACATCTTGGCAGGTGCTGTCGGTTTTCTTAACCTAATTCGAGCTGTTGTAGAGATGCAGAGCTGGCAGGCACACCAAATTCATCTAGAATCATCAGGCGCGCTAGGCTCAAGTATCCAGATGTCCGAACTCGGTCTGCTATCAGAGCTAGGACCAACAAACTATTCATGCTCTGCTGATTTTTTAAATGATGCTGATGCGTTTCTTGATGTAACTCAAACAACAGATGAGCTACAGAGCTAGCTATTTGGCACAGCAATCGAAAGGCAGCATCAGAAGCACTAGACTCGAGTATCTGGATGCCCGAGTTCGGTCTGCTACCAGAGCTGGGTCCGAAACAATTATTCGTATTGTGCTCATTTTGTAGATGTGATGATGAGGTTCTTGATGTAGATCGAGCTGCAGATGAGCTACAGAGCTGTTTGGCGCATCGATCGGATTGAAATCATCCGACGCGCTAGTCTCGAGTATCTAGATGCCCGAACTCGGTCTGCTACCAGAGCTGGGTCCGATAAACTGTTTGTACCCTGCTGTTTTGTAACAGACGATGATTATTTCTTGATGTAGCTCGAGCTGAAGATGATATTAGAGCTGTTCGGCACAGCAATCGGACGAATATCATCAGAAGTGCTAGTTGCAAGGATCTACATGTTTGAGTTCGGTCTGCTACCAGCGTTGGAACCAAAAAACTATTCGTACTCCTGCTCCTCGTCCTCTTCCTTCTCCTCCTTGTCTTCCTTCTCTTCCTCCTTCATCTGTTCCTTCTCCTCTTTCTCCTCCTGCTCCTTCTCTTCCTCCTTCTTCTTATCTTCCTCCTCTTGATCATCATCATCGTCACTCTTCTCCCCCTTCACCCTTTTGCCTTCCTGCTCGTCGTCCTCCTCTTCCTCCTCCCCCTCCTTCTCCTCCGCCTGCTCCTCCTCCCGCTCCTCTTCCTGCGCCTCCTCCATCTCTTTCTCCTCCTCGCATCTTCTTCGCCTCCGCGTCTTCCTCCATGAAACCTTGGCCCTCGCGCGCGGAATGCGAGATTGCCGCGCCCGCGTTCCATTCATGTATCTTCTGTGCGAGGTCCGGGCGGTAACCGAGGCTCAAGAGCAACGTTGGCTCAGGAGCAACGTCGCTCCAGAGGAGGAGGTCACGATGCGCCGCCTTCCCTTTTGCAGTCGCTCCTACCTCCCCCTTCACTTCTTACACCACAGGTATAATTCTTTCTTCTGCGTCCGACTCCTGCTCTTGTGTGAGTCCGAATCCTGCCCTCGTGTGATTGCGATTGGTCGAGGGAGGCACGACGTCGTACCCCTTTCATCAGGTTTTGACGCGTCACTGTACCAGACAGAGGCCAGACGAGAAGACTGATCCCATCGACGCTTCAATCGATCCCACATAATCTATTGATCTTGACAACTACCTCAAATGCAGGGAGACAGAGGGCCCAGCGGTCCAGGCTGCATCCCGCAAGAGAACTCTTCAGGACGATCGCGATTGGTGTCGGCGCTGGGGAGCACATTTCAGTCAACTCCACAGGGTGGCATCACATGTGACGACGGCGGTGTCTGATGCAATCATGGGCGACGACCGCAGGGTCAAGAGACGGGCACAGGTGACGGCATTGGAGGCGAAACGAGAGGCCTGTGAGAAATCTATGGCCTCGTTCAGTGAAGCTTGCAGGGCGGATGATGCCTCACTACTTCGGGAAGCTCGGAGATGCCCTGAGCGCCCTGGCTTCCCTCCAGTCCGAGAATATGATTGAGCTCAAGCAGGAAATCACAGAGGTCCAAGATGATATTGGTTCGCTCAGGGCTCACAACGATAAGCAGGACACCAAACTCGACCGCCTTGAGAGGGATATCGCCTCCATCAAAGCAGGTATGTCGGCTTCCACGGCGGCCCCGAGTGCGGGAGGCACGTCATCGATTGGAGGGGCAGGAGTCCAGCGGCAATGGGATCCATCATATATCGAGCTCCGCGGTTGGGTCACGGATACGTCCAGTGCGATGTCGCGCTCAGAGACACAAATCACGGACCTCGATTGCCAGCATCTTATCCGAAACTTACGTGACCTCCTCGGGGAGGAAGATAGAGCCAAAGTGGATGATGTTGGTACCCTCCGTATCAACGGTAATCAGCCCATGTATTCTTTCTGCCGTATCAAGTTCTGTGATGGCACGGATGGGGATGTACTATGGAACTGTAAACACTTGTGGGGTGCGATTATCTTGGATACTAGTCAACACACATATGCTCAAAAGAAGCTCGCAGGAGATCGCACCGCGCAGAACATCCTCACATATATGGACCGTCATCCCAAGAAAAGCATCATCAATATCGAGGCTCCAGAGTGGAAGAAGGGTCACATTGCCGCCGTGGGACGTTTCCATGGCGTCTGGAGGCAAACGATTCTCAAATAGTATTCGAGCACAAATTTTGGCATCACGAGTCAGACAGGATCGGGCAAAGACATCAGCACTATCTGGTCCAAGCCGCCCGACCTCCAGACCCATCGGCCGATCGAGCTGGCAGTTTGGAAGGCATCTGAAGCACGCTGGACCATCCACAAGGATGTCTGGGGCACGGTCTTGCCTCGTTACGGTATCCAGACCACAGTGGTCGCTTTCCAGTCCAGCTTGGAGTGAGGGCGCCGCGAGAGCGCGGACAGAGGCAACCAGCCTTTCGCGGCAGGTTCTATGAATGTTGCCAGAGTTGGTCGCCGTGATGCTAGAGGATTTGCCCTATGCAGACAGCTCCTTCATTATGGAGTCGCGGTGATTGGCCTCCAGGAGTGCCAGTTACTTTTCTCCGATGGGTTCAGACGGCTTGGTTGGCTGGGTTATCGATCCAGCTGTCTCCGAGCAGGGGTTCTGGTACGGGCATCGTACCAATGCAATATCATTCATACTTGGGTTAACTTAGATAGGATCGCGGGTGTGCTTTTCGGTGACGGTGTTTGCTTCTGCAGTGCTTATTTCAAAGACAGCTCGTATGATGATTCTCCGACGGATATGGAGACAGTGTGCCGACAGCTGCGGCAAGTGCGCCGTGAGGCGGTGCAGAGGCTCCCAGGCGCTCGCTTGCTTCTTGTGTGTGACGCCAATGTGGAGCTTACGCCTGACCTTGTGTCGACACGGGGGGAGCAGATCACGGGGGAGGGACTTATGATGACACGGCAGAGAGGATATGGGAATGATTCGGAGAGCAGACGGTGGAGGGAGGAGATGATGAGGGAGCATTTTGAACACTTCATGGGGGAGGAGGGAATCTGTGCCATCAATACTTTCGCAGAACGGACTCCGACCTACTGGGAGTGGGAAGCCGCCAGCCCTAGCAAAGTGCTAGATTACGTTTGCATTCCGACGGCCTGGGGGAGAGGAGAGACCATAGTGAAATGGCTGCGTGACGGAGTCCACAGCCACTACTCAGACCATGCCTTTCTCAAGTTCGAGATTCGACCCCAGGTTCGTGCTCCTCGATATCGACCTCGCTCCCAACCCCGCCCTACCTCCACGGCTCGTCGACCCTTCTCTGACCAGCTCCAACAATCCCAGTTCGCCTCTCTCGCGGACATCGGCATTCCCAACACATTCCCAGCAGACATCGGGTCGTACTTGTCTGGTCTCGCCGATCCCCATCTTGTGCCGCCAGCAGTCAGTTCCGCGCCTGTCAAGCCGGCGGTGTTGGCCGATCTCCAGGCCGTGTACCGCAGGCTGAAATCAATGACGCACCGACATGGACCCCCAATATAAAAGAGCCCGAATGAAAGCCATTACACAACAAATCAGACCCCACAAGCGACAGTACGACAGGGGCCGACTTACCTGGGAGTTTCAGGGAGGAAGGAAATCACAGCGGGTTCAGACTACATCGTTGGAGGTGGATGGGGAGGTTACGGAGGATCGGTGGAAGTGTGAGGATGCGCTTCAGATACACGGGGCAACAACCATGTCGTGTGCACAGTCTCGCTCAGAGCAGCTCTATTTGCTGCGACGCTTGCGGGAGCAGGCCAATGCGTCACGTCGGCCAGCGCCGAAGCTCTCTTTTGCTGTCGTGCTCAGAGCGAGAGCCCGCCTTCGCACGGGGAGGTCGTGCGGGCCCGACGGATGTGCAGCCGAGTTGCTGAAATCGCTCACGTGGAGATCTATCCGCCATATCCACACCACATTTCTCTCTATCTATCGTGCATGCTCTCCGACTCCTGATATATGGCGGCAGGTTCTCATTACGCTGATGCCCAAGGTACCCGCGTTGCGATCATTGAGTGAGACACGCTCGATTGTCTTTGCCAACGGTCTGGCCAAATGGTATCTCACATCCCTCACTATTACACTGGAGGTGGAGGTGTCTGGGGACCTGCAACGACTGGGACTCTACGGCTTCAGCCCTGGTTGGAGCCCTTGGTAGAGAGATCGTGGGGCCACTCAAACAGATATGTCAACATGGGAGCGTCTGGGGCCCAAACAACAACGACCAAACTGCTTACGCTGCGCAGGCCGATATCAAAAAAGGCCTTCGACAACATCACGATCCAAGTTGTGGCGCGTGCTCTGGGGCCCTCAAAGTCCACCCTAGGCTCACACACGGTATCCTGGAGCCACTTGTTGGGACGTCGGGTATATTATGTTTCGAGGGCTTGGAGGCTACTACATCGTGGGGCCGCTCCATCCGTACGGGGGGCACAGAGGGTCCCTTACTCTTTAATCTTGTGGTGCCTGCGATGTGTGCTGACCTATTCAAGTCTTGGGAGGATGTGGCGGACGATCTTGGGGCACTTCGATAAACGCAAAATCTTTGAATACTGGTACGTTGCCACCACAGGTCCCAGCTGGAGCTCCACCCAGTTCGAGGCCAAGCAGTCCACCGAGGGAACGACTCCTGAGGCCCTTGAGAAACAGTCCAAGCGTTTGGCCACTATATGTCAGCGTGCTGCGGTTTGGGACGTCTTGAGCGAGGGGATAGGCGTGGACCTCCAAGGGGACTCACTACTGGTCTCATCGTGGCTCCAAGGGAGGTGGAGGTGCCATAATCAGGGTGATGCCGACAGAGTTGCGGAGTGTGTGGAGACCGTATACGAGCTGAGCTGCCGTGCGAATATCCGCGCGGCGAACATAGGACGGGACATATATCGACATGAGTACAGGGAAGATAACACCAGGGCCGACGAGCTCACCCACCTGGCCCGAGAGGGCCGCACTTTCTACTCCAATCAGGTTGCATGCAGTCCGATTGAGTCACAATATCTTTTACACGTCGCCTATCGTGGGGCATGCGATGGGGGAGTGGACGGCAACGGTTGCGGATGTTGTTTTTGGCTGCAGAAAGGCTTCTTGGATTGCAGTCAGCGGGGTCCGACCTACCACGCCGCTCCTTCTCCATTCGGCTCTCGTCAGATAGCCCGCAGGAGGACCCCAGGGAGTGAGCCACGTGATGCCCTCGTTTGGAGGGACATCGCCTCCAGTGCCTTTCTTTTACCACCGCGCTCCACGATCGCAGATTGTGAACTGGCTGCCGCCGAGGCGCTCACACGCGCCCTCCGCTTAGACCTGCCAGGCTCGCTAGGCGCCCAGTCGGGCGGCGCTGCGGACAGCGCCCTGGAGCCCGCGCAAGCCCAAAAAGACCAAGGTTGGCAGTTTACCGCCGGCTCCCAGTAATTTCGTCGCGCCAGGAGGCTAGTGACTCGTAGAGGTCCCCTAAGAGCGAAGCGGCGAAGCTAGAGAGTAATTCCGGCGCGCTGGAGGGCTAGTCGGCAACAAAAAAGCAACATTCGTTAAGGCTCTTATATTTTTCTTCCATATTCGATCTTCTTCCCGCTCGCCATCTTAATCTCAGGTCGATCGGGTGCGCATTACTGCCAAAAAAGCATGTGGGCGGGATCGGCTGTTGAGTGTCATCTTGGCAGGTGCTGTCGGTTTTCTTAACTTAACTCGAGCTGTACAAGAGCTACAGAGCTGACAGTCACATCTAATATATCTAGAATCATCAGGCGCGCTAGGTCTCAAGTGTCTAGATGCCCGAGTCCGGTCTGCTACCAGAGCTGGGTCCGAAACATTATTCGTACTCTGCTAACTTTACAAAACTGATGATGAGTTTCTTGATGTAACTCGAGCTGCAGATAAGCTACAGAGCTGTTTGGCGCAGCAAACGAAATACAATCATCAGAAGCGCTGGTCTCAAGTATCTAGATGCCCGAAATCGCTCTGTTAGCAGAGCTCGGTCCGAAAAGTCATTCGTTCATTTTTTGTCTTATTCTTCTCTCCTCTCTTTTTTCTTTATATGTTTAACTTCATATATATACACGAAAAGATGATGAGTTTCTTAATGTTCCTCGAAATGCAGATGAGGTGCAGAGCTGTTTGGCATAGCAGTCGGAAGAAATTCATCATAAGCGCTAGTATCGAGTATCTAGATGCCCGAACTCGGTCTGTTACCAGAGCTGGGTCCAACAAAAACTATTCGTACTCTGCTCGTTTTTAAGACAGGATGATGCCTTTTTTGAGATATCTCGAGCTGCAGATGAGCTACAGGTCTGTTCGGCACAGCAACCGAAAGCAACCCATCATAAGCGCTAATCTGAAGTATCTAGATGCCAGACTTCGGTGTGTTTCCAGAGTTGGAACCAACAAACGATGGGTACTTTAATAATTTTTAGAGATGTCGATGCCTTTCTTGATGTAATTCGAGCTGTTGATGAGAGTAGAGCTGTTTGGCATTCTCTCTCTCCTTGTTCTCTTCTTCCTCCTCTTCATCATTATGATCGTCCCTCTTCTCCCCTCCACCCTTCCCCCTCGTGCTCGTCATCCTCCTCTTCCCCCCTCCTTCTCTTCCGTCTGCTCCTTCTCCTCCTCCTCCTTCTCCTCGTAAGCCTCCTCCATCTCCTTCTCCTCCTCACCCTTTCTTCTCCTCCACGTCCTCCTCCATGAAACCGCACCCTCGCACGCGCGGAATGCGTGATTGCCGCGCCCGCATTCCATGCATGTATATCGAGGAAGCAATACGAGTTCCCCGCGGTATCCTTTCCTTTCCTTTCCGATGCCGTGCTGCGTCCTTTCCTTGTTCCTGCATCCTATTCCGATGCCTATGCCTCAGTGGCTCGGCAGTGTGATGATAAGAGATGCCTTCTCTAGCTACCCTTTGCTCCGTTTGGGAGTCTTAGGGCTTAGCTGTCGCAGCTGTCCGCGCCCTGACTCAAACTCAAAAAAACCAAGATTGACGGTTTTTCCGCCGGCCCCCAGTTGGCCAACAAAAATCTCGACGGAAGTTCTGTCGTTTTTCGACATATTTAAAATCATGTTCTCGAAATTTGAACGGTCGTGAGAGCTCGTCGTCGTCGCTGCGGCCGTCGTCGTCGTCATCGCCGTCGCCGTCGTCGTCGTCGGCGTCGCCGTCGTCGTCGTCGTCGTCGTCGTCGTCGTCGTCGTTGTCGTCGTCGTCGTCGTCGGTCTCCGTGTCGTCGCCGCCGCCGTCGTCGTCGTCGTCGTTGTCGTCGTCGTCGCTGCCGCCGCCGTCGTCGTCGTCGTCGTCGTCGTCGTCGTCGTCGTCGTCGTCGTCGTCGGCGTCGTCGTCGTCGCCGTGGTCGTCGTCGTCGTCGTCGTCGTCGTCGTAGCCGCCTCCATCGTCGTCGTTGTCGCCGTCGTTGTCGTCGTCGTTGTCGTCGTCGTCGTCGCGGCCGTCGTCGTCGTTGTCGTCGTCGTCGTCGTTGTCGTCGTCGTCGTCGTCGTCGTCGTCGTCGTCGTCGTCGTCGTCGTCGTCGTCGTCGTCGTCGTCGTCGCGTCCGCCGCGTTGTCGTCGTCGTCGTCGTCGTCGTCGTCGTCGTCGTCGTCGTCGTCGTCGTCGTCGTCGTCGTCGTCGTCGTCGTCGTCGTCGTCGTCGTCGTCGTCGTCGTCGTCGTCGTCGGCCTCCGTAGCTGGTTCGGCTGGGGGCGGCTCTGCGGCTCCCCGCAGCGCTGCAGCTGCCGCCCAGTGATCCCCGGGTCCTGGCGGCCTCCAGGGTAGCCGCGCACCCCGTCAGCGGAGGCTGCATCCGCTAGGGTTCGCTTCGGTCGTTTCGGTTCTGTCGGTTCGGTCGGTTCGGCGCCGTCGACGACGATGACGACGGCAACGACGACGACGGTGACGACGACGACGACGGCGACGCCGACGGCGGCGCCGGCCGCAGGCGGCTCGGTCGGTTCGGTCGATTTTGTTCGGTTGCGTTCTGTCGGTTCGGTTTGGTCGGTTATTGTGCCGTTGCCGCGTCGCTGCGCCTTTCTGGGCTGCTTTCGGCCTCGCGGTTGCGGTCGGGTTTGGTTTCGCTGTCCGTTGTTTTTTCCAGCTCCGCTGTCGCCGTGCACGAACTTGATGTGGAGGGCGCCACGTGCACGCGTGCACCGATCCTGGCCAGCCCCATTTACCCGAGGCCCCGAAAAATTTGGAGCGGCCGGTTTGGCCGCTTTCAGCGTGCAGGGGCCCTCGCTGGGCGTCGGGCCTAAGGGGCGTTGTGCAAACCCTGAGATCCGACGTTGCGAGAAAATTGCAACATTGTCGACTACGTCACGCCCAGAGCCCTGGCCACCCTCTCGCTGCGTCATTTTTCGAGCTGTATCGATCTGCGAGGGTCCTGGGGCCCGAACATGGGGGAAAACGCACGGCTCGAAGAACTGGGACGCCAGGACCTCAGGGAGGGAAGTTGTCCAGACCTCCTGGGGGCTCAAACATCGAAGCATTTGGGGCGGCTGGATGTCTGGGCCGATCCATGGCCCAGATTGGCCTGGGACCGGTGCGCCCGCCCGCCTGGCACACGGATCCTGGGCCGGCTTGGCCAGTACCAGCGCAGGTGCCCTGAGCTCCGTTGTCGCGAAAGAATGCGACATCGTAAGAAGTCGCGACAGGAGATCCAGACCCTGAGATCCTGGCGTCCCAATTTTTTCGAGCCGGGCGTTTTCGCTAAGCTTCGGGGCCCGGGGCACTCACAGATCGATCCGGCTTGGGGTCGGGGTTTCTGTTTGTAAACTAATGATGATTCATTTTCTCGCTACGTCGGATTTCAGGGGAGCCCGTCCTTCTGCGCTGCTTTTTTTTCGAGCCGGATCCCCTCAGTGAGGGTCCACGGGGCTCGAAGCCGGGCGAACACGGCCGACGGACTTGCCTGGATCTCGGGGTGCGCAGTCGGCGTCCTCCGACGCATGGCCGACCCCGCGCTTCCGGAGCGCCTCGCGGGGCCAGCCGGGCCTGGCGCGGCGCGCGCGGCCTGGGACTCGGCGCTGGCCGAGCTGAGCGGTGGGGGCCCCGACATCGGCAGACGGGAGGCCGCGGGCCGTAGCGCGCCGGCGCAGGGCCGGGCCGCGCTGTACTGCCAGAGTTGCATCCATCGGTGGAGGAAGAGCCGCGTAGTGGTGGTGGTGGTGGTCGTCGTCGCCGTCATCCTCGAAGCGCCGCTCTCGTGCCGCCGCCTCTGCCGTGCGGTGGTGGTGGTCGTCGTCGTGGTCCTCGGAGCCAGCGGGGGGTCCGAGGTGGCCCAGCCTTGGCCAGCGAGCAGGGGGGGGTCGGGGTCTGAGATGCTGGGTTCGAGGTTTTTGTTTGTATATTTTCCTGTCTCCACGGGCCGCCTTCGGCCCAGGGCCGTCAAAAGCGGATCCGGGGTGAACAGTTGCACCAAATGGACCCCGACAGGTGTCCGGCGACCGATTTTGAACGGATTTACCTTCATCTCCCTCTTGACCCAGACATGCTCCTGATTTTTTCAGGACGGCGTCCCCGGAAGTCCCGACCCTTTCCCCGGGACCCGTTTGTCGTCCTGAGTCGTTTTTTGACGGTCCCGCAGCCCCGCGAGGGTCTCCAAAATAGCCAAAAACCTTATGATTTTTTACGACGCCATCATGTCTGGGGGCATCCTCTCGGGGGTCATCCAGCTCAGACCCCCCTGGCCGCCTCCACAAGTGAGCCATCATTTCCGTCCGCCGCGTGGGCGGCGCCCGTCCCTGGGCGGCTGGCGCCTGCGTGCCCTTCCTGGCGTCAGCATCGGGGTGTAAGCGTTCCAGCCGCCCTGGGATGGGCGTCCCGCGAGGCGGGAAGCTCCGTCTTTGAACATCGTTCTTCTCCCGCTGGCTCTGGAGGGAGTCGTGACCCTCTTGGCGATGCTCTGGGGCTGGATGTTGAGGTCGCCCTGGATTACCCTGGGGGCCTGCAGAGGCCAGCCGGGGCTGCCTCTACGGACTGTTTTTGCGGACCCCCGAGCCTGGAGGCCTCCAAGACGGCCCAAGAAGGCTCCAAGAGGCCCTCAAGGAGAGCCCGATGAGACAACGGCCGTTGATTTCCTTCAGGTTTTCGGCGGGGTTCGAGGTTCTCGCATGTTTGGGTTTTTGACCGCTGAAGACTGCCCAAAAGATCCCCAAGAGGGGCCCCAAGTCGGCACAAGAGGACCCCAAGATCGCCCAAGTTCGGCACCCTGTGGGCCGTCGCCCTGGCCCGAGGGCGCATACTTCGGATTTCACAATAAAAGGGGGTGGTCTGATTTGGGAGGGGGTCCGATTCGAGCCGTCTTGGAGGGTTCCAATGCGTCTGGGCAAAAAGATGCCTTTCATGGTTTGTTTTCTGGGGAGGATCTACAATTGAGCGACGCAAAAAATGGGGTCGTTTTCGTCGACATTGGCGCGTAAGCTGCCCGCTGAAGGTCGCGCGTAAGCGCCCCCGTCTCCAATGTAGCGTGCCGCGCTGGCGACCACGCGTAAGCCGCGGTGTAAGGTCGCGGTGCCAACTCGCGTAAGACCCGCTCTCGATCGTCGCTCAGCTGCCTGTCTGGGAGGCCTGTGACCCCTTCCCTTCTACTCATGGGTAGTTCATGGATTGTTCCGAAGGTTTCGAGTCATTTTCTTCAGATTCACTGGGGGGGGGGTCCGCGTGGACGAGCGGCTGCCGATGGCGGGGTCGGGAGCGCCAGGAGGTCCACGGAGCGCCCTGCTCGGTGGCTTTCCAGGTGGCCGGGTGGAGCGACTTTGGCCGGGTAGCACCAGGCGTCCCGGGGGCGCTCCCGATCCTGCTGCTCGTCGGGGGCCCCCGAGCGGCGTGGCGACCACACCGTGCGGTGAGTCAGCGGGGATTCGGGTTCGCCGCACTGAGATTCGGGATCGGGAATTCGGGACTCGGGATTCCGCTCCCACTCCGAGCTGAGAGCGCATGCATTTATCGGAATCTCCCAGCCCTGTTCATAGTTACTTTTGATTCGTCTGGCTGGTGGGCTGATTGTTCACCCATGCCCTGCAACCCCCGCCGAGCAGGTGACAGGCTTGCTCGAGTGGCACTCCGCACCGCGCGATTTTGGGACTCTGGTCGTTCTCCGAGGTCGTCTCGGGCGACAGGGGCCTCCAGGGTCCCACAAATGTGCGGTGACGGACCTCGCGGTCTGGTCGTTGGGGATTCCGAGGTCCCCACGCGGTCCGTCACCACACTGTTTCGGGGCCTCGATAGGAGGCACTGGCGCGAGGGTTTGGCGGCCTTCTGAGAAGGCGGAGGCCTCTCGTGAGTCCTGATGCCCTCCAAGAAGTGTCCTGGGAAGCCCCATGTCCGCTCGGACTGCTGCCCCCCTGGCCCCGCACTTCTCTCTGCGCGCCGCCGAGTATACAGTCGAGTGAAGAGAGTCTTGTGTCCTCTTGCGGGCTGTCTCTAATCAAGCTCGACTGCACACCGATTTTGGACCCAGACTGGGACTGTTGTGGATCTGTGCCGACGTGTAGGGTCGGCGGCCTCCCGACAGCGGGGAGGTGTCAGGGAGCTTTTCGCTGTGGTTGTGGCGCTTCTACGAGGCCTGGCGGCAGCCCACTGGCGCTGGCCCGCAGGCGCCGGCGCTGGCGCCAGCCACTGGGGACGCGCATGCCTCGCAGCCGCCGGGTGTCCCCCGCGCGTCGGTGCTCGAGCGGGAGGAGACCCGCGTGACGCTTGCCGGCGTGTTCCAGGCCCGTCAGGCCGCAGCGGTCTCCATGCAGGGCTTCCGGCGCCGCGACCTGAACCAGACGTACGCGGAGGAGCCAGGGCAAGAGGTGGCCGGGTTGCCCACGTGGTGGTCCGAAGACGGGCGCTACTTCATCTACTACGCCGAGGAGTACGCCCACTGGAAGGTGAACGCGCTGCGGAGCGCGGGCGGAGACGGCCTGGCGGCCGTGCTGCCCGGCGCGCGCCGTGCGGGGTGCGGCTTCGCGCACAGCGGTGCCGTGGGCGGCCACGGAGGCAGCCAGGGCGCCGCCGCGGCCGCCCTCTGCGACCCCGAGGGCTGGTTCGAGCTTGCCGAGGGGGACTGGGAGCCAGCGCAGCCGCGCCTGGAGCGCCTCCCGGCCCTGGCGATGAGCTTCACTTCGGACGCCGTCCAGGCCGAGTCGGTGGTCGCCGCCGGGGAGGACTCCACCAGAGAGCGCCGGGGGGGCGGGAGCGTCGAGTTCCGCGGCATCCCCGGGGGAGGCAAAAGGTTGGGGCAGCCCAGGGGGTGGACACTTCACGCCTTCGCCTCGCCTGGGAGCCTCGCCGAGCACAAGGGCGACTGGAGCCCCTGGATACTCTGGCGACAAAAAACGCCCAGTTGAGCAGGTCTGGTCGGAGCCGAGGGGCTCCAGCTGGTGGTCCTCCCACTGGACTCCGCCTCTTGGCTCTCGGGCGACGCTGAGTGCGGTTGGAACAAGCCCAGCTGGAACCAGAGCGCTCCAGCTGGATTTGGCCTCGCCCGAGATAATTACCTGCAGTGCCCTGACATCCGCGATGTCGGCGAGGTAACAAAAAACGGGGTGAACTGCGCCGACATTGGCGCGTGAGCTGCCCGCGTAAGGTCGCGCCTAAGCGCCCTCGTCTACGTTTTGGCGTGCCGCGCCAGCGGCCCGCGAAGATCATCGCATAAGGACGCTATGCCATTTCGCGTAAGACCCGTTTTTGATCGTCGCTCATGTGTTTCTCTCAGTGCGTGGCCTCAGAAGTTCCGACCACTTCTCGGGGGCGTTAGCTTGTCGCCGTGTGTCCATCTTTGCTTGTCCTAGGTCCCGCAAAGAGGCCCCAGAGGCCGACCTCGAGGAGCACGCCCAGACGGGAAAATACATACCGTCCGAGATGTGCACGCGCGGGCGCAGGCGCGCGTCTGCGCGCGCAGGCGTGCGCACGAGCAGCACGAGCAACACTAGCAGCCAGGAAGCACGTGGGAGACTGTTGACTTCGGGAGCGACGATAGGGCGAATAGCCCAGTGGAGACCAGTACATGTATCCAGTGGCGCCGATGGGCCATGTCTTAGGCGAGGCTCCCGGGCGAATACGTGTAATGCCCGCCCCTGGGCTACTCGCTCGTATCGTCGCCTCCGATGAAATCGAGCTTGAAAGCGTGCCCAGGAAGCTTGCAAGCTTGTGAGGTACGCTGCAGTCCACTCCACGTAAGAGTGACCCTTCGCCGGAGTGACCCCCTGGGGTCCCCCGATCTCCGGACGCGGTGCGGTAGTAGCGTCTTGCGCGCCTGAGTTTGGCCACCCCACGTCCCCGTTAGGTGGCGCACCAAAGTTCACTCCTGTCTGGGGTCGCTCATGCGTGCAGCCGAATGCGGTGCAGTGCCCAACCCTGGGGCTGCATCCGCCCCCTGTTGCCGCCGCCGGCGTCCGGCTGGTGGCGCAGGCGGCGGAGCGGCCGCTGGTGCTCTTCTCGGCGGCCCGCTCTGGGGGAGAAGGGCAGAGGGGGCGGGCCTTCACAGAAGGCTCGGGAGTCGGCGGCGAAATTTGAACCCTGCGCTCGCCGATCAACGACTCAGGCAACTCGAGGGGCGGCGGGGGTGGGGTTCGGAGTTCGTCGAACACGTGGCGAAATCCGACCTCTACCCCCGCCAGCCATCGACTGAGGATCATCGACGGTCAGTGGGGGTAGGGTTCGGATGTCGCGTTCCCTTTTGGGAAAGCTATCTGAGTATTCTCCGCAGGCGCAGAGCTATGTGGAGAGTAGGCCTCGCGAGGCGCGCAATAGTTGTATGACCAAATCTGCACGTCGGCACGTCAGATATGGACGACGTTCGCGTCGCGGCGATGTTCCGACGTAATTCCGACGTAAATCCGAAGCAATCCGACGTGAACCCGATGTAACCCCGGCGTTGATCTGGCGTACTTTGCGTCCCAAGTTGCTGCGCGAGGCCTCCAGGATTTTCCCCATAAGCTCCTGAGAAGCCTCATGAGGCCTGCCCAGACGACCACGACGACGACGACGACAGCGTCTCACACACGCCGAATGGTCGGCGGATTTTTTATGCATGAGCTGTTATCTTCCCCGGCCACTAACGCTATTACTGCTTACTAGTGGTCGCTAACAGGCGCCAATAGGCGCTAGTAGATTCTAACAGGTGTCAGTATGCGCTAATGGGCGCCAATAGGCGCTAGTAGGCGATTGACAGGCACTACAGGGCGCTGATCGGGCGGAGCCTGCCTTCAAATTCACTGTCACACATCATTCACACGCCTGCCCCCTCCGGCTTCCCTCATGGGCGCGCCGCCGATCTTCCTGCCGCCAGACCTCCTCGGCGGCTGCGATGCCGATGGTGTGCCCGCGCCCGGGGTGGTCTTCCAACCGGCAGCGGGCGCGCCAGCGCCGGTCGTGCCGAGGCGCGCGGAGCCGCTCGACGTGCTCGTGCTGCATCAGGCCCCGCTCCTTCTGCTGAGGCTTCGGGCGGCGCACAGAGAGCCCTTCCAGGCAGTCCCAGCTGGCCTCCACAGGCCCCGCGAGTAGTTCCAGCTGGCCTCCACAGGCCCCCCGAGCAGTCTGGGGAGGTCTCGACACCCCGGCGCCGCCTCCGGCGGTGCCCCCGAACGGGACTACTCGGGGGGCCTGTTCAGGCCAGATGGGACCAGCCTTGAGGGGCTGTCTGTGCGCAGCCCGAAACCTTCACTACCAGCTCCTTCTGGATGTTCGTTCTGGGGACCCTCCTGGGGCCCGCCTGACGGATCTGTCAGACTCTGGTTCGTCTCCGGCTCAGGTCCGACTCAGGTTTGATGGCCGTCAGACGCAGCATCGACGCGCGAGTGGAGCGAGTGGCCAGGACGAGGATCCGTTCCAGGGCGCCCCGGGACGCTCCGAGAAGGCCCTGGCGCCCGAGACATTCTCCAGAACCGCCCGATCTCAGAGATTCTCGATCTATCTTCGCCCGATGTCTCGGGTCGGGCGAAAGGGGGGGTTTGGGAAAGGGGGGGTTACGAAATCTGCTGCATGCATATCCCCCCCTTGCGCCCGGCCCGAATGTCATCCTCGTCCCGGCGTCGCCTTTGGCGAGGGGAGCGAGTGGCTCCAGGAAGGCCCCGGGGCCCGCCGGCGGGCTCTGCACGGACGGCGCTCGCGCCGCCGCCGCCGTGCCGCGGGCCTCCTGGCCACCCTGGGGCCCTGGGATGGTGCGCGCGGGCCCTCCCGGGCTCGGGCACGAGGGCGCACCCGGGCCCGTGAGTCTAGGCCTCCTAGATGGGGTCGGAGTAGATGGGGTCGGAGGATCGCGCCGCATCGCCGATGCATCGACGATGCGGATCGATGCGGAGTCCGATTTTCTCCACGCCGACGTCGCCGATGCATTGGCGATGCGGTGCGATCCTCCGACCCCATCTGCTCGGACCCCATCTTGAAGGCCTCTTGAAGGCCTCTGTTGAGGGATGTTCGAGCGTGCTCTCAGCCGTGGCCGCCAGAGATCACGTCGAGCACCGAGGAGGTATACCGAAGCTGGGGGAATGTCAATGACTGCGCGCGCGTCGGGCTCCGGGAGGCGAGGCCCGTGTCGACACCGCGCCGGCGTGTCCGGCATACACTGTTCCGACACGTTTCTGGGTGCCCGACATGAGTTCTGGGAAGTGTCAGGATGGGAAAAAACACACAGACACAATTAATCGTCGATTTCCCAGAAAATATGGGAAAATATGGGAAGTGGGGGGGAAGACAAAAACCCAGAAAATATGGGAAAATATGGGGCATCTTTTTATTTGTGTGTATTTATTTGTGTGTCCCAGGGCCCCTTCAATGAATTCTGGGATGTGGTCCTGAAGCACGACGGGGACAGCACACACCCAGACGTCTTCCGATCGTGATCTTGCCACTGCGCGGCCCGAGAGCCCCCCGGCCCCCCCTCGCCGACGGGCGGAAGGCGGCATGGACCTCCCCTTTCGGAGCTCCGGCGCCAGGGCCGCCTCCCCCTGGCGCGCTCCGCGCGCCGGGTGGGGTGGGGTCCAGCGCAGGTCCAAGAAGTCCGCGCGGATCTCCGAGAAAATATGTCGGTGCAGCTTTTGTGCTTCTACTTCGGGGAAGCGTAAGGGCTCGATCGAGCTCGCGGGAGCTAGGGCTTGCCGACGCCTTCTGACGGGCCCGTCCTGCGTTATGACGGCCCGCTTTTCGTCGGGTGTTTGCAGAAGGGAGCTCGCGTCAAGCTTCAGACTGGGTCGCGGCGTTTTTCCCGAGGACCCCGTCAGGCCAACCCGAGTCCCTTGAACCGGAGTTTTACGTCTCCGTGACCCTTCCCCGGGGGTAGTTCTTCGCCCCAGATCTGTTCTTGCCGGCCGCCCGGGGGCCCGAGAGCGGGCCCCAGGGGCCCGTTTTCGAGGGAAAACGCCCGGGTCGACAGCATCACAGCGTCGGAGATTTGGGACCAAACCAGGACCGGTGTGTGTGTGTGTGTATATATATATATACATATATGTGTAGATATAAAATGTTTGTGTACAGGTCCATAAATATATGTATTCATATATACATGTATACATATACATACACCCTCCCGGCCAGGCCAGACGGGCGTACGCGCTGGTCCTGGGCCCAGGATCGGCGCAGATGCACGCTTCGCGTCTCCTCCCTCGCGCTGTTCTAGGCCTCCCAGATGGGGTCGAAGTGCTGGGTTGACCCAAAAGGGGGTCTAGCGACAAGGGGGTGGTGCAATAGATTTGTGACGTTGCAATACATTTGGGGCGTGCAATACATTGCAATACAATGCAATACAATTCTCCGGCGCAGTACATTTGCAATACAATTGCTCCAAATCTATTGCACCACCCCTTTCAGCTGGACCTCCTTTTGGGTCACCCAAAGAGTAGATGGGGTCGGAGGATCGCGCCGCATCGCCAATGCATCGGCGATGCGGCTCGACGCGGAGCCCGACTTTCTCTGCGCTGGCGTCGCCGATGCACCGCCGCCGAGGTATCGCGGAGGCATCGCCGACCCACGGCCGATGCATCGGCCATGCGGCGCGATCCTCCAATCCCATCCACTCGGACCCCATCTGGGAGGCCTCTACAGACGGCCCGGATTAGTAGGTCGACCCTGCCAGTTCAAGGGTACCCTTGTGTCCTGTGCCTCGCGACACGTGCCTTCTTACACTCCCATGGCGATGTGGCCCTCGGAGGGGTCTTGTGTCCTCTCGCGTGTCCTGTCCAATCAAGGCCGACTGTAGTCCAGGCCCGGGGGCGCCTTCCAGGGAGGAGCCCAGGACTCGGGCGCAGCATGCCGGGGCCCAGAGCGGGGGCCCCTGGCCGGGCCCGGCGGTGGCCGCGCGGGCGCCGCCCGTGCGGCGCAGGACGGCTCCTGGGCGCGGGACGAGCAGCAGCAGCGGCAGTCCAGGCTGTGAGCCGCCGTGGCGGAGCCTGTGCCCGTGGCAGCGGTCCACCTCTCCCCCCTGCTCCCGCGCCTCCTCCCCCCTCGCTCCCTCCTCGGTGTCCTCCTTCTTCGCTCGCCTCGCTCCATCCCTCCCTCCTCCTCCTCCTCCTCCTCCTCCTCCTCCTCCTCCTGCCTCTCCGTCCGTCTTTCTCTGCACTTCCCCGTCCCCTCCTCCCTCCTCCTCTTCCGCCTTCTCCTCCTTCTCCTCCTCGTTTTTCTTCTCCCTCCTCCCTCGTCCTCCTTTTCTACCTCCTCGTCTATCTATGTCCTCCTCCTCTTCCTCCTCTTCCTCCTTCTTCGCGCAATGCGCAAATGTACGAAGCAAAAGCCTGCTGTGTCTGGCCGTCTCCTCGTCCTGCTCTTCCTCTTCACCTCCCCCTCGTCCTCGTCTTCTTCCTCCCCGTCCTCCTCCTTCTCCTCCTCCTCCTCCTTTTGAAGTTTTTTGTTTCTGCCCTGTGCACTTCCGGTGTGGAAGCCCTCTGTGTCTGGCCTCCTCCCTCTCCTCCTCCCATCCCCTCCACTTCTTCTCATCCTCTTTCGCCTCGGGCCTCCCTCCACCCTCCTCTCCTCCACTGTCGCGTGGCTTTCGCCCGTCGCGCCACCGTACCTGGTTCGTGGGCCAGAGGCCTCTCTGAGGCCTCGGGGGGTCTCTGGGGAGGCCTCTTGGGAGGCCTCCTCGGGGCGTCCTCGAAGCCTCTCCGGGGCCCCTCGGGCCTCCTGGATGCCTCCCGGGGGGCCTCTCGGAGGCCGTGTGTGGGCAGGGGCCTCTTGGAGGCAGGGAGGCCCCCACCCACGCCACACACGCCACACACAGCATCACACAGCACACACTAAGTATTGGCGTGGGATGCCAAGGCAACGATGGACGGACTGAGTGATTCCAGGATTGCTATCCTGCGTTCCGTAATTTTGCTTTGCGGCGATGTTCCGGGGGAATCGCCGCCGTGCCTCTTCATTCCCGTGTTCTGCTTCAGGACTGGCCCTGGGCCGATCGGGGGTTGTTTTGCGTGTGTTCTTTGGCTTTCCGATGGTGCCCCGACTGCTTTTGAATGAGTTCCGATCCTGCCCAGAAGAATTGTGGACACACAGGTCGCTTGGATCTATCTCGATGGTGCTCCGATTGTTCTTTAATGAGTCCCAGTCCCGCCTAACATTGCTCTGTACACACGAGTTGAACAGGCCTGTCCCAATGGTGTCCCGATTCGCTGTCAATGAGTTCCAACCCCGCTAAAAACAATTTTCCTGGCGAAGGACCCAACCATTTGCAGTTGTGGGTACCGCAATTGTGAATATCTTCTTCGGTGAAGCTCCCTATTGGGCCACGAAGCGCTGCACTGGGTGGGGGGGAACGCATGCGACGGGAGCACTGGGGCCTTACGTGGAGCTCCCTATGGGGCTACGAAGCGCTGTGCTGGGTGGGTGAAGATGCCACATTGGGTGTGTGGGGGACGCATGCGGACGGTCCCACTGGGGGCTTCGGTGGAGCTAACCATGGGGCCACGAAGCGCTGTACTGGGTGCGGCAGACGCCTGTGGTACCCCCCCCCCTGGTGCCTTACGTGGAGCTCCTTATGGGCCCACGAAACGCAGTATTGGGTCTGTCAAAATACCAAGTTTGGCTTCCGGGACGCATGCGGACGGTCCCAATGGGGGCTTCGGTGGAGCTCCCTATGGGGCCACGAAGCGCTATACTGTGTGGGTGAAAATGCCAAATTGGGCTTTCGGGACGCATGCGGACGGTCCCAGTGGAGGCTGCGGTGGAGCTTCCTATGGTGCCACGAAGCGTTGTACTGGGTGGGTGAAACTGCCAAATTGGGTGTGTGTCGGCGGTCCCACTGGGGGCTTCGGTGGAGCTCCCTATCGGGGCCTTGAAATGTTGTACTGGGTGGGTGAACATGTCAAATTGCGTGTGCGGGACGCATGTGGGCGGTCCCTCTGGGGGCTTCGGTGGAGCTCCCTATGGGGCCACGAAGCGCTGTACTGGGTGGGTGAAAATGCCACATAGGGTGTGCGGGACGCATGCGGACGGTCCTACTGCCCCGCTGTACTGGATGTGGCGGACGCATGTCTCCACCCCTACTGGGGCCTTCGGTGGAGCTCCCTATGGGGCCACGGAGCGCTGTACTGGTGTGGCAGACGCATGTGGTACCCCCCCCTCGGGGGCCTTCGGTGGAGCTCCCTATGGGGCCACGAGGCGCTGTACTGGGTGTGGCAGACGCATGTGGACCCCCCCCTTGGGGCCTTACGTGGAGCTCCCTATGGGGCCACGAAGCGCTGTACAGGGGCTGGCAGGCGCATGTGGTACCCCCCCAGGGGTCTTACGTGGAGCTCCCCATTGGGCCACGAAGCGCTGTACTGGATGTGGCAAACGCATGTGGTCCCCTCCCCTGGGGCCTTACGTGGAGCTCCCTATGGGGCCACGAAGCGCTGTATAAGGTGTGGCAGACACATCTGGTACCACCCCCCGGGGCCTTCGGTGGAGCTTCCCATGGGGTCACGAAACGCTGTGCTGAGTGTGGCAGACGCATGTGTACCCTTTCCCTGGGGCCTTACGTGGAGCTCCCTAGGGGCCACGAAACGCTGTACTGGGTGTAGCAGCATGTGGTACCCCCCCATCTGGGGTCTTCGTTGGAGCTCCCTATCGGGCAACGAAGCGCTGTATTGGGTGTGGCAGACGCATGTGGTACCCTCCCCTGGGGCCTTCGGTGGAGCTCCCTATGGGGCCACGAAGCGCTGTACTGGGTGCGGCAGACGCCTGTGGTACCCTTCCCCCCTTGGGGCCTTTCGTGGAGCTCCTTATGGGGCCACGAAGCGCTGTACTGGGTGTGGCAGACGCATGCGGTACCCCCCCCTGGGGTCTTACGTTGAGCTCCCTATGGGGCCACGAATCGCTGTACTGGGTGTGGCAAACGCATGTGGTATCCCCCCCCTGGGGCCTTCGGTGGTGCTCCCTATGGGGCCACGAAGCGCTGTACTGGGTGGGTGAAACGCATGGAGGAGGGAGGAGGGGGAGTAGGGAGAAGGGGCAGGAGAAGGAGGAGGAGGCGGAGGAGGAGTGAGTGGGTGAGTGGGACGCGGGGCGCTGTCTCTTCAAAACGAGGACCTACCACCACAGGATGGTTGGGAACTATGGGCATACGGGCCTGTCCCGATGGCGTCCGAATTCGTTTTCAATGGGCTTCGGGCCCGCCCAACTTTACATGATTTTGATAATGTTGCGCGTTCCTTCGCAGCTTTGCGTTTTTACGCGCGTTCCGTTGATTTCAAGTGAGGTCCAGCAGCTGCCATTTTGTATTCGACCTAGTCCAACAACCATGCCTGTTGACGTCACATTGCCTCGTTTGTCTGCCTCTCCTTAGCACGTGTCCACATCCATTCAGGCTGAAGCCGCGATGGCTCATTGTGACGGCTTTATACTACTGTGACGATTTTCATAAGAACCGTATTCATATGTCTTTCGTGCTGTTTCTCCTTGTCAGTGTGCAGAGCCTCTCTCAGAGCGGCGCATTGATATCGAATGTCAAGTTTGAAGACTTTGCTGGAAACCGGTCGATGCGCCTCCTAGGGAAAACTGACAATGCTGCAGGTTGTTTTGCAGATGGTGTGGGCAGCTTTGCGAAAAATGGCGTGTCGCCTGTTGAGGACCTCAAGCGCATATTGGAAGAAGGAGTGAAGCTCATAAGTGGTAACAGTGGTGCCGCCTGCAAGGATAATCCGTAAGGGCTTCGCCCCCTGCCGCCGGCCCCCTGTCTCGGATAATGGGAGATGCAGCTAAATGATGAGGTCTGGGCGCCCGTGAAGCAGTGTCGGGACCTGTTTGTTTTTCGACCCTGAGGCTACGGATCTGCGTCACGGGTGCCACCGAATTTCAGACATGTGGCAAATCCCATGTGTTTTTGGACCCTGACACTACGGATCTGCGTGAGGGTTGCCGCCGGATTTGAGAAATGTCGCAAATCCTCTGTGTTTTTGGACCCCGACCCTTCCGATGTGCGTGAGCGGTGCCGCCGAATTTGAGAAGTGTCGCAAATCCTCTGTGTTTTTGGACCCTGACACTGCCGATCTGCGTGAGGGGTGCCAGCGAAGTTCAGAAATAGGGCAAATCCTTTGTGTTTTTGGACCCTGACCCCGCCGATCTGTGTGAGGGGTGCCAGCGAATTTGAGAAATGCGGCAAATCCCATGTGTTTTTGCACCCTGACCCTGCCGATCTGCGTTGGGGGTGTCACCGAATTTCAGAAATGTAGCACATCCCGTGTGTTTTTGTACCCTGACCGCGCCGATCTGCGTGAGGGGTGCCAGCGAATTTCAGAAATGTGGCAAATCCCATGTGTTTTTGCAGCCTGACCGCGCCGATCTGTGTGAGGGGTGCCACCGAATTTGTGAAAAATGTGGCAAGTCCCCGCCGATCTGCGTGAGGGGTGCCACCGAATTTGAGAAATGTCGCAAATCCTCTGTGTTTTTGGACCCTGACCCCGCCGATCTGCGTGAGGGGTGCCACCGATTTTCAGAAATAGGGCAAATCCTCGGTGTCTTTGGACCCTGACCCCGCCGATCTGCGTGAGGGGTGCCACCGAATTTCAGGCATGTGGCAACTCCTCGGTGTTTTCGACCGTGACCCCGCCGATCTGCGTGAGGGGTGCCACCGAATTTCAGGCATGTGGCAAATCCTCGGTGTTTTTGGACCGTGACCCCGCCGATCTGCGTGAGGGGTGTAAATTTCAACCCCTCCCAGCGATGCAGACAACACGTTTGGCCGTGGTAAAAAGGATCGTCTTGGGCCTCCCGGTCTCGCGCGGTCCATCCACAAGGAACAGTAGGCAGCAAGAAGCAGAGTTGTAACAAGGAGCAGTAAGCAGCAAGAAGCAGAACTGTACACCTTAGGCGATGCTTAAGAAAACCTAAATTTTCGGCCAGAGTCTCGATTATTCTTAACGTTTCAATGTAAACCCTAAGATTTTAATAGAAAGGTTGGGTTTTTTTATGCAAGTTCTGAGACTGTGAATTTCTTAACCCATGATTTCTTAAGCGTTTCGCAGGGTGTAAGCAGCAAGAAGCAGAGTTGTAACGAGGAGCAGTAAGCAGCAAGAAGCAGAACTGCAGCAGTGGAAGCTGGAAGCTGCAACTGGTACAGGAAGCTGCGAACCTTCGTCCTGCAGCCTGGTGGCCCCACAGGGGGGCCAGAGGACAACAAGAACATCACGTGGTGCAAAGAGCCTCGCACGGACCCGCTGCTCGGAGACCAGGATCAGGAGTGGTACGCCGAGCTTCAAGACTACTTGAAGAATGAGCTCGCTCAGACAGACAAGTCGTTGCCCATTGTTGCCGCCGTGTGGGACCAACCCATCAAGGCCGATGCGAAGAGCGCTCAGATCATGAACTTCATCTGCAGCTTCGAGCGGCTTGGTATGTCGAAGCGATTTGTTTTGTTTGCTGCCGATAAAAATGCCTACGACGGTCTTGTTCGCAACTTCCCAGACGCAACCGTCATTTTTCACCCTCACGTGAGGAAATTTGCTCAGGCCATGGCAGACAGGACAAATGTGATGTTTTTCAGTCGAGTGTTGAAATTGGCTGTTGCACAGATCTTGCTTGATACAGGGCGTGATGTGCTTATCACGGATACCGATATCGCCTGGATTCGGGACTCGTCGGAGGTCCTTCACGAGTCCGGCTTGGATTTCGCTGCGATGCCAGACTCTTGCGCACACGACATTAATTCAGGTTTCGTTTATTACCGCAATGTTCCGCAAACAAGGGACTTGCTTCACATGTCTCTGAGCACATGGAGGGAGAGTTGGTTTTGTGGTGATAACGACCAGTACGTGCTCAACTGCGGCTGGAAACGGGCCGCAATCAAGGGCCTCAACTACAGAGTGCTGCCCGCAAACTCGTGGTCAACCAGATGCACAGGCAGCATACGTTGCACATGTACATCGTCATTCAAATCCGTTGATGACACGTACGGGCGAAAAATGTTTGGAGTGGGAGATGGTTACCCGTATGCTTATCACACATATGGCATGACAGCCAATTACAAAAACGAGCTTGATATGCTCACTGCGCTTGATATGGTCGATGTGGATTTTCAGACTGGCCAGTGCAAAAAAGGCCCCAAGTCGATCTCATTAGACACACTAGTAAAACAATGCTCCACTCAAGAAGGCGGCATTGTCCACGCCATGTGCAGTGACTCGTGCAAGACAGAGCCAGTCCGTGCAGAAGCCATTGTTGCTAGCCTCGAATCTCGCTTGGCCTGATAGTGAAAAGTGTCAGGCAGTTTCGCCAGAAGTGTGTGTGTGTGTGTGTCTGTGTGTGTGTGTGTGTGTGCATATTTGTGGATGGCCATGTGCTGCCCTCCGCTCGGCCGGTCCGCGCGCGCCCCAGCCTTCTGTCTCGGCCGCCGTACTCGACTCTCTCCGCCTCGTTCGCTGCGCGCGAGGCTGCGATCGCCCCAGTGTGTGTGTGTGTGCGCGCGCGCGCGCGCGCGCGCGCGTGTGTGTGTGTGTGTGTGTGTGTGTGTGTGTGTGTGTGTGTGTGTGTGTGTGTCTGCGTGTTTGACTTGAGATTCCGACGCACCCATCGACTGCACGTTGCCGTGTGCGCCGTTTGTACGCTGCGCCATCGACCATGTTCGGTCGCAGTACACCTCCGCGTGCTGCCTGCGCTTGGGGGCCCTCTGCGCCGCGGAGTTAATACAAATGCGTCTGTGTGTGTGTGTGTGTGTGTGTGTGTGTGTGTGCGTGCGTGCGTGCGTGCGTGCGTGCGTGCGTGCGTGCGTGCGTGCGTGTGTGTGCATATGTTTGCGTGTGCGTGTGTGTATGTGTGTTTGTGTGTGTGTGTGTGTGTGTGTGTGTGTGTGTGTGTGTGTCCGTGGCCATTGGCTCAAGTCGCTCTGGCTCGAAGAGAGCCGCAGCGGCTCGCGCCGCCGGCTTGGCGGTCGCCTGACCGCCGGCTTGTCTGGTGTGTGGTTGTGAAGGACTTTTTTCCCGTCCCGCCCCCCCCCCCCGCGCCTCCGCGCCCATGGACTCCCGCCCCGCCCTGCGCCGCCGCCAACGGCGCGCGGCCGCCAGCTGGGCCGCGGTCGCGGCTGCTGGCGCCGCGCCGCCTGGCCTCGTGGCCTGCCGCCCTGCCGCCTGCCATCGCGCCTGCCGCTGGCTCTGCTGGCGGGCGGGCCGCCGGCTGCCCGGCCGCGGCCGCTGCTGCGTGCGGCGTGGTCGTCGACTTTGCGGAGGCCGCGGCGGCCGCCGGCGTTTGGCTGGCCTTCGCTGCCGGGGCCCCTGCCGCTGCGCTGGCGGCTCGCGCGGCTGCGCGCCCCAGGCCGCTGCCGCTGAACGGGAAGGATTTGGTGAACCCCTGGAGGCGGGGGCGTCTTTGCCCAGGCTCGCTGCTCAGGCGGCCTCTGCCGCCGCCATTCCGTCCCAGCAGCCGCGGACTTCGGCAGCTGTGTGTGAACTCCGCTCATAACACCTTTCTATCCATGTATCCTGCTACCGTCTCGGCTCATGTATTGGACGTCCTATATGACAGGATTAGCGCCGCTCGCCCGCGGCGCATGGGAAAAGGGATCGCTACCCTCCCCCTCCCCTTCTACCTACGGACATACCAGTAGGTTCGACTCTTCGGTCGTAAACCTACATGCGCAGGTTATCCGCCGATTATATTTCGTTCTCCGTTGTGACACCCAGCGCCGTCTTTGATTCACCCGCATGGCGCTGGACCCCACGGGGACCAGTGTTTCCACGCGCGCTGGATCTTGGACGACGTGGGTATCACGACACCACGGAGAGGGCAATGGGACAGAGCATGATTCCGCAATCCCCCCTCCCAGGAGAAAGCAGCGTCGATGCTCGACTTGAGGCGGAAGTCGAAGCTGTCGTGGACTCATTCCCGCTTCCCGCGCCAGCGCCATCTAACGCGTCAGGGTGTGGACACAGCGCGCAGTCGACCATGTCGTCTCCTGGCGCCGCCTTTAGTTCAGAACCCTCGCTGGTGGAAACGCCCGCGGTAGCACCCGAAACCACCGTTGGATTCGCCTCGCCTCCTCCGCCAACCTGCGCAGGTGGACGCGCCCGCGGTGGTGGCGCCAGTGAGGCGTCTCCTCAGAGCGCTTCCGCGCGACGCTGCCGCTGGGACGCACGACGTCTCATGAGCGCCACTGCGGTCACTGTGTCAGAACATGTGCGAGCCATTGAAGATCTCATTGGGCGGACCTCGCAGCGAAGAGCCCTCGAGCGGTATCGTCTGCAGTTTCACAAGTAGGGACCGTAGCTGCAGCCCCTCCCGGAGGCGCTCTCGGCAGAGCTCCCTGCGGCGCGGCATCGCGCCGCAAGAGTCGCCCTCCGCCAGTGATTTGGCAGAGCTTAGAGTCCAGGTAGGAACTTGCGCGACCCGGCAGTTTGCGGGTCTTGCCGCGCAGACAGCAACGCGGAGGAAAGAGCCGCGCGACGCCCTTGCCTTTGTCATCGCTCGGATCGCCGAGGATCGGTCGATCCTCGCCCATGTCCAGTATCTGGGCGGCCGTGTGGAGTCACCCCGACGCGCCCCATTTCAATTCAGACGCTCCACGACTACCTCCCCGCAGTGGAGACCCAGCTCGCGAGCGTCACGGGCGCGGGCGCTGCTGCTGTCAGGGTGCTACGCGACGAGCTCTTGACAGGGCGGCAGGTTTCAGCTGCAGAGGTGCACGGGCTTGCGGATCAACGGCTTCGCGACGACCTCGCTGCGCTTCGTGCTTTTGTTGAAGTGACCGCTCCCAACCTGCAGTCGCAACATATTGCAGCCGCGCCCGAGTTGCACCGCGAGCTTCGTAGTGGCGAGATGACTATCGCTCAGCGTCTGGATGCTTCGGGGGGGCGCGTGCCAACGCTTGAGAAGCAGCAGTTGCCTGATATACAGGCTGCGCTGGCTGAGTTGCGTGTTGCGCGGACCTACTCTGATCAGCTGGGCGCCCCGACTTCGGCTTGAGATTTCGCCGCCCTCGCTGCCCAGATGGCCGCGGCGCGGGGGGCGGCGGGCCGCGCGCAGTTGCGACTCGCCCAGATCTCCCGCGAAGGAGACGCTGCAGACGCACGGGGTGAGGGCGCGCTCGCCCGCTTGGAACACGAGCGCCAAGCGCGCAGTAGACGAATCCGGGGCTGGCGGCGTCGGCTGGGCGGGCGCCCCCAACGAGCGAATGCTTGGTCAGCGGCAAAGTGTTGGGAAGGTGCAGACCGACATCGCAGCGACCGAAGCCGCCGTGAAGGTCGACGCGAGCGACGCTCAGATCCACATCCCAAATCCCGCCTCCCTAACCTACCACCGACTGGGCCCCGGCCCTCGCCGACTGAAACGTCTGGGCGGGGCAGCGGCGACGCGCGTCGCCAGGCGCTGCCTCTGCAGCGGCCTCAGTTCAGACGCGTCGCGTCTCTCCTGCGCGTGCGCCATCGCCGACTCCATCGATTCCATCGTGGAACCTCTCGCAGTGCCGTCTCGGTGGTGCCGCCCTAATCGAGGAGTCAGATACCGTGCGTTTTCCTCGACTGCCGCGCACCACTCAGTAAAAGGAGTGGCAACATATGGCCAGGGGCAATTTCGGCAGCGCCTCTGGGCGCCCTGCCAAGGCGTGCACACTCCTCTGTGTCGCCGCACAAACTGGCGCTACACTCGAGGACCTACGAGACAGTGGCGATTTCGAGAGCATCGATTGTAAGCTTGCCGCGGGACTTTCGGCTGTTCTCAATGCTGAGCTTCCCCGCGAGCACAGTGCCAGCCGCGTGTTGAGAGGTGGCCAGATCTGTTGAATTAGTCTGCGTCATCTTTGAAGGTCACCGACGTCGACGACGCGATGCGCGACTTTGAACGTTTACGCTGTATTCGCGTGCGGGGCGGGGATCTTCACTGGTTCATTTTGGACTGGGACAATTTATTCTTGGAATGCGGTGAACCGCCAGGCACGGAAATCTTCGAGTCATTGTTCCGGGCTCGTGTTCGCGGACGTCCATGGATGATGCAGGACGCGCGCGACTGCAACAAGCTGAAGGTGAATGACCCTAATCGCACTTGCGATTGGGTGCGAAGACGTGCCATGGCCAACGTCGAGTTGCGCCGACTCGCGCGCGACCAGCTCAACCGTAAGAACGAAACGACTTGTCATGCACCAGCCGTCTGCGCTGCGTGCAAGTCAGGCCGTTGTAAAAACGGGGAACGGTGCAAGCTATCGCAAGCAGGATCTGGTAACCGTTCCGCGCCGCGACTCCCGCGGCGCGCATCGGCGGCGGGCAGGGGTGTCCGCGGAGGGCGACCCTCAACGGGGCGAGGCTCCGAGCCGCCGCCCAAAGACGGAGGTGGACTGAACTCTTGTTTCGATTTTGCGCGGCGCGGCACCTGCCCGCGACGAGATTGGCGCGAATGCCTGCGCCTTGCCGCGTGCAGTTTCCATGTCGACCCAAACTTCCTCTGCGAGCGCGGCGGCAGCAGCCGATTCGCCCGCGTCGCGCCCTGCGCTGGGGCCCCCGAGAGGGGCCCCAGTCGGACATGCAGCCGAGATAGCCGCAACAAGACACCCTCCCCAGGACGCGCGGGATTCTGTCCAAACAGGGGGCGGCAGGGTTCGCGAAGTCCGAGGGGCGCGCGCTGGTCGCGTCGGGGAACGCCGTCCCCGGGGCGCGCGGGGCGGCGGGGCTCTCGCAGTCCGGGGGGCCGGAGATGGCCGCCGCGGCCCCCGCAGCGCTCTCGATCACCTCCGCGGGGCCGCAGCCGCGACCGCCATCGAGGACGTTGCCCCGCCGGGGGCGACTGGGGCGCATGCCGATCCGCATCCCGCGGCTGCAGTCGATCACCTTCGACGCGCCGCAGGAACCGCTCTCCCGCAGCGTCGCGATGCAATCGGCGACGGGATCGAACGTGCGAGATCCGTGAAAATATCGAGGTAACCACAGACCAACATACGCGGCGCCTACGAATCGACCTTGACAGCATTGACGTCGTCACCTACGCTGTCCACCAACGGCGCCACTACATGTCGAAAGGACCACGTGTCTACCAAGGTGGCCCCGTTGATGTGCCCGACCCGTTGCCTGAATGGTGGTTGGATGACAGCGCCCAGGCGCTCCGTGACTGCTGGGCCGGGGCTCCACGATGGTGCGGTGACTTCGCGATGCCTACTGCATTTACTACGGTGCCCGTCATGCCATCACACATCGACACAGCGTCGGTGGCAAGACCCGCAATCGAGTCTACCTTTGCGACGCGGTCCACTGCAGCGTTGTTACGGACGTGGATTTTGGACAGTGGCTTTGCCCACCACGCCCAAGATATGGCCGATCTTACACAATTGGAAACCATTGACGTGCACCGAGGACGCGAACATCGATTCGAAACAGCCAATGGCGACAGGATCGTTAGTGAACACATCCACCTGCAGCTACCACACATTGGGCTATACTGCTCAGCTCTTGCGCTGGACGACTGCCCCTCGGTGCAAGTCTCCCTTTTCTGCAAGCCACGGGGCGCAGCGGTTGTGCGGCCTACGAAGATGTCGTACGAATGTTAGAGCGATCCCTCAAAGTAGCCCCGCATGCTCCACATTGCATGCCCCAAGCCACCTAGCTGGGCCATGTCGATGGGTGGGCGCATCAGCTGGTACTTGCGCCATGCTGCCACCGACTCTGTAGTCCATCCGTATGTATCGCACAATTGCTGTATCTTTTCTTCAAGCAAATCGTCTTGGCCGTGGCGCGTTATCAATAGTGTCGTTTCCCGCGGCTCAACCTGCGTCATGTCGAGCTCGCTGGCCGCAGATAGCCTCCATCCTCGTTGAACTTCCGACCTGGCAGACTTCGAGATGTTCGTGGCGTACGGGAGCCCTCGTCTAAGAGACCAAGGATGCCTCATCATCTTTGTCGAAACTGACTAACCACCGACGGAACTTCGAGTTGTTCATTGCGTGCAAGGGCCGTCGTAGTAGGGGCCAAGCATGCCATTCTTCGCCCTTGTAGCTGACCAGCCGCCGAAGGTCCTTCACCATCAGTTGTGTCCACGATCCCTCATCCATCCTCACCCGATCCAGAAGGAATCACAAAGGCCCGAGGAGCCTACAGGAGCAGTGACCAAACGTATGCCAAACGTTTCTAGCGGAGTAGATGTGTGACCTCAAAGTCTTTGTGCCGTGAGTGCCCTCCTCCTTTCCCCCGATCCGCGGCCGCCCTCCGCCCTGTTTCTTTCTCTTGCTGCCGGACAATTAGTGCGGTTCGCCTCAGCTACTAGAGCGCGCGAGCGGATTGCCTCTGCTGCCGCCGCGACGGAACAAGCAAATGTGATCCCAACTCGTCTGGCGTCGCACAGGATCTCCAATGTCGGTGTAGTGCTGCTCGGTGTCTCCGTGGAGAAGCTTGCTCGGTGAGACGAGAGTTTTGGTGCATCCAACCGTTGCGCGAACGAGCGTGGCGCGTGGCGCCTCCGCTCAGACCTGCTAAATGCACGAGGTGGATGTTCACCAGGGTACAAACTAGATTTTCTGTCAGGTCTGGGCTTCCAGTCGAACTTTGAGCACATGCGACGAGTAGGTACCAGCGCCACTTTCTGTTTTAGGGTGGGCGGTTCTGCTCTGATGCCCAGCGTGTCAAACTGGCCCAACACCGTGCCCAAGTAGCGGTTGTCTCTGGCCATGGGCATGTTGACCTTCCAGATCGCTGATTCCAGGAGAAGGTCAGCGCATGCCTCAAGTCTCGACTGGAGCTCGTGACCGTGCACAAGACCAGGTACAATGAACATCGCCGACATAAATGCCTTGTAATTCATTGTAATGCCGTGTGTCAGCATAGCGTGGTGTCAGCATCAGCAATCTGGCCTGCCAAATATATGGGAATGACTGTCTGCGGTGGTGACTCGAGTATGATTGCATCGTCAACGAACGAGATGTCCAAATCTCGCCTCCGGGCACCAGCAGCCAAGCTGGCGAAGAGCATGGTCCACCGCCTTCAATGGTTTGCCGGACGCCGCGTTGAAAACCGAGTCTGCTAGGGAACTGCCTGGCCTCGAGCCCCCCCTCAGAACGCGCCGCCGAGTCGAGCGTACCGGTGCAGAAATGGGTATTGCGGTGCGCCTCGATTAAGAGGGCCAGGAAATGAGGCTCAGCTCCCAGCCCGTCGAGCGCCGCAGGCAGGTGAAGAACAGATGAGAAGAGCTGCGCCATCGACGACGGTAGCTTGTGATTCTGAAGGACAAGGACGTTCTCCCTATCGATGTTTCCCTCCGCTGGGACGGTCAAGCTCCGCACCGCTAGGGGGAAGACTGAGGCCAAGCAGAGCAGCATGGCCCCTCGGTTGCGTCGCCTGGAGGAAGGTGGAAGTCGTTTGGAACAAGCCGTTGGGCCGGCCCCAGCACTGGGTAGTTCGGAAGAGAGCGCCAGGTATCCGATGGCCTGCCCACGAAGGAGCCGATGCCAAACTTTGCTGGCAGAACTGTTCAACAGTATTGATTTGTGGAGTGTGAAACACGGAAAGCTACCCGACCTTTTGAACAAGGGGTGCTTTGGGCCGTGCTTCCAGGATAACATTTCCCGCTGATGGACGCTGGTCTTTGCCGTGACAGGGTTGAAGTGCCCGGCCGTCTCCATGGCAACCTTCCGCAGCACATCTCTCTGAATGCCGTCTGTGCCTGCCGCCTTTCGCTTCTTGATCGTCGAGAGCATCTCCGCCGTTCGAAGCGTTGTAGGAACTAGATCAGGCTCGATAGGCACCGTCATGACATCGTTGTGACCCGCTGATTGAATAGCCCGCTCCACTTCTCGAAGTGCACGAACTCGGCGCCCTCAGCAGCGGCGAAGTGGTGGATCGCCGCTGCCTCTGATTGCTCGGCGGGCAGCCCGGGCATCGCGCGCCTCCCAGCCTTTCCAGCCTGGCCTCCACATATCAGCAGCACCCTCTTGGCAGCCTCCATTCCCCCCCTTGGCGTCGCCGTTGGCCGCGTGGTCCTCCATCTGACGTGCCAGCCGCTCGCGGTGACGAGTCCTATCTGCGCTGGCGGCCTTCGCGACCAGCCTTGAGGCGTGCTCGAGAAGCTGCTCATCGCGCGCCAGATGTCGCTTGTCATCGCGCGCCGGTCGTCGCTTGCACGCTCCTTTCTGCCGGGGCCTGCCCTCGTTCGGCCAGGAGGGAGGATCGTGAGGGTTGCGCAGTAGCTGCTCCCATTTTGGAGACACCGACGTATCTCAGGAGGGAGCACGGACGCAACTAATCGTCACACAGACACATGTAACCGTCGATTCCCGGGAAAATATGCGAAAATATGGGAAGTTGGGGGGAGGTCGAAACCGCGGATAGCATGGACAGATAGGGGGGAGACTGGGATTCGTTGTGTATTTATTGGCGTGCCCCTGGGCCCCTTCAGTGTGCTGGCGGAGGCAGCGCCCCGGGCGCGCCGCGCGTCTCCGCAGCCGCGGCAGTTCCGTCGTCGCTTCGTCAGCGCACTCCCTGTTGGACGTCGGACGTGACTTCCCGAGGCGTACTTTTGCCGCCGAGGTCGTGGCAAAAGGTAGTCGCTAGGCTGAGCTCGCGATGACCTCTTGTCCTCGCCCCCTCCCGCCCTTCCCGCCCCCTCCCCTCCCGTCTCCCCCCCTCCCTCCAAATGAGGCGCTGTGCGCGTGATTCAGGAGCCCTCGTTTTGCAGTGCATGGGCAAGCAATCTGGAAAGCAATGGTTAAGCACTATGGCCGCTCTTAACAAGCAGAAGTGATTTGCAGAGCAGTTGGTGGATCGCCGCATCGACGCCCTCTGTCGACGTACTTGCTCAAGTCTTTGATGGCGGAGCCGCTCGCGTCCCAGGCTGGCCCCGGGTCACGGGCTCCCGCGAGTGGCCCACCTCAGCGCGATAGGCCTTGCGCGCTGGTGGTGTCTTGCTGCGCCGAGGGCCCCTCCGTTGCCGTTTGCGCCTCCTTCTGCCAGCGCTGGCCCTGGGCCGTGCGCCGCGGAGGCTGCCGAGGCGGGCGCTCGGCTGGTGCCCTTCACCGATTGCGTTTCGGCGGCCGTGGAGGCCCGGGAGTGGCGCAGCTGCCCGTCGCCCTGTACCCTGGGGCAGGCGACGCGGGGCCGTCGTGGTCGGTCCAGCTTGTCATCGGGCTGCTTGGGCTGATCATCGTCGAGGTGGGGGAGCTGTTGCTGGCGGCGGCCGCGCGGCTGCTGGTGGCGCTGCAGCGCGCCATCGCCTCCTGCGGCATCCGCGTCCAGGCGCGGGGCGAGGTGCCTCCTCTCGGGCTGGAGCAGGGCGCTCCACTTGCGGCTGCGGCGGCTGTCGAGGAGGTCGTCTTGGCGGAGCTCGCAGCTGCGCGAGCGCGCGCGCCTGCCGACGGCTGGAGAGGCCTGGGGCGCGGTGGCCCGCGCGATCGCTGCTGGGTTCCCTCGACCGCCTGCGCCAGTACTGCACCTGGAGCTGGGGGCTGGCAGCGTGCTCGGGGCCCCGCTGGCGCGCGCGCTCTGGCGGGCCTTGTGGCGGCTGGACGGCCTGCGGCCTCTGGTGCTGGAGGCGCTGGGGACGGGGCTGCAGCTGGAGGCCTGGCCGGTGGGATGGGCGCACTGGCGGCCGCGCTGGGTGGTGGCCCCGCCGCCGCCGCGGCGCCCGCCGCAGCGGGAGCGGATGCCGCGCCCGCGCCCGCCGCCCCAGGTGCGCTGGCCGTCCTGCCCCCCGTGGCTGCGGCGGCGCCGGTCGCGCCCGCTGGAGGCGGCGACTTGGCAGGCACCGCCGCGGCCGCTGCCCCCGCAGCGGTGCCCGCTGCCGTGCCGCCGCTGGCGATGGCGCCTGCTCTGGGCGCCCCTGCTGCTCTCCCCGCCTCTCCTGGCCCCCGGGTGCTGGCCGTGTCCTATGACGTGCTTGGGCAGCGCCGCATCGAGTTCAGGGAAGGGGTCTTTCGGCTGGTCGAACATCCCTGGCCATATTGGAGGTTGACAGGACCCCGGACGCACTTCTGGGCATGCCGCTTCATTTGCGAACATGGTGGCACGCCCATGGGTAGACGCACGTTGTTCAAGACCACTCCGTCTCACCGACGCCGACCCAGAGGTGGTGGAAAATGAGGAGTTCTGCTTCATCTTGCAGGAGGGCGTGTGCTACGACTGGCTGAACGTGGCGTCGTGGACTTCCTTCCAGGTTGTGCGCCGCTCCCTGCAGGTGCAGGAGGAGAGGTACCGCCACGCCCCCAACGATGATCAGGGCGACGAGAGCTACGATAGGCACCTGTTCCTCGGGAACCAAATCTCGAGGGGTAACTTGTACGTCTGCCCGCTGTCGCAGACTCGTGTGGCTGCCGAGCTGTCGCTGGAGGCGGCCCTGGCCGAGGAGCGCCGCAGGGCGCGCGAGGGGGGCGCCCACCCGAAGCCCGTTGCCAAGATACCAGGCAAGAAGGGCCAGCTGGGGCAGGGCGCGGAGGCTTGAGAGCCTCGCGGCGTGGGAGCCGCGCAGCCCGCGCCGCCCCCCCCCAGCCCGCGGCGGCATCGGCTCTGCGAGGGCATGGAGGAGGGCCGCCAGCGCGACTTGTTCCCTCTGCCCGCCTTGGATCCGTTGTCCCACCAATTTTGCCACCGACCTGCTAGCCGCTGTGTGGTTCGTCACCGTCTTCGTGCTGCTCATGCCGACAAGTGGGCCTCCGAGGGCGTTGACGCACTGAGCGACTTGTAGGGCAGTCTTGGTTCCCGCTCCGACGTCAGCCCCAACGCGGGTCAGCGATTGGCCTTGGGGCATCTTCGCCAGAGTTATCGGCGCGTTGGACCACCTTCTGCAGATCTTCACTCAGGACAGGGGGCCCTCTGTGCGCTCCCGTCTGGCGCGCCCGGCTGCTTTAGTGGTGGCGGGCCCGTCGCTGCTTTTGACGGCGACGAGGTCGCCTGGCCGCCCCTCCCCAGCAAGCCCGTGTTCTGGACCGACTTGTTGGGTGACAGGGGCGCCTCGTGGCTCAGGGATTGGGGCGGGCGCGTGCTGCGTCCGCCCCGGGCCGCTCGGAGCTTCCGCGCTGAGGCTTGCCCGCGGGGCGCGTGCGTTGACCCGCTGCTGAAGCGCAACGCTCGTGAATTCGCTACCTTTCTGAGAGAAGCCTGGCGCCGAGGCGTGCTGACTTGGGCGCGTGTCTGTGGCGGGGGCCTCGGACTTTTCTGCGTGCGTCGCAAGGGCGAGCGCCTCCGGATAATCTTCGACGCGAGGGTCATCAAGTGCGACTTCCTGCTTGCTCCTTCCACGCGGCCCCCGGCGCCATCAGCCTTTTGCGCGCTGGAGGCCGACCAGTAGGTGTTCATCGCGTCGGGCGACCTGGGGGCCGTCTTCTACCGCGTGCCAGTGCCGCCTGTCATGGTGGCGCTTCTCCCTCCCCAGCCTGGGCGCGGGGCTGCTGCGGAGCTGTGGCGTCGCTGGGCTGCCCGCTGGTGCTGGGGGGCCCGTCGCGCCCTGCCTCCGCGTCCTGCCCATGGGGTTCTCGTGGGCGCTGCGCCTCTGCCAGGGCGTGCTTCGGCGAGGCCTCAACCTGGGTGGCTTCTCGCCCAGCCACCTCGTCGAGGACGGCCAGCCCGGGCGGCGCGCGCAGCGGGGGGGGGGCCGCCGGTGGCCGCGCTGCGGGATACGTTGACAACTACTCCGTGCTCGACGCCGACGCGGAGGTCGCCAACCGCGGCGCTCGGGCCGTGCGGGGGCAGCTGGTGAAGCTGGGGCTGGTGGTCCACGATCAGGAGACTGTCTGCTTCGACGCGGACTTCTTGGGGCTCAGCCTGTCCGAGGGGCGATTCGTCGCGACGCTGCCCAGGTGTCTCTCGCGCCATCGGCGGGCGATCGAGAAGCTGCTGCGAGTGGGCAAGTGCAGCGGGGCGCTCATGAATGTCCTCCTCAGCCACATCACCTAGGCTGCGCTGCTGCGTCGCGAGGCGCTCTGCACAGTGCAGACGGCGCGCCCCTTCGCCGCCGAGGCTGGGCCAGAGCCCATCGCGCTGCGGCAGAGCGTGAGGCGGGAGCTGTGGCAGGTGCGCTGCCTACTGCCGTTGCTGCAGGCCGACCTGCTGGCGCCCTGGCACTCGCAGGTGGTCGCGCCCGACGCGTTGGGGTTCGGGCTCGGGCTTGTGCGCTGCCGGGTGCCGCCCGAGCGGGTCGCGGGGATAGGGCGCCAGTCGGGGCGCTGACTTTATCGCGTGGAGGGGGGCGCTCGTGCGCGTGAAAGAGCACTCGGTCCCGATATCGTTCCTTCACCCCCCCCCCGTAGATCCCGGCAGCCCCTGGAGTTCCTGAGCGTCTGGGATACCAGCTTCGACGAGGTCCCCGAGGATGTCTTGGTGGAGTCGTGCTGGGCGGGTGTCGCGGCGGCGAAGATCTCGGAGGATATGAACATCTTGGGCCTCGAGGGCGAAGCACTTGTTCTTTGGGCGCGTCATCTTCTCCGGAGTTCGGGGGCCTCTGGGAAGCGCCTGTCAACGCTGGCGGACAACCTGCCCTTGGCCCTTGTGGCTACTAAAGGTCAGGCCCGCCCCCGTCAACTACAGACGCCTCTACGGAAGTTGGCGGCCCTCATCTTGACCTCAGGCTCGCGTATCTACACTCGCTGGATCGCCTCGGAGCTCAGCCCGTCTGATCCCTTCTCACGTGGGCTCCGAGGATGGTTCTCTGGCGGCCGTTTGCCGCGGGCTGGTCCCATCCCCAGCGCGGCCGCCGCGCCTGCCCGTGGGGGTCACGAGCCGCGCCCGATGCCGCGTCGCCCTGGCCGTCGGCCCAAGGGCGGCCCGCATGCCAGGACACGTGCTGGCCTGGCTTGCGATCAGCTGGCCAGCCGCCAGCCGATAGCAGGGCTCTCACTGCTGGAACAGCTGGCGATCAAGGAGACAAACGGGACCCTCTACCGCAACATGTGCCAGAAGTTCACGGACTACTGCGACCTCCACCAGGTCTCGTGGAGCTCGATCCAGCAGCTGGATCTCACTGTCGTGGGCTTCTGGAGCGCCCAGTTCCAGGCCGGCGCGGCCGCAGCCGAGGGGGGCCAACTGCTGGCAGCCTTGTCCCACTTCCTGCCGGAGGTGCGGCGCGCCGGCAAGACTGGTCTCGCGCAGAGCTGGAGATCGGCCATTGCCTGGAAGCGGCGGGTGCCCAGCTTCACGAGGTGCCCCCTCCCGCGGACCGCCGCGTTCGCGATCGCGGGGGTCGCCCTGGCGCTGGGGCGGACGCGGATGGCGCTGTGGATCGTGATCTCTTTCGCGTGCTACCTCCGCCCGTGCGAGTGCTTCAAGCTGAAGGGTCGGCACTGGGTGAGCCCGGCCGCGACTGCTGGACCAGCGTGCCAGGCTTGGGGTCTACTCCTTCACGATGTGGCAGAGGCTCAGCCAGGAAAGACAGGTAGGTCTCTTCGTGGTGGACTTGGATGTGTTCCTCAACCCTCTCCTGGAGGCGCTGAAGCAAGCCTCGCGGCCAGACGAGATCCTGGGTGCATTCGGACCCACCGAGCTCCGCGCGGTCTTCGCGCGAGCGGCGTCCTCGCTGAGCCTCGAGAGCCAGAGGCCCCATCTCTACTCGCTTCGACGCGGCGGCGCGTCGGGCGACTTGCTGACGAAGCGCCGCGCCGTCGAGCAGGTGAGGCGTCGCGAGCGCTGGAAAGCGGCCCCCCCCGTGGCCAGGTATGCCAAGCAGTCGAAGATGCGCCTGGAGATCAGCCTCGCCTCGTTGGCCAGCTTCAAGTTCGGGGAAGTGGTCGAGCAGAGCTTTCAGCTGATCGTGGAGCGTGGCTTCATCCAATCGGGCGTGATCGATCGCGTCCCCGATTCGCTGAAGCTGCGGAGCCGGCTTTTGGCCGAGGCGGGGTCCGTTGGGCTTCGGAGTTCCGACTCCCCGAGCTGCAGGCCGGCCGCCCGCGGGCGGCCCGCCTGCGCCGCGGGGGCCGCCCTCGGGGCGGTCCGCCGCCGCTGGGCCGCCCCGCCGCCGGCATCATGCGGCGGCTGCGGTGCGAGTTCCGAGCCGCGCTGCAAGATGCGACTCGGCGCCGCCGCTGTGTCTTCCTGGAGATGTTCGCGGGCTCAGCTGGTGTGGGGCGGCAGCTCAGCCACGCAGAGTGCGCCGTGGTGTTGCTCGATATCCATATGGGCGTGCATGGGAACGTCCTGGTGCGCGTGGTGGAGAGGCTGCTGCGAGGATGGATGTCCTCGGGCGCGGTGCTAGGCGTCTGGCTCGGGACGCCGTGTGCGACGTGGTCGCAGGCTTTGAGGCAGCCTTTCCGCTCGCTTGACGCTCCCATGGGCCTTGATTGTCTCGGTGCTTCTCAGACAGCTCGCTTGAAAGTGGGCGACGCAACGTTCCGTGTATCAAGCCGCCTGATAGAGTGCTGTCGCAAAGTTGGTGTTCCCGTGTTTTCGAGAACCCTGATGGATCTCTGCTGTGGGAGGCCCCTCGCATGTTGAGCTTGCGACGGGTTCGGGATTGTTCGGAGGCCCGATTGCATCAGTGTCAGTTCGGTACCTCCTGGAAGAATGCCCCTCGAATTTTAGCGTGGCGAGGGGGCTGTCTGTCTCGTCTTCAGCGCTGGTGCCATGCACGCGGCAAACTTTGCTTTAGAACGGGGTTGCCGCATCAGGAGCTCTCCGGGCACGCGCCGGGAGGCAAACATTGGCCAGTTGTGCCGCGCCATCGTTTCAACCATGACTGATGCCGCTGAGTCTTTGAGAGTTTCCGTTGTGTGGAGTAGGTTTTAACCCTACATGTTTATGACATGCGATTTGTTTTTCGGTCTGCGGCCAGCTTTGTCCGTTCGGGTCTGGGAAGCTCCGAGTCGAGCCTGGGCGCCGAGTCTTTCTGCCTGGCTTGAAAGATGTGCCTTGCTCCAGACACGATAAAAAGTGGTTCTGGCGATCTTGGGATCTTCTTGCTAATTCTCTGGCCGCTTTCTACAAGCAGAAGTGATGTGCAGAGCTGACGCCTTCTTTCGACGTACTTGCTGAAGTCTCGTTCCCTCCCTGTTTTCCCCCCTGTCGCCGTCGCTTCGTTCTCTTGTCAGTTTTTTTTGTTTTTTTTGTTTTTCCTGCAGAAGGGTCTTATCACGAACCGCTGCTTCAGGGAAGCTCCGAGTCGAGCCTGGGCGCCGAATCTTTCTGCCTGGCTTGAAAGATATACCTTGCTCCAGACACGATAACATATGGTTCTGGCGATCTTGGGATCTGCGGGTCAAGTCCCCTCTCCTTCCGTTGACCCCATAGATGCTTAGGTGCAATCTCCCATTGCCTCTTTTCCTAGGCGGCGTGCACTTTTTCCCCTGTTGAGCCGATGTGTCGTGCGACATGGCTCGCGAACGAACGAAGGAACGAGGTCATGGCATGAGGCTGAGTGGAAACGTACGCGGAACTGACGGCAGCACCCAGAGTCTTTTAGCTTCGCTGTGTCCATAACAGCCGTCTCGGTCCCTGGTGGTGGTTTTGTGTTCGTCATGCGGATATTTGCGAGAACAGGATAGTGGTCCCCTCCTTCGCAGTGCGAAACAGCCGAGTAATCCGCCCAGCATTCTTTGCAGCTTCGAAGAAAGTTCTGCACTCGAGCCTGTGAGGGCTTTTCGCGGCCGGTACAGCTGTATGTACTCCTTCATGTTCAAGATGGGTACCTACCGCGTGAAGGCCATTGTCAACACGTATTTGCCTTTTCACCGTTCCAGGACCGTCGCCAATTTCCGGGACGCAAGGAAGAGTGTGGTGCTCGCCGACGTTGTTGCCGTTGTTGGTGCCATCCATCGAAGCCCGACTTGGCTTCGCTTGGACGTCCCCTGACAGTAGTGGCGGCGGCCACTTCGAGAACATGTCTTCAACAAAATCCTATCAATCTCGTCATTGGAGTTTCTTGCGGTTTTCATGAGGGACGTGGGGCACGTATATTTAGTAGGCCAATTCGAAGGTACTTAGTCGTACAACCAATAGTCTAGGATCTGAATGCTCCTTTTCGGCATCGCCACGTCTAAGTGTCGTCGGACCCTTCGGACCCGAACCGTAGGGCTTCTCTAAGATTGCGAGTAGTGCGCAGCCCAAGACGTGTTGGGAGCCAGAGTTGGGGATCAGGAAGCCGTTTCTCGGCTCGGATTCCGCAGCCACAGACGTCTCCTGTAAGCCGGCAACGATTGCCCCCATGTCTTGCAGCTGAAACTTTTGTAGTTGGCCGCGAAGTGGTAGCCCTGCGTCTTCTGCCTGCTCGCCCATGTTGGCCCTTTGCGCATTACAGGTGGCGGTCGTGATGATGAGACCGTAGGTCGCCGCCGAAATTTCTCCCAGTGGTAGCGAGGTAGGTAGAGCTTAGAACCTATTGTTTCACGTGACGGTGTTGGAGACCGTCCCTTGCCGCTTTAGGATGCTCTCCTGCACCCTTGTCCCTCGAGCCCAACACGGGAGACCATCCCCGTCTTAGAGTGGGTCGCGAGAGATAGAGAATAGATGCTGGTAGGCTCGATGGCGGATGCTCCCGAGCGTGCTTCGCGATGACGTCCGACATCTCGTTCCAAGGGAGGTGCTCATGACCAGAGGTGTTGGAAAGCAGCGCACCTCGTGAACGTCGGGGCGCGTGGTAGACATGAGCAGCCATAATCGCACATGGTTCAGTCGGCTGTGTCCCCGACGAACGCGGCAGAGCAGGTTGGCAGTCGCCGATGACCTCTACCTGGAGCCGCGTGACGAGCTCCATGGCACGCATGAACGCTCAAAGTATGCCTGCCGTGTCAGTCGTCACGCTGTTGATGTCGTCGGACTGCTCGGTGGTCAAGCTGCCCACCACGTAGGCTCTGAAAAACCTAGGAACTTGACGTCCTGCCCATCCGAAGCTACTACTGTGCATGCCCATGCCGACTTTGAGCAACCCTTCTCCCAGTAGGAGACGTCACAGAAGATGTAGATGGTGGTGGTTGGGGACTTCACTTCCTGAGCGAAAGCCAAGGCCAGACGCGTGTGCTTATGGAGTTACATGCGGTTAAGGTCCCGCTTCAATGGTAGAAACCGTCGAAGTCGCTCAACGTCCAGATGTAGAGGAATCGGGATCTCCATGCTACACGTCTAACCAAGTGGATCACTTAGTGCAGCAGAGCGTTGCGGATGAGACTCTTTGCAATTCACTGAACGCTTCAGGGCGATGATGTGGATCGTGAGGCGAACCTTGAGTAGTTACGGGTCACACCGCGCTAGAATGCACCGTCACAACAGGTGAGGCAGCTGGTTGGGCGTACAGGGGCCCAAGCCCTCCTTGGAGAGCCAGTAGTGATATGACGCATGGTGATCGTGACAAGCCATAGGCTGCACCATCTTGATATGGGCAGCGCGTCTCAGCCTAGGCTGAGAAAGAGAAGCAGTATGGTGCTTAAAGTCGCCCTTGTCGGGTCTGACTTCGACAACGGCAGCTACCCTTGGCCCTCGTAGAGTCCGAGATGGTAACTGCAAGGCGCTGGGATGCTCGATCGCTGCGGCCGCCGCCCCCAACCCCAACGCTGGCGGCAGCCTCTCTCCTGAGGTCAGGGGTGCACCTCGCCAGGCGGGGTGCCAGCCGCACGCTCTCCGAGTACATCGTCCTCGGCGTCGTCATCATGCGCTGCCTCCCCAGCTCCTTCAACATCAGTGGCCCATCCTGCCTCTGCCGTGGGAAAGCCGCCGGTGGTTCCGTGCGTCCTGGTCTTGCTAGCTGACGAGAGGGAGGGCACTCTAGGATGAAGAAAGCCTTGGCAGCACCTGCGGGGAGGACGTTTCTTGGCGAGGCTGCGGCCCGTGTCCTGAATCTCGGAGCCACCCCTTCCTGCATCACCATGGCCTCCAACATAATCCGATCCTTCATCTCCATGTGCTTGTATTACAAATGAGATCGCTTCCGTTGCTGTCGGGATCTTCGCGCTCTGCGCTTGGACACGCGCTCTCGCTTCTGATTCTGCAGTACCTTTCTCTCGTACTCCGTCTCCGCCGCATGCATCGTTTCCTCCCACATCCTGCCACCCGTAACTTGCTGCCATTACTTCATATCATCCTCCGCCATCAGCTTCGCCTCCTGCTGAATCTACTGCAACTCGCCCGCCAGCTCATGATCATAGATTTGAACTGCTGAAATCGCGTCGTCCGCCGAAACATCTTCAGCCGCATCCGCGGTAGACCGAGTCCTCGAAGTGGGTTCCATCCCCCGTCGGACTCTTCAAGATCAAGATCGGCGATGGGTCTGTAGACTTGGCCGCTTCAGATGACGGTAGCCCTGGCGAGAAACTGTAAGTCATGCCCACATCATCAGGTACGAGACCAAGTAACCCACCAGCGTTTCGAAGACCTTCATCTCAGGGCCTGCTGCTGTGGGGAGGCGTTGAGAGAAGGACCCCCTCCTCTAGTAGTGTACGGCTCGTAGAGCGAACTTCCCGGACCTTGCGTGCGTTCGCCTCAGCCTGAGCCTCCGCCGATAGTATCGCTTTGCGCCTTGGTTCTCAGACTGCATCGTGACTCTGTCCAGTCAAGCTGCCTTGTCCGCACAATGTTCATGTCCACCAATCGTGCTCCTGTTGAAGTTGTGACTGATCAGGCAGGGTCTGGGGAATGGAGAGATTGCCGACGCCGCTGATACACATGTTTCTGGTACTCCTCGCTGTCGATATTTGCCTGTCTCATCTGTACCTGCATCTCCTGTTCGAACAGCTGCGTCTCCCTTTGCACTGTGCTGCCTTGTGGGATCTGATCAACCACAGCAGTAGGGTCGTCGTAGGAATCTGCCCTGTACCTCCTTTGAGGCCCATATGCTACGCTCTTGAATGCCATGCTTCGAAGCCGTGGGATCTCCGTCTCAAGCTTCTGCTTCTTCTCCTCCGCCTGGCGTGCCGATGCCACGCTCTCAGCGTGATGCGTTTCAAGACCATGACGCTGCTCTGCCAGTTCTTGCCATTCACGCTGATACTCGATGTCGTGGCTGGTCTTCCTCTCCACCAAATGCTTCAGCACTGCGACTCGGGCCTCTGCAGCAGACTGGTATTGCTGGTTGGCCTCCATGCACTTTGCTTCTGCTGCGCCTAGCTCCTGCCGCTTCAGCGTTTCGATCTCCCCCTGTTTAATGATCGTCCTGGTCCTCTCAACTAGCTCTTGCTTCCACCCCTCCTTCTGCATTTGGATTTCACGGTATTGCTCGGGCCAATCTTGTCCGTGCTTCCGTCAGCTCGAGCTTCTCTTGTTCCATCGCTTTTCCGCCTGCAGCAGTACTGGTATATATTTTCGTCCAAAGTTGCAATTGGTCTTCCATCATCCTCCTCTGCTGCTGCATTTCAAATTGTCGAGATGGACCCGAGCTGCCACTCGCTGTTCGAGCATCCACTCCTCATGCTTGGCCTGCTGCCTGGTGCTCATGACTGCCTCCCCAAACTGTTGCTCCTTGATTCTCTCCGCTTCTTATATGGACTGTTGTCAAAGCTACTGAAGTATCTGTGCCTCCAACTGCCTCCTGATAGCTGAGGACTGTGTGGTTTGGCCCCCCTTTGAGCAATATCACCAAGGTTGTGTTGAAGGGCTCCAGGGTTGCCGGAGGGCCTGAGCTGGTGGAGCCGATTGTGGGAGTGTGGAAGGCACCCCCCTGCTGCTGGCACCACACCTCGCTCGGCAAGCCGACGGAGTTGAGCGTCTGCGGGAAGAACCTCACCGTGCGTATCATGCGACGCCACTCCCCATTCCTGAGCTCTCTGAGGCGATCTGGTAGGCGCACGAATGGGACCTGCCGCCTTCGCTGCTGAATGCACTGTCAGCCCTGCACTCCTCGCCCCGCCATGGTGCTTGGTCTGAAGGCCTAGCTGGCGAACAACCCCACCTCCACGAGCATTGGCTTCAGCATCTCCCTCGATGTACGAGGCAATGCACCTGAGGTATCTTCCGTCAACTATCGGGAACCTCTGAAGGGGTGGTGGTGGAGGCGGTGGCGATGGTGGCGGAGGCGGTTCCCATTTTTCAGCTTTCTCACTTCTCCCTGCCGACCTCGCCCTTGTCAGCTCCAGCCTCCCGTCGTATCCCACGTCCTCCGCTCCTGCCGATGCCGTACCATATGTTTCAATGACAAGTTCCGTCGCCTCCCTGAACAGGTCCTGTTGGTAGTCGGACAAGGTCTGCTGGTATATTATGTCGTCAGACACGATGGCCATCTTTTGCTGCAGCGCCCCAATCTTCTCTGTCTGGGTCATCCCTGACCTCGCCTCCGCTCCCTGTACTGCATCCATTTCAGGAACACTCAGCTCCTTCTCCTGTTCGCCCATGTATGTTTCTGCCTGCTTTCCCTAGTCCAGTAACTCAGACAGTTTCCCTATCCTGTCCTCGACTTGCTACTTGTAATGCTTGAGGTCCCGATGTCCAGGTGATGCTCGGTATGCTTGGCGCTCCCTGCAAACTCTGACGTGCACATCATATGGGAGTCCTGCATCGTCCTGACCTCTTTGCGAAGACCAGTTTGATCGCGCTCTCTGCGACGACCATCTTCCTGCCGCTGCTGGTATTTCCTCCTCGCCATAGGGGAGCCACCACGAACTTTGGCCTCTACATGTCAAGTTGCCCTGGTCGCTGACCGCTAGGCAGTCGGGGCAATGCCAAGAACCACGCTGCCTGGTCGCTCTGCCTGGCGGAGGACGAGCACCGAGGATGCTCTTCGCCTTCACCACGCGGAGGATCGCCACTGCAGCCGCTCGGTCGCGCCGAGCCCAACGATGCCAAGCCGCCTCGGCGCGTTTGGCCGTGGCTGGCGCGCCGCGCTGGATTGCAAAAAACGAAGGATTGCAAAAAAACCAAGGATTGCAAAAAACCCTGGATTGCAAAAAACCCTGTTTTTAACCTAACATCGAAGACTGATAGGTTTCTAGTTACCTAACATCGAAGACTGATAGGTTTCTAGTAGTCTCAAAAGAGAGCAGCACATTACTTCAACATTACTTCAACATTACTCCACAGGGGGGTCTGGGCAGCCGTTGGGGGCAGTTGGGGGGCAGTTGGGGGGATGTTGGGGTTTGCCGGCGGGGATCGTTTTTCGCATACAGTCACACACTTCGTGCCCACTTCGTGCTCTTCGATTTCCCAGAACTCCATTCCCGGGCCACATTTTGGATGCCCGGAGCCAACTGTAGGCCACTTCGTGCTCTCCCATTTCCCAGAACTCCATTCCCGGGCCACATTTTGGATGCCCGGAGCCAACTGTAGGCCACTTCGTGCTCTTCTATTTCCCAGAACTCCATTCCCGGGCCACATTTTGGATGCCCGGAGCCAACTGTAGGCCACTTCGTGCTCTTCTATTTCCAGAACTCCATTCCCGGGCCACATTTTGGATGCCCGGAGCCAACTGTAGGCCACTTCGTGTTCTTCGACTTCCCAGAACTCCATTCCCGGGCCACATTTTGAATGCCCCGAGCCAACTGTAGGCCACTTCGTGATCTTCGAGTTCCCAGAATTCCATTCCTGGGCATGATTTTGAATGCCCGGAGCCAACTGTAGGCCACTTCGTGTTCTTCGAGTTCCCAGAATTCCATTCCCGGTCCACATTTTGAATGCTGAGGCAGGCTGAGGCTGAGGCTGAGGCAGGCTGAGGCTGAGGCAGGCTGAGGCTGAGGCCGAGGCTGAAGGCAGACTGAGGCTGAGGCTGAAGCAGGCTGAGGCTGAGGCAGAGGCAGGCTGAGGCTGAGGCAGGCTGATGCTGAGGCAGGCTGAGGCTGAGGCTGAGGCTGATGCAGTCTGAGGCTGAGGCAGGCTGAGGCTGAGGCCGAGGCCGACGGCAGACTGAGGCTGAGGCTGAAGCAGGCTGAGGCTGAGGCAGAGGCAGGC
>CAUYUJ010000949.1:0-27500 GCA_963575745.1 Prorocentrum cordatum
TTTTTCGCCATTTTCGGCCTCCGGGGGCCCTCGCCGGGCCTCGGGACCGTCAAAAAACGACTCGGGACGAAAAACCGGTCCCGGGGAAGGGGTCGGGACCTCTGGGGGTCGCGTCATGAAAAAATCATGACGTCGGGGGTCTGGGAAGGTCGGGCGTTGGCAGAACTGGGTTTAGTGGAATGGTTCAGTGATTTGTACCGGGGGCGCCCCCCAGTACTGGGGGGCGCCCCCGGTACTGCCCAAAGAGAGCCCAGGACTGCCCAAAGAGGGCGCCCCCCAGTACCGGGGGCGCCCCCCAGTGGAAATGGGACTTCCCATTTCCACTCACCGGAACTGCCGTCACCCGAAAGACACCAGCTACACGGCAAACCTGGTTTCGTGAATCTGGCCAACTGAGGGGCCCCATGGCCCTACCACTAACCGGGTCCCCTTACCCGGGTCCTGGCTATACCCGAGAAAGTCTGCGTGCGCGCCGCTCCTCAGCCCTGCTTCCGCTCGCCCCCCGCGCATCACCGCGCTGGTGCGCCAATGCCGGCGGGCCCTCCCTGGGCGGCCTCGGGTGCCCCCACCTCGCCGTCCTGCTCGTGCCGCCGGCAGGTGTGTGAGGGCGAGCCGTCTCCGGGCGGGATGAGGTGCAGGGAGAGGAGCGAGGCAGGGGGGCGACTGCAGGGCCCGCTGTTGTGAGTACAGGGCAGTTGTTAATACATAGGATGTTTAAGAATATAGGATTTTTCATGCATGACTAATGTATGAATAAATTCATGCATGAACTCATCGTTGTTTTGAATGCTAAATCCTTGCATTTTTAATACATGACGCGGAGCATGTATTAAAAACGGCACTGTAAGGACTGGACGCCAACTTGGCCCCTCGGAAGCAGCTGGGGCCCGTTCCGGGACGCCCTGCGCTCTGCTGGGCCTCACCTCGGGCGGCCGTGGGCCAGCTCCGTGCATCGAGGCCGTCCCAAGCACGAAGGTCGGGCCGTCTCGGGGCCGTCTGGGGCCCCATCCGGGCCCCTCTTCAGCTGCTTCGGATCCGTCGTAAGGCCCCCCATTTCGAACCTCCTCTGAATGCGGATTGGGTCGGGCCAGCGCGGGCAAGACGCCTCGGCTGCTGTGTAAGCCAGCGCGTCCAACCACACTAATCGCACGGGCCAGCGCGCGAGGAGACGCGCGGGAGGGCTCGGCCGGCCATTGGAAAATATCGCGCCGCTGGCGCAGGCAGCAGCAGCGGCGTGGCGTGCCCCCCCGTGCAGGACGTGCAGACAGGTCTGCCCGTCCTGCGCGAGCGAGGGGGCCCAACGCGGAGCCCAAGAACCGTCGGCCACGGATGGGCCGGGGATGTCCAGATTCGAGTCGGCTGCGAGGGCGATGCTCGAAATCATCGAGCGAAGGAGGGCCAGGGCCAAGGAAGAGCACCTCGGCGCTGCAGCACTCCCAGCAGAAGCGCAGCCCGCGCCAGCAGTGTGGCAAGGAGGCGATGGCCCCGGATCCGACATCCAGACCAGCTCACAGGTCGAGGCTGATGGAGTCCCTCTCATTGACGTCCGTGACTGCTGCACCAGCGGAGACCGCGCCGTTCTTCTTGTCGTACTCGATGAGCAGCTCGCAGACGTAGTCGATGTCTTCAAGCTCGAGGCCGTGGTGAGCACCTATCAGGAAGCCCTCCTTCATGACCCTGTCGGAGCCCGGGAAAGACTGCAAGTACTGGCGATAGGCCGGGTGCCTCGTGATGTTGCCCGCGAAGAACACGCGGATCTGTACGCCGTTGCTCTCGAGGTACTGGAGGATGCCCTTGCGGTCGTGGTAGAGGAGCGGGAACGCGAGCCAGTCGTACTCCTCGTGCCGCTGGGGCAGGACGTACCTAACGCCCGCCTTCTTCAGGTTTTCCACGTATCGGTTGATGTTGCGGGCGCGGGCCTTAGTGAACCTGTCTAACTTCTCCAACTGCGCAAGCCCGAACGCCGCGTTCATCTCGCACGCCTTCATGTTGTAGCCAACGCAGCCGTAGAGGAACTTGAAATCGTACTCTATGCCGTCCACGGCGTGGCCGAAGCGCTCGGACATGTCCTCGGAGTTGTTGCCGATCCGGCCCCAGTCGCGAAACATGAGGGCCCTGTCCCTCAGCTTCTCGTCGTTGAACATGACTACACCACCGAGGCCCCCAGCGGTGATGATGTGGGATGCGTAGAACGAGATGACCGAGATGTCCGACTCCGCGGTGTAGGTGATGCTGTCGCACGAGTCTTCGAAGAGGTAAATGCCCTTTGGGATCCTGGCGCGGAGGTCTTTCCAGTCGATCTTGCTGCCAGCCAGATTGGGAATGAAGACGCACTTGGTCTTGGGCGTGATTCTCTTGAGGATCTCATCTACCTCGGGAACATAGCGATCGGGAGTGACGTCGCAGAACACAGGCTTCAGGCCGAGCTGCTCGATCGGCGCCACCGCTGTCGAGAAAGTGCACGCAGGGGTCACGATCTCGTCGCCCTTCTCGAGGCCCAGGCAGGCCAGACCGATCATGTTGCCCGAGCTGCCAGAGTTCACCATGATGCCGTACTTCTTGCCGAAGATGGCCGCCACCTCTCGGGGGGACCGAGACTGTGCGGAGACGGACCGCACGGTGACCTCGGAATCTCCAACGACCTCACCGCACGGTCCGTCACCGCACCGACTTGGGACCCGGGAGGCCCGTCGCCCGCGACGTCCTCGAAGGAACGACCAGGGGAACAACACTCCCCGGCCGACCCGCACTCCCGCTGACTCACCACACGGTGTGGCCGCCGCGCCGTCCCAGGGCCCCCACGGCACCTTCTTCTCGAACTCCTCGGTCCGGGGCCCCGGCGCCAGCCAGCCGTCCCGCAGCGAGGCCTCGACCGCCTTGATCTCCTCCTCGCCGTACGCCTCGAACTTGTACGGCGCGTACCAGATCTTCTTGTGGTGGGCCTTCTGAAGGGGCTCTGGAACACACAAATAAATCCACACACAGAACAGGATTCCCCATATATTCCCATACCTTCTGGGTTTTTTTCTTCCCCCCCGCTTCCCATATTTTCCCACACTTTCTGGGGAATCGACGATTGATTGTGTCTGTGTGCTTTTTCCCCTCCTGACCTTCGCCGCCACAGGGCCCTGCCGCGGCCGGGCGCCCGCTGCTCCCTCGCCGTCGGCTGGCGCGACGTGCTCGGCCACGACCTTGAGGCGCTGCATGGGCGGCGAGGCTGGCGGCGCAGACGGGTCTGGGAGGGCGCCGAGCGCTCGGCTGCGTCTTCGGGCCTGGCCCGTCTCCCTCTCTGAGCCGACGGGGCCGCACACCCTCTCCCGAAGCGCTCCTCCCTCTTCCTCCTCCTCCTCCTCCTCCTCCTCCTCCTCCTCCTCCTCCTCCTCCTCCTCCTCCTCCTCTCCTCCTCCTCGCCTCCTCCTTTCCCCCCCCTCCTCCTCCCTCCCCTCTCTCCTCCTCCTCCTCCTCCTCCGCCTCTCCCCTCCCTCCTCTCCTACCTCCTCCTCCCCTCACTCTCCCTCCTCCCTCTCCTCCTCCTCCTCCTTCCTCCTCCTCCTCCTCCTCCTCTCCTCCTCCTCCTTCCTCCACCTCATCTCCTCCTCCTCCTCCTGTTCCTCCTCCTCCTCCTGTTCCTCTTCCCCCCCCGTGGACCAGCACCCGAAGCCCCCCCGTGATGCTGTGCCCGGCGCACTATGATCAGAGACCAGCAACATACGTGTGCACGTGTGCGGCCAGCTTCCGGTGGCCGGCGCTTCAGCGCGGTCGCTCGTATACGCGGGACTGCGGAAGGTGTACGCAAATGCACGTGATTTCCGAAACCCTGAACCCAAGAACGTTCTCATCTCTTAGGGGCGCATTTTTTATTTCCGCCACATTCCGCCGGCCTTCCGCTGGCTTCCGCTGGCGGAGGCGGCCTCGTTTTACTTCCGCCGCCCTTCCGCCGCCTTCCGCCGCGGAAGAGATGGCAACTCCTTCGATCCCCGAAAGCAGGGCCCTTTTCGGAACACCCCGTGTACGTGTCTCCGTGCTCGCCCAGAGGAGCAACCTCCAGGCCGCGCTAACGCCCGCATCCAGCGGCCGCCACATGCCAACAGAGCTGCTGCCCAACCTCTTGCCAGAACCTGAGCGGCAGGTGCTCTCAGAGAGTCTTGGATCCACCGACCCTGCAAGCACCTGGAAGACCCTGAGATCCGACGGAGCGGATAAGTGGCCTCGGGAGCACCCCGCGCGCTCTGCGGAGCTTCCTCAGCCTTCTCCGAAAGCAGCATCAGCTTCTCAGAACTCGCCATCGCTCGGACGTCCATTCCCTGTGTTGTTTCTCGGTTTCGTGCGTGGCTTTTTCGCCAAATGATCAAGGATGCTCCTCGATGGCTCTCGCCGAAGGAAAATGCACACGTCCGAGCGATCTAAGAGAAGGCCAGGGGGGCTCCTGCGAGACCCCTGCGCCCCCGGAGACGGCCGGCCCCCTCCTCGCTCCCCACCGCGCGCGCCGCCGATTCTCTCTGCAGAGGCCTCCAGTGTGGGGCTCCTGTGCAGACGGGGGTCCAGAGGATCGCGCCAGATCCTCGGCGCATCGGCGATGCGCCGGCGGCGGCGGCGTGGAGAAGACCGGGCTCCACATCGAGCCGCATGGGCGATGCGGTTGCGATCCTCTGGCCCCATCTGCTCGGACCCCAGTTTCGGCGCGTGCCCGCGCGGAAGCGAGGAGGAGAAGGCTTCTCAGAAGGCGGCGGGGCTTCGCAGAAGCCCTCCAGCCTTCTGAGAAGCTTGGCGTCCCTGCGGGGAGGACCCAGAAAACCTCTCCGAAGGTCCGAGGCCTCCCGAGCCTTCTGAGAAGGCCCAACCCGTCTCGGGCGCCAGGTAGTTTTGGGGTCACATCTCGGCTCTCTGGTGGCCGTCCGGGGCGATCCAGGCACCCCCGGAACGCCCTCGGCGAGGCGCAGCTGCTGGAGAGCACCCCGAGGCCGGGGAAGTGCCGAGGGCCAACGGACGCGCCCGACGGCCTCGAGCCGCGCCGCCTTTGAGACGGCCCCGCCCCCCTCGCTTCCCCCCCCCGCCACGGGAGCCCGTTCCTTCCTTCATCCAGGCAGGTTTACTTGCATGGCGTTCGCCCCCCCCCCCCCCCCTCGCCTCTCCTCCAACGAACACTAGCGTGCAAGTGCCTCTCGACCTGGGTGATCTCCGCACGTGCGTGTCCTCTGCGGCATGCTTCAGGCTCAGCCCCCCCCCCCCGTCCACGCAAGTAAGCTTGCGGTGACCTAAAGATCGACGGGGGGATCGACTGCAGAGTTGATTTACCACAAAATTTGATGTTCACGCCGACTCTTCGACAACAACACGTCAACCATTCGTAGATCCGCGAAGGTTCTGCGAGCTGCCCGTGGCTTCCACCAGAAACATCACCATCCCGGGGCAAATCCATTCTGCAGCCGATCCCCTACTCGCAGAAAGAAACGCGGGCTCCTGACTCGCCGCCGACGCCTGGGGAGGCCCAGGCCCCCGTCGCTCGGGCGTCCCTTCCCCGTGCTTGTCTCGGTTCCGCGCGTGGCTTGTTCGCCAAAGGATCAAGGCTGCTCCTCGATGGTCCTCGCCACAGGAAACATGCACACGTCCGAGCGATGCCAGGAGTCGGGCGTTGGCAGAACTGGGTTTAGTGGAGCCTGGTTTAAAAATGATTAACCGGGGGCGCCCCCCCCCGTCCCATTTCCACGAACCGGAACTGCTGCTATGGCAAACCTGGTTTAGCGATTCTGGCCAATTGAGGGGGCCCCGGGGCCCTACCACTAACCGGGTCCTCGAGGGCCTCGAGGAGGAGCAATGGAGCAATGGCCGAGGGCGCAGAAGGGGATCCCGACTGAGCCTCGGAGGAAGCGCCGATGGGCGCGGACGAGCGCCCGAACTGCTGGCCACAGCTAGTCCGAGTCACCAGACTCGGGCAGTGGCTGCAGCACGGGGGCCGAGGGGGAGAGGGGAGCCGAAGGCGCGGGCCTGCTCAGCGCCGCAGCATCGGCTCGCGGCACAGGGCTCCGACCCTCCTCCTCCTCGACCCCACGAGCGACCCCGACCCCCCCATCCGCCACCCCCGTCCCGACGACAGTGAGCGTCTGCACGGCGGCCTCAGGGGCAATCGGGGCCAGCATCAGAGGAGGAGGAGGAGGAGGAGGAGAGGAAGAGGAGGAGGGGGGGGGAGGAGGAGGAGGAGAAGGAGGAGGAGGAGGAGGAGAAGGAGGAGGAGGAGGAGGAGGAGGAGGGGAGGAGGAGGAGGAGGAGGAGGAGGAGGAGGAAGGAGGAGGAGGAGGAGGAGGAGGAGGGGGAGGAGGAGGAGGAGGAGGAGGAGGAGGAGGAGGAGAGAGGAGGTCCTCGAGGCGATCTGGCCGAGCGGGGGGGCCTCGGCGCGCCGAGGCCCGCGCGAGCCCCGGCGGGTGCTCCGCGGGGGCGCGGCGCCCGCGGGAGGCCCGCGGGCGCCTCGGCGGGCGTCTTTCTGCTGGCGGGCGCGGCGCGCGGGGGCAGCCGGCCGGTGCTTGCGGCGGGCCAAATGCGGTTAAGTCGGTCGCGTCCCCCTGCAGGGGGATTGTCGACGAAAAATACAAAGAATACCCCAACCATGCATCCAAAAGGTGAAAAAAATACTCAAAAAATAGTCCCCAGGCTATTTTCGGACTATTCTGGGACTATTTTGGGGGTAGGTGTTATTTTTCGTCGAAAATCCCCCTGTCGGGGGACAGGCCCGACTCAAAAAGACGGCGAGGAGGCACGGCGGGAGGCCACAGGGCTGGACCTATAGACGCTGTTTCTGGCGATCTCGTTTTTTGTTTTTCATCCCCCAGTTTGGTTAGGTCTGCTTCTTGGACATGCTCGTGCTTCCGCCCTCCCAAGAGGTGAGGGCGCCCACAGAGTCGCGGGGCGTGAGGCGAGCCCAGCGGCCCCTCGAGCGGTCCTGGATGGGACGGCCACCGTCGAGGGGCCGGCATCCAGGCGCAGCAAACGCAGTGCAGGACATGTTTTTGGCGAGTTCGTGGGCCTTTTTCGCTTCGATGGCATGTTGCTGCAGAGGCGGATTGAAGACAGAACGAGGGAGAACGAAAGCAAGACGAACACGAAAAACACCGAAAACGAAAACGAAAAGAATCTGGACGGTGTTGTTCGTTTCCGTGTTGCTCCCCACATCCAAAGTGGGGTTTTTGTTTTCTCTGCACACGCCGCGCAGGATCTCACCCCCCCCCTTTCCTCTTTTTCTCTCTCTCTCTCTCTCTCTTTCTCTCTCTCTCTCTCTCTCTCTCTCTCTCTCTCTTTCACACACTCACCATCATCACCATCATCATCACCATCAACCACCATCATCGTCATCACACGCACACACTCATAATCATTACCATCATCATCACCATCAACCACCATCACCGTCATCACTACTCATCATCATAATCCTTCATCACTACTCATCATCATAAACCTCATCATCATCATCGTCACCATCATCACCACTCGATCACCCACTCACCCATTCAATTACTCACTCATCCTCAGTAGGCTTCGGAGACAATGGTCCTCCGACGTAGGACCGCCGCCACTCCCAACAGCATCGTCACCATCTCCATCATAATCTCTCGACCACCCACTCAGTGGCCATCATGATCATCATCCGCATCCTCATCACTCATTCATCACACACTCATCATCATCATCATCATCATCATCATCATCATCATCATCATCATCATCATCATCATCATCATCATCATCATCATCATCATCATCATCATCATCATCATCATCTCACTCACTCCTCACTCACTCACTCACTCACTCACTCACTCACTCACTCACTCACTCATCAATTTTTCGTCATCATTCACTCCCTGGCTTGAATCTGGAGGAAATATCAAGCGGGAGCCTCGTCTGTGAGTGAATTGCGACGAAGTCTCAGGCAGGAGCCCCTCCATATGGGGCCCGCACCTCATGTTTATAATCCGAAGCGGGTCATTCGAAACGTGTAAGTGACGTCACTTTTGGGCCCCTGTGGCGAGAATCTGGAGGAAATATCAAGCGGGAGCCTCGTCTGTGAGTGAATTGCGACGAAGTCTCAGGCGGGAAGCCTCTCTCTCTATGGGGCCCGCACCTCACGTTTTTAATCCGAGGCGGGTCATCCGAAACGTGTAACTGTCGTCACTTTTGGGCCCCTGTGGCGAGAATCTGGAGGAAGTATCAAGCGGGAGCCTCGTCTGTGAGTGAATTGCATCGAAATCTCAGGCGGGAAACTTCTCCCTATGGGGCCCGCACCTCATCTTTTTAATCCGAGGCGGGTCATCGGAAACGTGTAACTGTCGTCACTTTTGGCCTCTGGAGGGCTTGGATTAAGGGGATGCATCAGGCGGGAGCCTCGTCTGTGAATGACTCGCGAGGAAGTCACAGGCGGGAGCCCGCCGGTCTGTCCCCGCGGGAGCCCCCGCGCTGAGCTTGCTCGAAACATGCGAGCTGGAGCTGAGGCGCAGGAAGAGGAAGAGGAGGACGAAGAACAGGAATTGAGGAGGACGACGGCGGCCGGACGCAAGGGGAAACCCTTGCGTCCGGGCCGGGGGTGGTAACCCATCCTCGGCCGAAGCGGCGGCCGGGCGCAGGGGGAAACCCTTGCGTCCAGGCCGGGGGTGGTAACCCATCCTCGGCCGAATCGGGGGCAGGGGTAACCCCTTGTCTCCGGGCCGCCAAGTGGTAACCCATCGGCGGCCGAATCGGGCGCAGGGGTAGCGCCTTGCGTCCGGGCCGGGGATTTCCTGCATCTGAAGCCCACCGGCAGCATCGGGCTCCTGACGGACGTGAACGAGCTCCTGGACGACGGGTCGTACAAGTACGCGGAGCCGCCGACGGTGGAGATCCAGCACGCCATCAGGGTCTTCTCTCAGATCCCCTGCGTCTTCGAACTGAAGGGCACAAAGCGCTTCGAGCCGGGGGACCCTCTGATCGCGTTCTGGGCTGCACGCGCGAGGGCAAGCGCTTCCCACCAGAGGTCTGGTCTGCCTGGGAGAAGACGTTGGCCTCTGACAACCACGGCGTCCTGGACCCACGGCACCAGCACGGGATTTTCCGGCTCGGCTACGGCATGGGCATCTACTGGGAGACGCTGGCGAAGTGGATCAACACGCGCGCTCGTCGCGACGCGCGGCGCCTCGGCGCCCCCCTCGTCTTCCCGCAGGCCGTAGACGAGTGCGGCACGATTCAAGGCGACCCAGACGCAGGCCGGCGCCTCCTGAACGTCCCGAACATGCACAAGACGGGGGACATCCACGGCGCCTTACCGGCACACGTCGGCATGGAGGTCCGGTTCACGGCCGTGCAGGAGGAGCTGAAGAAGAAGTTGGGGCTCGTGCAGGAGCAACGGGCCACCATCGTGTCCTTCAAATTTCACGCAGACGACGAGCGGGACTACGAGGAGTGCGCGCCGGGCCAGCTCTTCCGCCCCCGCTACCTACCGCAGGGAATCTGGCTGCAGGCGCACGGCTTCCAGGAGTCCCCGATCTACAAGGAGGTCGCCGAGGTGCTGCAGCAGGGCGCCGACGGCGCTGCCGACGACGCCGAGGCCGAAGCGCGGGCGAGGAGCTTGCTCATGTTCAGGCCCAGCGAGCAGGAGCTCACGTGGCAAAGCTCGGGGGCGCACGCTGTGCGCCGCTCGGGTCACGTGGCAAAGCTCGGGGGCGCACGCTGTGCGCCGCTCGGGGTTCACCCTGCGCATGCGTCCTACCTGACCTCCACGCTGTCGCAGGGCCAGACGCTGCGCAAGGGCGTCACCATCGACTGCGCCAGGGATGAGGACGCTGGCCGCACGGGCATGTCGGACGAGATGTGGTGGCTGCACCTCTACGTCATGTTCGTCCGCGCCACGTGCATGCGGAACATGTTGATCCTGCGGCCGCCCGCGCGAGTTCCTGGAGCGCGGGCCGCCGGCGTCACTGCGGAAGGCGCTCCAGGAGTTCGACAAGAGAGCGGTGGGCTCCAGGGCTGAGGCGGAGCAGCTCGCGGCAGAGCTGGGCTTCGTGCTGCCACCCGCCTGAGCGCCGCGGCGCGCACCTGGAGGCCCGCGGGGTTGTCCCAACGGCTGGCTCCCGCGCCCCTGCGGCCTGCGAGGTTGTCCCAACGGCCTGGCCCGAAGGGTTGTCCCGACGGTTTCGCGATCTAGCCGTCGGCAAACGCGCGCGTGCTGGCCGACGCGGCGACGGCGCCGAGGAAAATCGAGTTGCTTGCCACGACCAGGGGGAACGGGAGGTGCACATGGAGAAGAGGCAGGAGGATGAGGAGGGAAGGGGCATGGGGGAGGGCGACGACGAGGAGGTGGCGCGAGAGGAGGAGGAGGAGGAGGAGGAGGAGGAGGAGGAGAGGAGGAGGAGGAGGAGGAGGAGGAGGAGGAAGAGCAAGAGAAATAGAAGGAGGAAGAGAGGGCAGTGCAGAGGGCGAGAGGAGAGGATGTCCGCCAGGGGGAGGAGGAAAGGGCAAAGGGTAAGCTAAACAGGTTTTCATGCGGGGTCCTACCGTCGGAGTAATTTTCGTTTTCCCTCGTTTTGTCTCCAGTCCACCTCCACCGCAAAGCGAAGTCGAAACGAAGACGGCCCACGAGATCGCCAAACACACCGTTTGGGTCCGGCCCTGGATGGTGACCCAGATTATCCGGTGGGCCCAGACCCCCTCGCGCTGGCAAAAAATCACGACGGGGGGGGGTTCGCCATTCTCGGCTTCCGGGGGGCCCTTGCCAGACCTCGGGGCCGTCGAAAAGACGAGTCGGGGTGAGAAACCCGTCCCGGGGAAGGGGTCCAGACCTCTGGGAGCCAACGCTGTGAAACAGTCACGATGTCGGGGGTCTGTGTGCGGGGGAAGGTGGGGGGGGAGGTGACGGCCGACAGCCTCACCTCTTCGCTCGGGGCAACCCCACGCGTGCCCGCGCACACCAGCACTGCGCACCCCCTTCAGGCCTGCGCCACCGACAAGGTCAGGTTCTCCCCAGGGGGGGGGGGGACCCGATAGCCCGGGTTATCGCTGGACCCTCACAAAAAAAAAGCCTTGGACCGTGACCAAGACGTCGAGGACCTCGCCGACACCGATCCTGGCCGTGGTGACCTTCTGGCCGTCGCCCCTTTCGCGAGGCTGGCCCACGAGTCGACGATGCCCCAGATGGACCACTGCCAAGGTCGGCACCGACGTCTCCACGCTCCGTCCTGGTCGTGACCCCCGCTTGCCTCCACACCAAAAACCGGGGCCGGCGGGCGCGGACCCGGGCACGGCGCGCTCAGATGGTGCGGTAGTCTGGCCACTCGGGCTTCGCGCCGTGCCCCCCCGACTTCGCCTTGCGGTCCACGTCGGTCAGGGGCTGCTCCGACCCCGCCCTGTGCCGGGGGCGGCTGCTTTTTGCTTCCCCGGCGCGCGGCGGGGGGGGGCAGGCGGCAGGGGCGGAGCGCGCTGAGAGCCGAGGGCGGCTTCCCGGGCCCTCGTGGCCTCGGGTGCCCAGGTCGCCCCGGGCCCAGACCGCGGCCATCTGTCTTGCAGGGGAGCGCCAAGTCCCCAGGGAGCCAGGGATGCCGAGCGCGAGAGCAGGACTACCGGCGCTGTTTCGAGCAGGGCCGGCGGCTTGGCGCAGGAGCCAGCCAAATGCAGTTGTGAGCATCGTGGTTGTGAGTATCGTCTTCGGCGGAGCTCCCTATGGGGCCCCGAAACGTGTGAGTGGTGCGCCGAAATGGTGAATAGAAGGCACGCGGGCCCTGGCACTGGGGCCTCAGGTGGAGCTCCTTATGGGACCACGGAACGTGTAAGGGGTGCGCCGAAGTGGTGTGTAGAAGGTCTGCGGGCCCTGGTACTGCAACTAGCGTTGGGCTCCTTATGAGGCGACGAGACGCGTGAAGGGTGCGCTAGGATGGTGTGGAGAAGGCATGCGGGCGCAACCACTGGGGCTTTAGGAGGAGCTCCCTGTGGGCCCACGAAAGGTTTGAGGGGTGCGCCAGGATGGTGTGGAGAAGGCATGCGGGTCCTGGCACTGGGGCCTTAGGTGGAGCTGCCTTCGGGCCCACGAAACGTGTGAGGGGTCCGCCATAATGGTGTGGAGAAGGCATGCGGTCGCAACCACTGGGGCCTTAGATGGAGTTCCCTACGGGGCCACGAAACGTGCCAGGGGTACGCCAGAATGGTGTGGAGAAGGCATGCAGGCGGAACCTCGGGAACCGTAGGTGGAGATCCCTACGGGGCCACGAAGCGTGCGAACTTAGGTGGAGCTCCCTATGGGGCCACGAATCGTGTGGGGGGTGCGCCGAGATGTTGTAGAGAATGCATGCGGGCGCAACCACTGTGTCCTTAGGCGGAGCTCCCTGTGGAGCCGCGAAATGTGTGAGGAATGTGCCGACGATGAGGACGCTGATGATGATGACGATGATGACGACGATGAGGACACACGGAGGGCAGGAGAGGGGGAGGCAGGAGGGGAGGAAGGAGGAGGAGGAGGAGGAGGAGGAGGAGGAGGAGGAGGAGGAGGCCCCCCAGCCCCGGCTCTTTTCATGGCCAGATGCTGCGTCTTGAAGCGCAGGCTATCCGCCCACCAGCGGGAGGCGCTTGGTCTGCGCGCCTCCCTCGATTCGTCGTCGGCGAGTCTCCGACGATGTGCTAGCTACTCAGACAGGAAAGGAAAAGGGCGGTGGAGGGGCAGAGGATGGAAGCTTGAGCAAGGGCAACGGCTGCGGCTTTGCGACGGCCAAGACCTGCGGGGCACGAGCAAACACGTTTAGAAAACAAAGGCATGCTCCCTAGCCCCGGCTCTTTTCATGGCCAGATGCTGCGTCTTCAAGCGCAGGCTATCCGCCAACCAGCGGGAGGCGCTTGGTCTGCGCGCCTCCCTCGATTCGTCGCCGGCGAGTCTCCATTCTGCTGACTGGATGCCTGGCATCAGAGAGAAAGAGAGACCTGCAAACAAAAAGGAAGCGGAGGAACAAGTGTGCAGGAACTGCAACACGTGTGTGCGCGTGGGCAGCGGACATATATATATATATATATATATATATATATATATATATACATACATACATACATACATACATACATACATACACATATTCTGAACGAGGACAGCTGCTACTAAGTTACCAGGCGTGCACACCCAGCATATTCTATACTGCTGGTACTACTCAGGAGCCACTTAGCGAGGGCACGCGAGACGGGCTTTGGGCAAGGCTCAGCTAACTGGGCCCACTTCTTTCCACCTGGAGCGTTCCGCTGAAGCGTGATCTGCCCGAGTCCCGTGGCCGAACAGATACCACGTCTTCCCGAGAAGCGTTTTTCCAAGATCCAGGGGGCACGTCCACAGTTCCACACACAAGAACGACTCGATGTTCTCCATCGGGTCCCGTGCTGGCAATAGTCAGTACATATGTCTGTACAAGAACGAAGCGATCGGAGATGGTCCTGGATGAACTCTTTCCACATGAGCGAGGTTAGGAGGTTCTCCATGATGGCGGGGACACCACATTTGAGGCACAGCATGATGATTTGCTGGCTATGTTTCAAGGTCACGTTTCCTATGTGCACCCGCTGCTTCGCTTTGTCTGTGAGCTCGCTTCGTCCATAGATGGAGATCCGATCTCCGTGAAAGCCATGCGATGCATTCAACCAGGTGGAACATAAAGGAGCACGGAATACAACCCGAACGGCACGACTCGATGTCCATCTTTTGACAATTCTGATCAGTGCTGGATTCGTCATGTCGAAGGCGTCATCGTCGACGAGATCGAGGTACACGACTCCCCTACTCCCCTTGATTCTCAACCTCCTTGCTCACACTCCTGCTTCCAAGGAAACAAATAGAAAAACACCTGCTTGCGTCTCCGACGACGCAGAGCTTCACGAAGAGCACGTTGGCATCTGCGAAGCAGAGCTGAATGGGAAACGCGGTGAGTGGCTTGTCCAGTATCTCCCGCCGTCCACACGGCTCCTGTCATCAAGGGGCCGCTGCCGTCAAGGTTGGGGGAGGCGCCAGCTGCGCCTTCCCTGAGATCACCTCGGCCAGCCGATCGCTCACCTGGTGCCCGTATGCGAGGATGCGCAGGGGGGCGGCGGCCAGCTCTGACAGGCACCTGGCATGATTGGCGTACCTCATGCTGGACCGATCGGCGGCGTGCCTCAGACGATGCTGGATGTCCGCCAACGCCCGGTCACCCTCGGCTGCGTCGCAGCTGGCAGCCCCGTGGCGGACCTGATACGGGCGCGCGGATCGCGCCCCAAAGCGCGGAACAACGCCCGAAACTCCCGCCCGAACTCGTGGGCGCTCATGCTCCACACCTGACCCTGGGGGCCGGCCGCGTCCTTGAGCTGCTGCAAGCGACGTCCGATGGCCAAAGACATGCGCGTCGCGAGGGTGGCGCGTCTGCCCGCGGCCCAGGCGGCGGCGCCCCTTCATGGCGGCGAGGGCGGCCCCCATCCCCCCCTGGTCGCCGACCCCCGCCCTCGGGGGGAAGTGCCGGAGGGCGACGCGCAGGTCGTCGGCGCGGTCGCGGTTGTAGCCCGCGAAAAACAGCTCATCGAAGTAGAGAGGCGGCATGGCTTCCACCTGCTCGACTGCATGGTGGGTCACCCCCCGCTCCTGGCACCCCTGGCGGAACTCGCCCCACTCGCGCTGGAAGTTCCTCCTGGCGCGGTGCCGAACCTTCTCGACTTGCAGCGCCGCGAAGCCCAGCTGCTACGCCGGCTCCTTCGTGAAGCCACGCACCCGCTGCCGGTGAGCTGCCCAGGCCTGCAACTTCGCTGCCGCCGAGATCCGCGCTGTCGATGGCACCTTCGCTGCTGCTCGACGAAGAAGAAGAGGCACTGCCACTCGAACTTCTGAACGTCGTCGACCCTGGCGTGCCACAGACGGAGCGAGGCTGCCAACACATGGGCCGCACCGCCTGGGCGAGGGTCGTCGACAAGGAGGTCGCCGAGCCCGCGCAAGCCCGCCGCTGAGCTGTTGGCCTGGCCCAGGAGGAGGACCCCGTCAACTTGGGCCCGCAGGGCCTCGGAGGCCCCCCATTGCTTGAAGGCCTCAGAGTTGCAAGCATGCCCAAGATCGCCTCGCAGATCAGATACTTGAATCGATGCCATGCGAGACGGGGCGCCCCCTGGCTTCCGCTCCGAGGGAACCCAGCGACCGATGAGAGTAGACCCTGAGAATCGAGACGGGGCTGCGAGCAGACGAAGCTGACGGTTAACCGTCACTAATCCTGATCTACCTTTTCCCATGGCCAAGACAAGGCCCAAGTTGTCGATCAGCATAAGGCGGCGGAGATGAAAGCGTCCGACTGCACGCAAGCGATGCCGGGCCCCCATCGGGGCCGCACGAGCCTCCAGGGCCACGATGTCCTCTGGCCGCCTGAAGCGCCCGCTGAAAAGAACCCTCCACGCCCGCTTGTCGCCGACCAGCTTTTCGGGCACTGAGGCGAAGTCCGCGGTGCCGCGACGGCGGCCGGCCACTGCCTGCGGGGGGGCGTCGGGGGCCTCGAAGCCGGGCGCGAGGTTGGCCAGCTGGTCAACCAGGTCGCCCGAGCCTTGGGCGGGAGGCACTCGAGGAGCCTGAAGCCCAAGTGCCGATGCCCGTGCCGAGATAGCCCAGCTGACGCCGCACCTCCACCGCGCGCTCTGGGCCATGGCAAGCTCCGCGGTCCTGGGCCCCTCTCAAGCTCCGTGGCTCCGAATTCCACGTGGCCCAGGAGACCTGCACCTGAAGCGTCGGAAGCAATCGCCCCCGGGTCGCCCAGGCGCCGGCAACTCGTGATCGCGAAGGGGGGAGAGCGGCCTGCCTGCCTGATCTCCGTCTCCACCTCCGCCCGCAGCCGTCGCTCGGCGCCCCCCGCCTTCCGCGCAAAGATGCAGAACTGATGCAAGAGACTCAACAGGCAACGGCGCAACAGAGCACGCCAAATAAAATGACCCGAGAGACGCGACAGCTCGTCGCCGGTGGCCCAGCCGCGGTCGGCGATCCAGAGCAGGGCCAGACGGGTCTTCCAAACTCGAGATGCCGACATTCTGATCGTAGCAGTCTTCTCCTCAAAAACCATTCTGTGCAAACCTGCTCGTCGCAGGGCTGACCGACGCCCTTGCAAGCGAGGCCGACGCTCTGCATCTCATCGACGATCTGCTCACAGGCAGCGACAGCAAGACTGGTGTCCTGACCCACGATCGCAACGTTATCCAGGTTTGCAGCCAGGTAGCGGTCGCGGATGAAAAACTCCTCAGGTCAACCGGCATCAAGCGCGCATTGTTCAAGGAGGCTCTGACAAAAATGAACTGACCGTGCTCATGAGGAGAACTGCCAAAAAAGAGGATATCAGAGCGCCAGCTGCAAGGCCCCTGCCGCCCGCGCCCAGCGCCTGGACCAACTACTCCCTGTGCGCGGCTGGCAGCGCCAAGTGATCGCGCATGCCCGGGGCCAGCTCAATCCGGTAGACAGCGTTGCCCACGTCGGCCTGGGCAAGGTTGAGCTCGGCACCGCCGCCGACCTTAATGGTGCTCCAACCACACGCTGTAACCAACTGCGTGCGCGCTGGCTCGACAAACCGCGAGTTGATCCGCCGGGTGTCCAAAATCATTACGAGCCGCTCTCCGTCGGACTTCCAGACGAAAAAAGACCCCCGCAGCGCGCGGGCGACCCTTGCCAGGCGTGACCAGGCAGAAGCTATGTCTATCGGCGATGGAGGCGGCGTGCCCAGCGCGATCCCGAACCAGGGCCTGGTCGGAGTAGGGCCTGATGTCCTCCACGTCGGCAGGGCGTTGACGCAGGGCGCGCTGCTGCCGGCGCACCCGTTGATCAAGCACGTCGCCCCTGAGCACGGCGTCAGGCTTGCAGCGCGCCTGGGGGCGGCGGGGAGACGCGCTGCGACTCCATGTCGCGGCCGGGCGCGACGCCGCAAAGCTCCCGATGGGCTTCCGCGGCGATGCACGGGGGAGACCCCGAACTGCTGATAACTTCGCGCAGATGACGCAGTTCCTCTGACTGCGCCGCTGAGACACCTGACTCTGACTTTGGAGCCTGGGCGCCCGCCAGAAGGTCGAGGCTCTCGGAGGCCTCGCGCACCTAATTCTCCACGCGGCAACGCCGTCGAGCTCAAGACCGAAAGGCGCGGCAGCAAGCCGCCACTGCGGGGGCGGCCGGGGCGCCACGGGCGCCGCTCACAGGGAGCAGCTCCCGCGGCACGGGCACGACAGGTTACCTGCCAGCCCAGGCCGCCCCAGGGCTGGAGGAGTAGCTGCCCTTGCCGTCGGCCTTCCCTCCAGCCGCCGCGCCTTGCAGCCGCTTGAGCTCGGCCGCCTGCTGCTGCACCTTCTTCTGCGGCTCCATCTTGCTGGATGCTGCAGCGCCTCCTCCACCGCCACCGCCGCCGCCCCCTCCGCGGGCGAGAGCCCTCTCCTCGCGCACCGTCCTCTTCATCTTGAGGATGGTAGCCTCGCGGTGGAGTTCTGAATTGATGTGGTCCTGTAGCACGGGGGAGACCATCAGCAAGCCTCTGGTCACCCCCGTGCCCAAATAGAGAAACTGATCGTCGAACAGCTCATCCTTCGACCGACCAAACACTCGATCCCGACGCCGCCACTCCGCCATCTGTGCACGGCGGGCCAGCAGCTCGTAGGCCGCGTGCTCGGATATGTTCCCTTGATCGAACACGATACCCGTCTCGAACATCCTCATCGCAAGGTCATGGTCCTGCACGCCCTCGACCCGAGGCTCTAAATGAGCTTCGTGCGCCCATTTGGTATGACGCACTCGAGGATGCTGATCTTGCTGCGACAAGAAATCTACGCACCACTTCACCGTCCGAGGGCCCACGATGGGCCAACCACGCCATGGAGACTCCGTGAGCTGGCTCACGCCCTTGGAGAAAGGCAGGTGTCGCACCTGCTGGGAGCTGAGCACGAAGGGCAGCAGCCTGGCATCGAGCTCGAAGTCGGAGCCTGGCGCTGAAGGATTCACTGCCGCTGCGGTGGTCAGCGACCCCCCGCGTCTAGCCAGGACATAGTCACCCATCCGCACGAACGAGCCGACATTGATCGTACTCCACTTCAGTTTGTCTGTGCTGCCGTCCGTAGAGACCAGGCCGTGCCATTCCAGGGGGCCTAGGCCTGGAAGCTCGTCGGCACCCGTCTCGAAGTCACTCGGTGGAGCTGCTGTCCAAGCCGCGAGCGCGAGTGGCTGCTTGCCTCGCACTCGCCGGCCCCCGTCGGCCGTCACTGGCTGGTTCACCGACCCAGGAGGAGCTTGAACGAACTCCAGAGCCTCCGTCACTTCGAGCAGAGTCGGGTCCCACTCGTCGCAATACGCCGCACTCCGAGCTGACCGTCGCCTCTCCCCTGATTGCTGCCAGCCATCAGCCCGCCCTCGCTGTCGAAGGCCACGATCCCAATCGGCGAGCTTGGCCCGACCTCGAGGATGTGGGGGTATGTGTCCGGGTCGGGAGTCAGCGCGTACCAGATCTCTCCCGCTCTCTCCTGAGCTGCTGTGGCGACGATGTCGCCCTCGGCCTTCGCTTCGTCGGCGCCGCAAGGCTCGATCAGGATCCGGGTCTCCCACGATCCTCTCGAGTGCCACTGCACGGCCGCACGGCGTCCAGCTCTGAGAACAGACATGTCAGCAGAGGGCGAGCGAGCACCCGATCAGCAGTCCCAGACAGAAGACGAAGATAAGGACCAACCAAAGGTAATCTGAAATCTGGCTCTGAAAGATACACTGGCGGGAAACTTCGACGACGGGCCCGAATGTGTTCAGTCCTGGGAGAAAGTTGGGGACGGAATACACAGCCTGCAGCATGCAGGTCTCTGGTGGTGGCCGCTTTGGAAGCTTGAGCAAGGGCAATTGCAGTGGCACTGCGACGGCCAAAACCTGCGGGGCACGAGCAAACACGTTTAGCAAACAAGGGCAGGAGGAGAGAGAGGGGAGGAGAGGAGGAACGCGTGGCGCTGTCTCCTCAAAACGAGGACCCAACACCACAGGATGGCTGGGAAAAAACACTCGAAGGGCATGCGCGAGCCCGCCCCAAGTCACGCTGGCAGATGCTCTCCAAGGGAGCTGCCAAACGCCGCGGGTGACTGGGGAGGTAGCACGATACCAATACCGCTAATCCCCAGACCTCTCCCGGGGTGCGTACTGACAAGTTTTTCGAGGCGAGTCCACCCGTGGCGACAACCGAAGGGCAGCGGCAGCGGTATCTTGTCCTCCTCTGGATGACACCAGACTGCCTTTTCGCCATCCCCTGTTGCCCACGCGGGCCCCCGAGAACCCCTGAGATCCGACGATGCGAAAAACTGCAATATCGCGGAAAGTCGCTATCAGAGCTTCAGACCCTATCTTTCTGCGGCACCGTTCGCGGGCTGGTGGGCCCGAAACCTGGCGGAAACGCCCAGTATGAGAAATTACCCCCGCAAAGCATCCGAATCGCAGCAAGAGTGAAGAGGCGGGTCGAGGAGGAGGTCGGCCAGTGAAAACTTGCCGGGACATGCGCACATCAGTGTTACAAGGGATCGTGGCCATCCGGACCAGAAATTGAATCGGCCTTGAGGCGAGATCACGATTCCTTCATACATTGGAAGGGAATCTCAAGCGAGACGGCTGCCGGACCTGGCGACCTCGGGCTCTCCGTCCCGCCTGTGGGACTATCCTGTGGTCCTGTCGTTGCCTATATATGAGAATCCTCCAGCGAAGCGCTACGGTGAGGGAGGGCATTGGATAAGGAACCTTCGGATAAGGATTCCAGGATCTGGAAGCCAGTGGAACATCAATTGAGGCTTGGCCATGGGTACCACCACCGACCTCATCAGGCAATGCATCCTCCAAGGTCTGAAGCCTCCTGGGCACATTCCGATGCAGAAACAGCACAGGGGCATGTGGAACGGCACACTTCTGCACCCCCCGTGTTATCTCCGCATCACAGGGCGTCTACTCCGCATCCCAGTACGCGTTGTTTCGACATCCCCTTGTGCGTTGTTTCCGCGTCCAACTTGTGTTCTGACCGACGCCCCCACCGCATTAGCGGAGCCGCACCGCCCAGATCGCAGGGTTCGCGCCCCAGCGGCGGGCTCCGTCCTGGTGGACGGCAGGGGCACCAGCAGCGAGGCGGCCCAGCCGACCTGGCAGCAGGCAGAAGCCGCACACACACACACACACACACACACACACACACACACCAACACACACCAACACACACCAACACACACAGACACACACACACACACACACACACCAACACACACCAACACACACACAGAACATGCGGGGCTCCCGTTTGGGGGGGGATCGCCTCCTAGGGCTAAGTCGGGCCTGTCCCTCTACAGGGGGAATATTCATACATAGTTATAAAACATACATATATGTATAAAACTGGGGCGTGTTGTTTGTCATGATTTGACCATGTTGGGTATGTTTGGGTGTGCTTTTTTAACTGATAATAAGAACAAGAGTACTAATCATACTAATAGTTATAATACTACTACTAATCATCGCAATAATAAGTAATAATAAGAAGAATACTACTCATAATAATGAGAATACTACTACTACTACTACTACTACTACTACTACTACTACTACTACTAATAATAATAATAATAATGATAATAATAGTAATAATCCAAATACTATTAATAATGATAAAAATACTAATAATATTAATACGAATGATAATAACAATCATAAGGACAATACGAATACTAGAACTAGTAGTAATAATCATCCTAATAATAATAATAATAATAGTAATAATAAAAAATAACTGCTCGCCCAAAAATCCGCCTGTAGGTGGACACGCCCGACCTGATCCAAGGGATGGCGCGCTCTGCGGAAATCGCTGCTGCACGCGGCCTTCCCAAGGCCCACCGTGCACATAAACGTCTGGAGGTCGGCGCGGGGCTCGCCAGGGGGCGGCGGCGCTGGAGGTGCCGCCGGGGGGGGCCGAGGGCCGATCCGGCACGTGTCAGTGTCACGGCTCGGGACGAAGATCATCTCGTCCTCCTCCTCCTCCTCCTCCTCCTCTTCCTCGTCCTCCTCGTCGTCGTCCTCCTCCTCCTCCTCCTCCTCCTCCTCCTCCTCCTCCTCCTCCTCCTCTGGAGCACACGCAGTGTCAGTGACACGCCGCCGTGGGGAGCCCGTCAGCCTCCACCTGACGCAGAGTCGCCGTGCACTCGGACGGCTGTCCTGGCAGGCCGCCCCGCCATGCGCGCTGGTGAACACAGCGCTGTGGTTGCTGCCTTCGGTGGAGCTGCCCATAGGGGGCCCACGGAGCGCGCGAGGGGCGTGCCCTCAAGCGGTGGTGGGGTGCCGAAGCGGTGCAGGGAGGCGCGTGTGGACCCTCCCCCTATGGAGTGCCGAGGAGAGGGGTGGCACACGTGGGCCCCGCCATCGGGGCCTCCGGCGGAGCTCCCCATGGGCTACGAAACACTTTTCTGGGTGGCGGAGACGCATGAGGACCCTGCCACTGGGGCGTTCGGTGGAGCCCCCTGCAGGCCACGAAACGCAGTACTGGGTGGCGGAGACGCATGAGGACCCTGCCACTGTGGCCTTCGGTGGAGCCCCCTGTAAGCCACGAAACGCAGTACTGGGTAGGGGAGACGCATGTGGACCCTGCCACTCGGTGAAGCTTCCTATGGAATACGAAACGCTGTTCTGGATGGGGGAGACGCATGGTGACTCTGCCACTGGGGCCTTCGGTGAAGCTCCCTATGGACGACGAAACACAATACTGCGTGGCGGAGGCGCATGTGGACCCTGCCACTGGGGCCTTCGGTGGAGCTTCCTGCGGTGCAACGAAGCGCTGTTCTGGGCGGCGGAGACGCAAGTGGACCCTGTCACTGGGGTCTCCGGTGGAGCTCCCCATGGGGGTACGAAACACATGTGTACTGATTGGCAGAGACGCATGTGGACCCTGCCACTGGTGCCTTCTGTTGAGCTTCCGATGGGCCAGCTGGGGCCTTCGGTGGAGCCCCCTGCGGGGCCACGAATCGCTGTACTGGATGGCGGAGACGCATATGGACCCAGCCACTGGGCCGTCGGTGGAGTTTCCTGCGGACCTTCGAAATTCTATACTTTGTGGGGCCTGCCAGTGGGACCTTGGGTGGAGTTCCGCATGGGCCACGAATTGCTGTGGCGGAAACGCATGTGGACCCTGCCACCGGGGCCTGCGGTGGATCTTCGGATGGGCCACGAAGCGCTGTACTGGGTGGCGGAGACGCAAGTGGACCCTGCCACTGGGGCCTTCGGTGGAGCTCTTGATGGGCCATGAAACGTATGAGGACCGCGCCGGAACTATTGACATGCGGACGGCAGAGGCAAGGGTGGGAGGAAGGAGGAGGGACGACGGGGAGGAGTGAGGAGCGCAGGGCGCCTTCTCTTCAAAACGATGGCCCAACACCACGGGATCGCTGGGAAAAGCTGAGAAGCAACGCGCTGACGGGCTCCCAACGGCAGCGTGTCGTGGATGCTCTTTCGCCCTCCCGATTCTGCGGCGACCACGTACAGGAGGCTGAAGAAGACCAGCGCGCCCGCGGGGGAGACGCGCTTCACGAGCAGGCTGCCGAGCATGGGCACCGCGAAGTTGCCGAGCTGCGCCGAGAAGTTGGCCACGGCGACGGCCTGCGCCCTGCTGACCTGGGGAGGCTCGCGGGGCACCCGCCGACCCAGGGCCCTCCCCCGAAAGCTGGGCGCTGCATTTTTTCCGAAGTGTGTTTCGCGAAATGATGGGCCGATGTTTCATCGCTGCTACCACAGGTAGGAGAGGGAGGAGGAGGAGGAGGAGGAGGAGGAGGAGGAGGAGGAGCAGCAGCAGCAGCAGCAGCAGCAGCAGGAGGAGGAGCAGGGGCAGGAGGAGGAGGAGGAACAGGAGGAGGAGGAGAAGGAGGAGGAGGAGAAGGAGGAGGAGGAGGAGGAGGACCTCCCCGTTCTCCCTTCTCCCCCGACCTACCTATGGCAGTTGTGGGGAAAAATTGGCCCATCACGACAGGGTCCTAAAAGTGATAGGCAGAAGAGTCCCGCGAGGGGGGACGGGGAGTGCCGGCAACCGCTTCGCCCGAAACTTCCTCCCCACTTACTCTGGAATCGTGCTCTCGCCTCGATGCCGGCTACATTTCTGCTCTGGGATGGCCACGGGTGCACGTGGGCGTGCTCGCGCCGCACCCCTGTCCAGGCCACAATCCCTTGCAGCACGATGCTCAGGAGCACACGGCCGTGCTCTCAGCCCCGTCTCGGCTGCATCTCTCCTCTAAGAATCCCTGGGGTCACCGCGGAGTGCACGTTCTCGTTAGCCGACCTCCCACTCCTCGGTCCGCCTCGTCACCGTGGCTGCGATTACGGTGCCTGGCTTGGGAAATGCTCAAACTAGGCATCGTCGCACTGCTTCGGAGCCTGGGGCCATCACAAAAAGATCCGGCTCGAACAATGCCGCAGGGAGATGGGGTCTAGGGCTCCGGTCGTGATTTCGCGATATGTTTGTTTTCGCGATGTTTTTGTTTTGTTTATCTTGTTTTCTTTTTTATACGAATGTTACGCGTTTCGCAACGTCGGATCGGAGGGTCGTTCCCCCTGCCGCCCCTTGACCTCGGCCCTGTCCACAAGATGTTGAGCTGTGGCGGGGCAAGGCAACGAAGTGAAAGATGGGACAAGGCGCACGTGCAGCCTGTTTTTTGTTCTCTCCCCAAGGTTGTGGCAGTTTCTCTCTCAGCTCTGCTCAGTTCTGCTCCGCCCAGCTCGCTCCTGAGGGACTCTGTCTTGTCCGCGCCAGCCGCAAAGGCCGACGACATCTTGAGTGCGTTTACCACCCTCGCCCGTAGCTGTTCTGACGCAGCTTCAACGGTCCTACGACTCCACCCAGCACCAGAGACTCCAGGTGCTCTTGATGCGGGAGCCTGGACCGAGGACGAACATCAAAACGGGCCTACGGTCGAGCACTGCTGCTCGGCGTGTCGCGGCGGCAGCCCCAGCGACACTCTATGCCCTGCGAGCTCACAGCTTACATTGCACATTCGGGAGATCTCGCCTGTCCCCCAAAATCGGTGCCTGGTCCTGTGTTCGGCGCGGGCTCGGTGCGGACTCGACGCGGATCTGGCGCGGATTCGACGCGGATTCGACACAGATCCGACGACGGATTCGACATGGATTCGACGCGGACAGGGCCGCGACGGGACAGACGACGGACAAGGTCCCCCGAGGATGCAACACCAGATGGCACGTCGCTCCGCTCCGCAGGGCGGGAGCCCAGGAAAAGCTCGGGGACCCTCGGGGGCCCAGGAAAGCGTTATGTCTGGCGTGACCCCCTACAGGGAGTTGTTCGACGAAAAATAAAGAATACCACAAAAATGCCCCAAAAATGTCAAACAAATCAAAAAATAGTCCCCTGACTATTTTTGCACTATCTTTTGATTATTTTTGGAATATTTCTGTTTTTCATCGACAATCCCCCTGTAGGGGGACAAGCCCGACTCAAGGTTAGCGCGACTCGCCGATGCGCAGTGGGCCAGACCTGGCCGCGCGAGCTTCACGCCGGGCGTCTGCGCCCTCGGCTTCGCAGCCCGGCTCGAATAGTAGGTGGGGTCCGGGGCTCCTCCTCCTCCTCCTCCTCCTCCTCCTCCTCCTCCTCCTCCTCCTCCTCCTCCTCCTCCTCCTCCTCCTCCTCCTCGTGATGCTTCGCAGCGTCGGATCTGGGGCTCGTGCCCCCTGCCCCCCCCCCTCCTCGGCCCGGCCCCCTCGACGTGGAAGCGTGGCGGGGAGGGGGGAGGGAGGGAAGAGGGGAGGGAGCAGAACGGGTCGGAGGAGAGGGGAGGGGACAGGGGAAAGAGGATGGGGGACAGGACCGAGGGGGAAGAGGGAAGGAGAGCGGGGTTTCGCCCTCAGGAGGCAGCGGAGGTAACGAGGTGGCTGCAGGAAAAGAGCCGAGGGCGTGGCAACGGCGGCGTGCGATGCACGTGGGTGCAGGCTGCCCCCACCTCGACCGGGGCCAGGGGTCCTTGTCGAGGGCAGCCGCCAGCGTTGGCGCGAGCACGCGTGCAGGGCTTCGAGGCCAAGAGACGCGAGCGCGCGGCTCTACCGAGGGAGGGCACTTCGACTGCGGCGGCCGTGGTGGGTCGGTGTTGCCTGAAGGCCCCCCGCGCAGCGCATTGCCTTGCAAGTGGTGGTGCGACTCGCTTTCGTCGGGAGCGCGAGGAGCAGCTAGCCCCGAGGAGGGGCACTTGATGGGCGACCAGGATCGTGGTGCGAGCTGCTGACCGAGAGAGCAGAAGAAGTGCCCTCATGATGAGCACCCCGAGGAGCGCACCGCTGAGTGAACGCACGCAAGAGAAGGAACCAGACAGGACAAGGCTGTTCAGTAAACGCCCCCAGGGCCGCTCTTCGAAAACGCCAAGCGTGGGGGTCGGGGGGGGGTTGTCCCTCCCGTGACGACTGGTGCGCCAGCCACGCTGGCCCTGCCATCGCCTCTGGAGCACCGTGTGGTTGGGAGATCCGGCCACTGGCCATCGCTCGGACGTCCATTCCCCGTGCATTTTTCGATCTCGTGCGTGGCTTTTTCGCCAAATGATCGAGGATGCTCCTCGATGGTCCTCGCCGAAAAAAAAATGCACACGCCCGAGCGATGCCAAGGCCAGGGAGGGGCCCCCCCCCTGGCCGGGGAGGGGCCCCCCTCCCTGGCGCTCCACTCCCCCCTCCGAGGGGGGCGTGGAGCCGAGGCGCCGCGACGCGCAGCACCCCTCGGCGGGGCTGCGGGGCAGGCAGCTCCCGCCGCTCCTGGGCCGCCTGGCTTTACGTCGGGCCTGTCCCCCTTCAGAAATACTGTCGACCAAGAATATAAAGTACCCCAGACATAAACGAAACATCATCCAAACATAGTCTGGGGACTACTTTTTTAATATATGTTTGCCTTCTTGGGGCATTTGGGGGGTATTTTTTTTCGTCGAAAGTCCCCCGGTAGGGGGACACGCCCGACATAAGCCTGGCTCCGCGCAGCACTCGGCGGCAAGCGCGCGGGTGGGGCAGTGAGAGAAGACGAGGCGCCTTCCCTGGCAGGCGGCGGGGCTCTGCGGAGGCCCCCGCGCCCTCGGCGGGGCTTCCGGCGCCCCCCGGGAAGGCTGAGGTCGACTCCTCGGCAGGCCAGGGGACATCCGAGCCCTCCGAGCGAGAAGGCCCGCCCCTTCTCGGGCGCCTGGTGGCTTTTGGCTCACAACCTGGTGTTTTTTTGTTGTCTGCGGGCGCCTTCGGGGCGATCTGGGCACCCCGGGGATGCCTCCGGCGAGGCGCGGCTTAGCCGGAGGCTGGAGAACCGCCGAGGGCCAGCGAAGGCGCCCGAACACCTCGAACCTCACTGCCTCCCCCGGGGCTCGCCGCCGAGCGAAGGTCGTCGGACAGTGGGGATCCCAAAACCGTGCGATGACAGACCGCGCGGTGACCTCGTAACCACATGGGACCTCACCGCACGGTCCGTCACCGCACGGTCTTGGGACCCTGGAGGCCCCTGCCGCCCGAGACATCCTCGAACAACGGCCTGAGTCCCAAAACCGTGCGGGGACCCCGAATCCCCACCGCCTCGCCGCACGGTGTGGTCACCACCCCGTCTGGGGGCCCCCAGCAGAGGACCACCGAGAACGGCACCCGCGGGCGCTCCCTGGGGGCCCGTGCGGCACTCTCGGGTCGGCGCCCCAGGCCCTCGGCGGCGCCGCCGGCGCGCCGCCCAGGGGCGCCCCTTCTGAGCCCCGGCACTCCTCCTCCTCCTCCTCCCCTCCTCCTCCTCCTCCTCCTCCTCCTCCTCCTCCTCCTCCTCCTCCTCCTCCTCCGCCCTGCTCCTCCTCCTCTCCTCCTCCTCCTCCTCCTCCTCCTCCATCCTCCTCCTCCTCCTCCTCCTCCTCCTCCTCCTGCTCCTTCCTCCTCCTCCTCCTCCCCTCCTCCTCCCCTCCCCTCCTCCCTCCTCCTCCTCCTCCTCCTCCTCCTCCTCCTCCTCCTCCTCCTCCTCCTCCTCTCCTCCTCCTCCGCCTCCTCCTCCTCCCCTCCTCCTCCTCCTCCTCCTCCTCCTCCTCCTCCTCCTCCTCCTCCTCCGCCTCCTCCTCCTCCTCCTCTCTCCCTCCTCCTCCTCCTCCTCCTCCTCCTCCTCCTCCTCCTCCTCCTCCTCCTCCTCCTCCTCCTCTCCTCCTCCTCCTCCTCCTCCTCCTCCTCCTCCTCCTCCTCCTCCTCCTCCTCCTCTGGGCCCGCCGCCGAATCGCGACCCGCGATGCGCGACGCGCGGCCATCGCTGCGCCCTCGCGGCGCCCTTCTTGCGGAGGCGGGCGCACTTCCGGCCGGCAGCACCGCGGTGCGCGGAGCGCGAGCCCTCTTCGCGCCCCCAGGGGTGGACCTCTGGAGGGAGGGGAATGCACGGCGGGGGGCCAGGGCGACTCGTTCGGCCACGCTCCCCCTCCCCATGGGTTCCCAGACCCTCTCGCGCTGGAAAAAAACACGGTGGGAGGTTCTGCGCCACTTTCGGCCTCCCGGGGCCCTCACCAGGCCTCGG
>CAUYUJ010000949.1:32500-75000 GCA_963575745.1 Prorocentrum cordatum
CCACGTACGGGCGCCGGCTCGGGCGTCCGGCCCAAAGCCGCTCCAGAATCGGCCCAGGACGGCTTCCCGGGCGCCGCAAGCAGAAATTCAGCATTTTCGAAAGAAAAATGTGTATTGGAATGGCCTCTTTTCGGCGCGATCGGAACTGCCCGGGCGTCCGGCCCGGGAGCCGGGCCGGGTGCCGGCCGGGCCGGGTGCCGGCCCGAGCTCCGGAATCGGCCCGGACGGCCTCCTGGGCGCCGGAAGCAGAAATTCAGCATTTTCAAAAGAAAAATGTGTATTGGAATGGCCTTTTTTCGGCGCCGCCTCGGAACTCGATTTTCCGGCGCCCGGGCGCCGGCTCGGGCGCCGACCCGGGCGTCCGGCCCGGGAGCCGGGCCGGGTGCCGGCCCGAGCTCCGGAATCGGCCCGGACGGCTCCCGGGCGCCGGAAGCAGAAATTCAGCATTTTCGAAAGAAAAATGTGTATTGGAATGGCCTTTTTTCGGCGCCGCCTCGGAACTCGATTTTCCGGCGCCCGGGCGCCGGCTCGGGCGCCGACCCGGGCGTCCGGCCCGGGAGCCGCTCTCGGCGGCGAGCAAGAGCACCGAGCCCGAGTAAAAAAGGAGGAAGTCTCGAGCCGGAGCGTTGTTGTTGTTGGGGGGCCGGTTTTGGCGGAACCCCAAAACGCCTGAGCGTGAGCCTCAATTTCAGAGGAAATGCGCCGGCGCCTCGGCGAGAGCGCCAGGGCGAATATAGGGGGTCCAACAATAATAATTGTTTAGTAACTAAGGTTCAACAACAACAACAACAACAACAACAACAACAACAACAACAACAACAACAACAACAACAATCATTTTACCCGAACGCTCAGTGTTCTCCCCAGTGCCAGGGTTTTCTTGCGACACCAGCCAATACCCCCACTTCGTGGGGGGGCCGTTCAAGCTCTACCAAATATCCAAACGACTCTTCGAGACCACCCACACCCAGCTTCCCGCCCTATGACGTTGGGACACTTCACTTCGTGGCGTGCGGACGACCCTGGCTACTACACTGGCGTGGGGTACACACCCACAGAGGTTGATCACATCTGTTACATATGATGTGGTACACGGTACACGTGAGATGGTACGCAGTGCCAAGATAGTTGGTCACATTTTTGGGGCAAATTCGTGGGGATGCGATTACAGAAGTACATGTGTTACACTGATGTTATACAGTCCCAAGGATGACGCATGCATTGCTCATAGACTCATGGCGCTATGATCCTAACTCTCAGTGCCCAACGCGCGCGTGCACAGCCAGACGGAGGGAGAGAAACACATGTATACAAGGTTCGTGACATACGCACGGTCCACCATGTTGTAAACGATCGCATGCACGGTAAGTTCTGAAATTATACGTATGTACAAGCAGACATGCGAGGGAGAAAGGGAGATGGCCATCGACAGTTCCAATACGGCTCCAAGGCGGAAGAGGGGGATGGTGGCCCTCGCAGGCGCGCAACCGTTGTTGGAGAAGTTCAAAGCACCTGAAGAAGTAGCACGCAAAGACCCTTTTGACAGAAATGTTTAAAAAGTGGTGTGTTTCCTATGAATCCGCAAGAGCGCGCGGAAGGACATTTTGACAATTTTTTCTTAAAAAACCATTGGGTTTTTGATGTTTTTATGTTAAAATCGTTACGAAACCTGAGGTTTTGGAAGGATTTCGTCTTGCGAGCGCGAATGTCCACTTTACCTTATTTTTTGCAAGGGATTCTTGAAATTTGATCAACTAAGAACAAGAATTTTCATTTTCTATTGTTTTTTGCAAGGGAAAACGAGCGTCAACAAAAAACCGGATCCGGGGGTAATCCACTTTTCTGAAGCTTTCGCAGAAAAATGATGAAAATGTAGCTGCGGCCTAGGTTTTGGGCGGGGGGCGTGCACCAGGGGGTCCAACAATAATAATTCTTTAGAAGTAATAGTGTTCAACAACAACAACAACAACAACAACAACAACAACAACAACAACAACAATCATTTTACCCGAACGCTCAGTGTTCTCCCCAGTGCCAGGGTTTTCATGCGACGCCAGCCAATACCCCCACTTCGTGGGGGGGCAATGCAAGCTCTACCAAACATCCACACGACTCTCGGGAACCACCCACACCCAGCTTCCCGCCCTATGACGTCAGGACACTTCACTTCGTGGCGCGCGGACGATCGTGGATACTACACTGGCGTGGAGTACACACCCGCAGAGGTTAATCACTTGTTTGGGCCCCGCATGTGCCCCGCATCGTGCATTTGTTGCGCATGATATGAGAGCAAGACAGAGAGAGAGAGAGAGCAAGACAGAGAGACAGAGAGAGAGAGAGAGAGAGAGAGAGAGAGCAAGACAGAGAGCCAGAGGAGAGCTACGGTGCGATTCGTGTGATTTTATGATGCGCGGTGCTAAAATTCTTAAAAACCCAATGATTTTTGGAGATTTCGGCGTGCGCGCGCGAAGAAAAAACGAATATGTCCCGCATGGTCTTATTTGACAGGGATGATGGCCCTGGCAGGTGCGCAAACGTTGTCGCAGAAGTTCGAAAAAGTTGCTCGCAAAAGCCCGTTTGACAGAATTGTTTAAAAAGTGTTGGTTTTCCTACGAATCCGCAAGAGCGCGCGGAAGAACATTTTGACAATTTTTTCTTAAAAAACCATTGGGTTTTTGATGTTTTTATGTTAAAATCGTTACGAAACCTAAGGTTTTGGAAGGATTTCGTCTTGCGCGCACGAATGTCCACTTTACCTTATTTTTTGCAAGGGATTCTTGCAATTTGATCAAGTAAGAACAAGAATTTTCATTTTATAGTGTTTTTTGCAAGGGAAAACGGAGTACAACAAAACAACCGGATCCGGTAATAATTCACTTTTCTGAAGCTTTCGCTAAAAAATGATGAAAATGTAGCTGCGGCCTAGGTTTTGGAGGGGGGTCGCGCACAGGGGTCCCAACAATAATTATTCTTTAGAAGTAATAATGTTCAACAACAACAACAACAACAACAACAACAACAACAACAACAACAACAACAACAACAACAACAACAGGAGCGGGCGTCGGATCCCCCCATGGCCTCTCAAGCTGGCTGGCGGGCGGGTGCGGGCGCACACGCACCCTGGAGCCTGCTCGAGGAAAACAGTTGTCCCTCCTCCTCCTCCTCCTCCTCCTCCTCCTCCTCCTCCTCCTCCTCCTCCTCCTCATCCTCCCCCTCCCCCTCCTCCCCCTCCTCCTCCCCCTCCTCCCCCTCCTCCTGAGGAAGGGCTTGGAAAGATGCAAGACACGACCGTGTCGCAGGCACCTTTGAAAGCAGGCGCGGTAGTGTGGATGACCTGGTCATTTCTCCCAGCCCCTGCCTCCCAACCTGAGGGTTGTCCTTCTGACGTTTGCGATTCCCCTGAAGCGCCGCACCCCCCCTCCCCTGCTGCTGCCTGCTGCCGCTGCCGCGGCGGCCTCGTGTGCTCTTAAGTGCGTGCAGCCGCTGGTCGCCTGCACGCGAGGAGTGACCCTGGGCAGGAACCTATTCGGGATCATCGCGCTGCGGAGGAAGGTTGGGCTTCGGCTTTCGGGGGCTTCGGCTCCGCCTGGGGCTTCGACGTCAGCAGCGGATCCCGAGGGGGGAGGACCAGCGACTCGTCTGCTCTGCGCGCGACGATGTCTGAGTGTGGTGCTGTGGGCTCCGCGGGTGGTGTTCTTCAGGATGGCCCTCACTTGCTCTTGGGAGAATACCGCTGCCAGTGACAGCGGACTCTTCTTCACATGTAAACAGCTTAACACAAGACAATTCATGGGTGGTGTCGCTTCTCCGTCATAGTTCCCCCTGGTATGGCCGTGTCCTGTCCATTGGGGGTGATGAGGTGGCTGCTGAGCCAGCGGCGATCCTCGATTGTCGCCGGCGGGGGCGGCGCGGCGGGCGCCGGGGTCCCAGGGCCTCCCAAGCCGGCGGGCGGGCGCGGGCGCACACCCACCCTAGAGCCTTTTTAAGGAAAACAATGTTCCATTCCCTTCCCCCTCCTTTTCCTCCTCCTCCCCCTCCTCCTCCTCCTCCTCCTCCTCCTCCTCCTCCTCCTCCTCCTCTTCCTCCTCCTCCTCCTCCTCCTCCTCTTCCTCCTCCTCCCACCTCCTTCCTCCTCTCCCCCCCTCCCCCTCCTCCTCCGCCCCTCTCCTCCTCCTCCTCCTCCCTCCTCCACCTTCCTCCTCCGTCCTCCTCCTCTCCTCCTCCGCCTCTCCTCCTCCTCCCTCCTCCTCTCCTCCCACACTTACTACTCAATATGAAAATACTCCTCCCTCTTCCCCTGATGGCGTCCGGGTGATGCCGCGCACCCTCCGCGTACTGTTTTTTTACACAGGATGCCGGGGAAATCCCGGGAAACGACTCTCGCTGAGGCGCCGGCGTCATTTTTTCCCAAAATGCTGCTCTCGTTGAGGCGCCGGCCTCATTTCTGCTCGCGAATCGTTCCGAATCGTGCTCCCGCTGCAGCGTGGGCCTCATTTTCGGATCGGTGTTTAGCCTCCGTCGTTCAGGATGGCGTTCTCGCCCCAGCGCGGGCCTTTTTCTCGCGCGCCCATCCGCCCGCCACAACCGCGCCGCACCGCCACCACCACCACCACCACCACCACCAACACCACCACCACCACCAGCCAACAGCACCAGTACAAACCACCACCACCACCACCACCAACCACCACCACCAGCACCACCACCACGCCCACCATCAACCACCACCACCACGGACCACTACCACCAACCACCACCAACCACCACCACCACCAACCACCACGACAACCACGCACACACGCACCACGCACGCCATGCAACAACCGACCCACGTCGAAAACCAACGGCGCCCCCCCCCTTCTCGTACTGGACACTGCCAGAAACCAAGAATACGACGAGGGACGCGGATAGAGAAAATCAGCGCCATGGTAAGGGATGGGGGGGAGGGGTAGGACGTCAGATATGACGCGAGCGCACCTAGCTTGTCCCCCCTCCCCCTCCCCCTCCTCCTCCCCCTGATCCTCCTCCTCCTCCTCCTCCTCCTCCTCCTCCTCCTCCTCCTCCTCCTCCTCCTCCTCCTCCTCCTCCTCCTCTTCCTCCTCCCACGCATTGTCGTCCGCGGGGGCGGCGTGGCGTTCCGTAGCTGACCCCCCGCCTTGGATTGTTTCAGTGCTTCCGCCCTTCCGGGGGGACAGAGCGCCGACCAGGGAGGGATCCCCCCCGGGAGAGGGGGGGGGGGGGGGCGCAATCGATCCGAACTCCCAAGGCCGTCAGCGACAGCTACGGAAAGGGGAAGGAGGAGGAAGGAAGAGGAGGAGGGTGGAGAAGAAAGGAGGATGGCGGAGGATAGAGGGAGGAGGAGGAAGGAGGAGGAAGGAGGAGGAGAAAGGCGGAGGAGGAAGGAGGAGGAAGGAGGAAGGAGGAGGAAGAAGGAGGAAGGGGGAAGGAGGAGGAAGGAGGGGAGGAAGGATGAGGAAGGAGGGAAGAGGAGGAAAGAGGAAGGATGAGGATGAGGTGGGAGAAGGAGGGAAGTAGGAGGAAGAGGAAGCAGGAAGGAGGAAGAGGAAGGAGGAAGGCGGAAGCGAGGAAGGAGGGGGAGAGGAGGAGGAGGAGGAGGAGGTGAGGAGGAGAGGGGAGGGAGGAAGGAAGGAGGAAGGAGGAGGGAGGAAAGGATAGGAAGGAGAAGAGGAAGAGGAGGAGGAGGAAGGAGGAGGAGGAGGATGAGGATGATGAGGGAGGAGGAGGAGGAGGAGGGAGGAAGGAGGAGCAAGGAGGAAGGAGGAGGAAGGAGGAGCAAGGAGGAAGGAGGAAGGAGGAGCAAGGAGGAAGGAGGAAGGAGGAGGAGGAGGCAGGAGGCGGCCCGTCGCCGAGCCCCGCTCGGCCACCAGCAGCGTCAGGAGGCCAAAGGCGGCCGCCGCCAGCGTGCTCCACCTCGGGGGCGGGCGGGCTCGGCCCGGGCGTCCGGGAAGGACGCGAAGGACGACGACGACGACGACGACGACGACGACGACGACGACGACGACGGCGACGGCGACGGCGACGGCGACAACGACGACGACAGCAGCGAAGGACGACGAGGACGACGACGACGACGACGACGACGACGACGACGACGACGACGACGACGACGACGACGACGGCGACGGCGACGGCGACGGCGACGGCGACGGCGACGGCAGCGGCGGAGGCGGTGGCGGCGACGGCGATGACGACGACGACGGCGGCAAAGGACGACAAGGACGACGAGGACGACGACGACGACGACGACGACGACGACGACGACGACGACGACGACGACGACGACGACGACGGCGGCGACGACGACGGCGACGGCGGCAAAGACGACGACGACGACGACGGCGGCAGCGGCGGCGGTGGCGGCGACGGCAACTTCGACGACGACGGCGGCGGCGGCGACGGCGGCAACGGCGACGGCGACGGCGACGATGACCGCGATTGGCAGCTCTCTGGAAAATGTCAAGGAAAACGTTGTAGAGCGACTGCGTGCACACAGAGGCTCGACCGCGAAGCAGAAGCGGGACGCCTCCGAGCCTGGAAGCCTCGCATTCACGTGTGCACAATTCAAGACGCCGTCTGAGAGATGCGATGCGCTTCGGGGGCACTTAGCTTATGTTGCCTCTTCGGGAGACCTTGTCTGTCCCGTCGCGCCCTTACCCGTCTCGCATCCGTGTCGAATCCATGCCGGCCTCGTCGAATCCACGCTGAATCCGCGTCGAATCCGCGTCGAGTATGCAGTTCAAGGCGCCTCCTTGCAGATGCGACGCGCTTCGGGGGCTCTTACTGCACACTTCGTGATCAAAAGGGGAGGGGGCCACAGCCCTCCCAGACGAGCAACTGTACACCCCCCAGACCAGCCATGAAGAGGCAGCCCCTGAACCCTCCAATACAGCTCAACTCAGCCCCCTCCCCAATCAGACCACCATCCTCCTCCGCATCATCAGCATCTTCCTTCTTATTTTCCTCCTCCTCCCCCTCCCTCTCCTCCTCCTCCTCCTCCTCCTCCTGATGGCCATCACCATCATCATAATTCGCTGGCCCAACGGGCCAAGGGCGTGCTAAGATCTCCGGTGACTGATTAACAATATTCTAGTTCGCGCGCGCGGGGCCGCCCCTGGGGGTCCCCGGACGAAAAGTACTCCTGCAAGTCCCGGCCAGGTCCCGGCCGGGTCCCAGCCAGGTCCCAGGCAGGTCCCGGGCAGGTTCCAGCAGGCTCCCAAGAGCTTTCCAGGAGCGCTTCAAGTGGCCTCCAAGAGAGCTCAACATGGCCCAAGAACGGCCTCCAGACAGCCCAAAGCGCCTTCAAGACGCCCCCAAAGGCCTCCAAGAGACCTTCCAAGAGGGCCCACAGAGGCAGAAATTAGTGATTTTGCTGTAGTTGTTGAAGGTTCTTGGCGCTCTCGCCTTGGGGGCTTACTGGCGCTCCAAGACGGCCCAAGAGGCTTCCAGGATCGCCCCAAAACAGCCCAAGAGGCCTCCGAGAGCGCTCAAAACGGTCCCAGAGGGACCCAAGACAGCCCCAGAGGCTTCCAAGATGGCCGAAGAGGCTCCCAAGACGGCTCCAACAGCAGACCCAGACGAGGGACCCTAACGGACATGTCGAGCTCCAGGCGCAGAGGGGTCCTCTGGAAGCCCGAGGAAGCCCCCAAGAATCGAGGCCCCAAGAGACCTCCCAAGAGGCTTCACAGAGGCAGAAATGATTGATTTCTCTTGATTTTTTGAAGGTTCTTAGCGTTCTCGTCCTGGGAGCTTCCCGGCGCTCCAAGACGGCCCAAGAGGCTTCCAGGATCGCCCCAACACGGCCCAAAAGGCCTCCGAGAGCGCCCACAAGTGCCCCAGAGGGCCCGAAGACAGCCCCGGAGGCCTCCAAGATGGCCGAAGAGGCTCCCAAGCCGGCTCCAGGAGCAGGCCCAGACGAGGGCCGTGAATGGACACTTCGAGGTCCAGGCGCAGAGAGGTCCCCTGGAGGCCCCCAAGAGGCCCCCCAAAAAGCCCCCAAGAGGCCCCCGAGAGGCCCCAAAGAGGCCCCCAAGAGGCCCCCTAAGAGGCCCCCGCGCCGCCCCAGGAGGTGTCAGACATACCGTCAAGGGGCCCCAACAGAGGCCCTCTATCGTTTCGCCAACCCTTCCTTCTTTCTTCTTCTTTTTTTTCTTTTACTTTTTTTTCTTTCTTTTTTATTCTTTTCCTTTTCTTTGTTTTTTTTCTTCTCTTTTTTTTCTTTTTTTCTTTCTTTATTCTTTTCTTTTTCTTTTCTTTCTTTCTTTTTCTTTTTTTTTCTTTCTATTTTTCTTTTTTTTTTCTTTTCTTCTTCTTTTTTTTTTCTTTCTTCCTTCTTTCTTCCCTCTCCTCCTTCTGCCCCCTCTGCGTCAACGACCCTCGATCCTCGAACGAAAGCGCACCGCCGAGAGGCCCCCGAGAGGCCTCCCAGAAGACCCCGAGCGACTCCCACAGAGGTGCCTTGTCCATGACCAGCTTCGCCCCAACTTGACACAAAAAGCTCTCCAGAGACCTCCTCCTCATCCTCATCCCCCCCTCTTCCTCCTCCATCTCCTCATCCTTCACCTTTTCGCTCGCCACGAGCATACAAACACATAGCGCCAATGATGCAAGATGGGCCGACGGAATGAGCGAAGCGATTAAATAATCCTCACCACCACAAACCATCACCGTCATCATCACCTCCACCATCACAGTCCTCACTATCACCGCAATCACGATCACCATCACCACCACCTTCACGACCACCATCACCATCATCACCGCCACAATCACCCTCACCATCATCATTGTCCCTTCCTCCCTCCCTCCCTACCTCCCTCTCTGCCCTCCTCCACCCTCCTCTGTCCCCGGGTATGCGGGCCCCCTCCGCTCTAGGCGGGCCACTGGATCACCTGCTTCCGGTGTGCCCACGAGGACATGTAGGCGAACCCCAACACTCCGACGAGCTGGATGAAGTACGCCTCTCGGACTGGGGCTTCCTGCTCCTCCTCCTCCTCCTCCTCCTCCTCCCTTTCCTCCTCCCTTTCCTCCTCCCTCTCCTCCGCCTCCTCCTCCTCCTCCTCCTCCTCCTCCTGGAACCTCCAACCTCCTCCTCCCTCCTCCTCCTCCTCCTCCTCCTCCTCCTCCTCCTCCTCCTCCTCCTCCTCCTCCTCCTCCTCCTCCTCCTCCTCCTGCTCCTCCTCCTCCTCGCCCTCCCCCTCATGTCCGTGCCCGAGCCTGCGAGAGCACGACTATGATTATGTAGTTGGGGTCGTGGAGCATCAGGGGCGCCCTGGCCGTGGACAGCATGGCGGCGGCGACCGGCCCCTGCGCAAAGCTCAGGCCGCCCTCGGGCGCCTGCATCAGCGCCAGACCTCGACGACGACGACGACGACGACGACCTCGACGTCGTCGTCGTCGGCGACGGCGACGAGGGGCAGGGAGGAGCAGGGGAGGGAGGACGAGGGCGGAGGGCAAGGGGCAGCAGGTGAACCCGGGAAAGAGGAGGAGGAAGAGGAGGAGGAAGAAGAAGACGAACGTGGAGGGGAAGGACAAAGGAGATGGAGAAAAGGGGAGGGAGGGAGGGAAAGAGGACGAATACAGGGAAGAGGCGTCGCACTCTCCCACCATCCCCGTAGATACCCGAATATGCAGATATGGAAAAGTGTAAATATGCATGTATGTCTGTATGTGTGTGTTTGCATGCGTATCTGTATGAGCATGTGTACCTGTATGCGGATTTGGGACTGATGATTTTTGCTGAGCATCAAAGACAAATGCGCATGAATGTGTATGCGTGAATGCATGCGTAAAAGAAGTTGCACATGTACGTGCATATGCACATCATGGCGTGTTAGCATATGCAGATTCGTCTGCAAGTGCAAGTGCACATGTGTGTGCAAAGGTACATATGCAAGGACGTGTATATGTGTATATGTGTATATGTGTATGCGTATCTGCTTGGATGCATACCGACAAATCCGCCGACCCTGTCGGCGTGTGTGAGACGTTTCTCCGTTCGAGTCGTCGTCCCCGTCGCCCCCTCGGGAAGCCCCCGGGGGTCGTGCCTCCCCCGGGGGGCCCTCCCTGTGGGTCAGGGAGACATGGGGGTGGTCCCATGGCGGGCAGGGGGAATTCAAGACCCTCCCCCCCGCCTCCCCCCGATCAGCCTCCTCCTCCTCCTCCTCCTCCTCCTCCCTCCTCCTCCCTCCTCCTCCTCCTCCTCCTCCTCCTCCTCCTCCTCCCTCCTCCTCCTCCTCCCTCCTCCCTCCTCCTCCTCCTCCTCCTCCTCCTCCTCCTCCTCCTCTCCTCCCATCCCCCCCCCCCGGACCCGGAGGCATCATCCTCACTCGTATCTGCTGTTGCGGGGTGTTGCGAGTGTCCTTGCATGCCTCCAGAATGGCTCAGACGTGCTCCGAGGCGACTCTGAGTGGCCACGGGCCTTCCGAAGAAGTCCCCCAGGGGGCCCCAAAGCAGAGACCAATAGGACAGCAACAACTCTGCGCATCAAAGTCACCACTTCGTCTATTACTGAGCTGCCCCCTCTATACATCAATTCGGTGAATCTTGTACTCCGTGGTTCCCTCCTCTTCCTGTGCTCAAAGGTCTGAGCCCTGGCGAGACCGAGAAAACCAGCTTGCGGATGATCGACCAGGGGGCCCTCGTCGGCCGCGTCGGCCACGACCATCAGCGGCCTTGGCTGAAAGCTGCTCCATTCAGACCCCTCCACAAGCCTCTCGACACTTCGGGACGAGGAGGAGGAGAAATATGGATAAGGAGGAAAAATCAGGAGGGAGGCAGCGAAGGAAAAGAGGGAAGAGAAGGAAGACACGAAGGAGCGGGAGGAGGAGAGGGAGGAGGGGAGAGGAAAGGGAGGAGGAGGAGGAGGAGGAGGAGGAGGAGGAGGAGGGAGGAGAGAGTGGAGAGGGAAAAGGGAGAGAAACGAGAAGCAGCATGAGTGAGAAGAAGAGAGGAGGAGGGAGGAGAGAGGAGGGAGGAGGAGGAGGAGGGAGGGAGAGGAGGAGGAGGAGAGGGCGAGGGGGGGATGGTGATAAGGATGAGACAAAGGAAGAAGGAATAGGATGAGAAGGACGGAGATCGGAGAAGGAAAGGACGCCGCAGCAGGAGTAGGCGAGTAGCAAGCAGGAGAAGAAAAAGGCTCTCTACCCACGGCCTCCCGCCCCACTTCCCCCTCCTCCCCTCCCTCTCCTCGCCTTCTCCAACTTCCTCCCGCGCTCCGGCCCCTTTCCTCTCGTCCACTCCCTGCCTCCCCGTCTCCATCCACCCCCCGATACCCACCCGACGTACCCGGCCGTCGACCGCCGTCCCCTTCCTTCCCCCGTCCCTCCCCTTCCTTCCCCCCCCCCGAACCCGCCTCCCTCTCTGCCGCCCCTTCCCCCCGCCCCTCCCCCAGAGGAGCAGCAGCCCCGACGACGGAGCGGCGACGGCCGCGCACCCAAAACTGCCCAACCGCCGCCCCAGGAGCCTGGGGACCGCTCCGGCCCGCCGCCAGCCTCTCTGTCTCTCTATCTTCGTCCTCTCCCTCCTCCGCTCCCTTGCCATCCCCTCTCTCTCTCTCTCTTTTTCCAAATCTCGCTCCTGTTCTCGAAAACGATGTGATGAACAGTGGGAGCCCATGCTCTTCCGCCGCCTCTTCCTCCTCCTCTCTTCGTCCTCTCCCTCCTCCGCTCCCGTTTCTGCCTGCACTGCTTCAGGGGAGCGTCTGGAGCCGGAGATGCATCAAGGAGAAGTCAGCCAGTACGGTTGGGCGACACACGCATGTGAGGATGTGCCGTTCCCTTGCCTTCCCCTCCCTCTCTCTCTCCCTCCCACTCTCCCTCGGGCGCACGCCAACACGTATGAGGGACGCCAGATCACCAGATCGGGAAGGCACCCCCGAAACATGCGGCCGGTGCCGCCTGACTTGGCGACGGAGCGCGCCGACTTCGCGCGGAAGCGGGGCCCGCCGCTGCACCGCGGCCAGGAGCTGTCGCGGCGGAACGCAGGCGGGCAGCGCGTCGCCCGCGGGGGAGGAGATCCTGGGGAGTGCCCGCGAGACGCCGACGCCCGGGGGCTGGGCCGTGGCTTAAGGCGCATCGCGCGCGGGAGCGCGGTGGGCCAGCACCGGCGGCGCGTCGCGCCAAGAGAAAGCGCCTGGTCTGGCCTCCTCGCCTCCCTCGTCCCTCCTCCCCCATCCCTCTTCCCACCGCCCCCTCCCTCTTCCCTCCCCTTCCCTCCTCCCTCCCCCTCCCTCTTCCCTCTCTTCCCTCCCCCTCCCCCTTCCCTCCTCCCCGTCCCTCTTCCCACCGCCCCCTCCCAGAGCTCGTCCGCCTCCTCCCCGGGGTGCCGCGGGAGGGCGGATCGGTGGTCGGACGCCCGGCCTGGAAAGATCTGAGGCAGCCGCGGTCCTCGACCTCTCCTCCAACCTCCCCCTCCCCCCCCTCCTCCTCCTCCTCCTCCTCCTCCTCCTCCTCCTCCTCCTCCTCCTCCTCCTCTTCCCTCCTCCTCCTCCTCTCCTCTTCCTCCTCCTCCTCCTCCTCCTCCTCCTCCTCCTCGGTCTTATGATTCTGGTCATGGAACCCTCCACCACCACCACCACCACCACCACCACCATCATCATCATCATCATCATCATCATCATCATCATCATCATCATCATCATCATCATCAGCAGCAGCAGCAGCAGCAGCAGCAGCATCATGATCAGCATCATCATCCGCATAAGCATCATCATAATCATCATCAGCAGCATCATCATCATCACCATCATCAGCATCCTCAGCATCAGCATCATCATCATCATCGCCATCAGGATCATGATCACAATCAACAACAACAACAACAACAACAACAACAACAACAACAACAACAACATCATCAACAACATCATCAACAGCATCGTCATCAGCATCAGCATCATCATCATCATCATCATCATCATCATCATCATCATCATCATCATCATCATCATCTACAACACCAGCATCATCAGCATCGTCATCACAATCCGTATCATCATAATCATCATCACCAGCATCATCATCATCGTCGTCATCGTCACCTTTATCATCATCAGCAGCATCATGATCATCATGATCATCAGCATCACCATCATCATCATCATCATCATCATCATCATCATCATCATCATCATCATCATCATCATCCGCATACTCATCACCACTATCATATCATCACTACCACCATCAGCATCATCATCGTCATCATCAGCATCATCATACTCATCATCAGCATCAGCATCAGCATTATCATCATCACGATCATCAGTATCATCATCAGCATCATCATCATCATCCTCATCCTCATCCGCATCACCATTATTATATCATCACCACCACTACCACCACCATCGACATCATAATCATCATCAGCATCGTCAGCATCGTCATCATCAGCATCACCATCATCATCATGAACATCAACATCATCATCAGTAGCCTCCTCATCAGTAGCATCATCATCTTCCATGCTCCTCCTCATCATCCATCCTCCTCATCATCATGATTGTCCTGCTCCTCCTCCTCCTCATCCTCCTCATCTTCCTCCTCCTCCTGCTTCTCCTCCGTGCTCTCCCTCCTTCTCCCCCTCCTCCTCCTCCTCCTCCTCCTCCTCCTCCTCCTCCTCCTCCTCCTCTCCTCCTCCTCCTCCTACTCCTACTCCTACTCCTACTCCTACTCCTACTCCTACTCCTACTCCTACTCCTACTCCTACTCCTACTCCTCCCCCCCTCCCCCAAGCTGTAGCCCGCGATCGAAGATCGGCGACCTGAGCCCACCAATCGACCGTCATGGTGCCGCTGGGCTGGCGACATCCACAGCTTGAACGACTGGCCCGCCGCGCTGATGGTGAAGAACATGACCTCCGGGGGCCCCAGCTGGCCGGGTCGGGAAACCCTGAACCCAAACATGTTGCCATCTCTTGGGGGCGTTTTTGTTACTTCCGCAGCCTTCCGCCAGCCTTCCGCCGGCTTCCGCCGGCGGAGGCGGTCTCGCTTTACTTCCGCCGCCTTCCGCCGAGGAAGAGATGACAACTCCTTCGATCCTCGAAGGCAAGGCCCTTTTTGGTAGGCCTCAGCTGTCCCCAGACCTCCGACGTCGTGATGTTTTCACATCGTCGACCACCAGAGGTCTGGACCCCTTCCCCAGGACAGGTTCTTCGTCCTGAGCCCTGTTTTGACGGTCCCGAGGCCCGGCGAGGCCCGGCGAGGCCCCCCGAGGCCGAAGACGGCCAAAGCTCGCCCGTCCGGATATTTGTTACGACGCGATCATGTCTGAGCTTCGATCCTCGAAGGCAAGGCCCTCTTGGTCAGGCCTCAGCTGTCCCCCGCCCCGACCCCGACCCCAGCCACGCCCGCCCGGGGCCCAGCGGATCGATGGGCACCCCCTGCGCAGGCGTGGCCAGGATCGGCGCGGGCGGGCGGGGGGGTTTCACAGCCGGCACGGCCATCCGCCCTTCGGAGCTCCGCGCGGATTCCGTGGGTCGGCGCTGGACTCAGGTCGGGCATGTCCTCCTACAGGCAGATTTGGGGAGAAATCTTAAACATGTAAAAACATGATCAAAAATAGTCAACAGAGCAGGGAAAATCGTCACCAGACTATATTTCCACCATTCTTGAACAGAGAGAGGGACATGCCCGACTTACCGCTGACCCCCCCTCCCTAGCGCGCGGAGCGCGCCAGGAGCGGCGCTGGCGGCGCCGCCAGGGGGCTCCAGCGCAGCTCCTAGAAATCCGCGCGGACCGTTGAACGTAGATGTTTGTGCAGTTGTTCTTCTCCCCTGAGATCCCTGGAGCCCTAGACCCCATCTTTCTGCATCATGTTTCGAGCCGAACCGATCTGTGAGGGCCCCGGGGCCCGAAATCGAGCAAAAACGCCCGGTGCGAAAAAATTGCAACGTCAGGATCTCAGGGTTTGATGGGCACAGAGCGTCCCTCGAAGACCGCCAGGGCGGCCAACACAATGGACTTGGAGGACTTCCGCTTGACGCGGCCGCAGCAGCTCGGCTCGCTCCCCTGCCGGGCCGGGGCGGAGAGCAAAGAACATCTAAGCATGCAGATCCACCCCCTTCCTCCTCCTCCTCCTCCCTCTTCTCCTCCTCCTCCTCCTCCTCCTCCTCCTCCTCCTCCTCCTTCTCCTCATCCTCCTCTCCTCCTCCTCCGCCTCCTCCTCCTCCTCCTCCTTCTCCTCCTCCTCCTCCTCCTCCTCTTAGTCCTCCTCCTCTTAGTCCTCCTCCTCTCCTCCTCCTCCTCCTCTCCTCCTCCTCTCTGCTCCTCCTCCTCCTCCTCCTCCTCCTCCTCCTCTCCTCCTCATCATCATCATCATCATCATCATCATCATCATCATCATCATCATCATCATCAATCATCATCATCATCATCATCATCATCATCATCATCATCATCATCATCATCATCATCATCATCATCCTCATCATCTCATCATCATCTCATCATCATCATCATCATCATCATCATCATCATCATCATCATCATCATCATCATCATCATCATCATCATCATCATCATCATCATCATCATCATCATCATCATCATCATCATCCTATTCCTCCTCCTCCTCCTCCCCCTCCTCCTCCTCCTCCTCCTCTCTTCCTCCTCCTCCCCCCTCCTCCTCCTCACGTGGCCCCCCTCCCTCCCCTGGCTATCCTCCTTCCCCCGCCCTCCCGCTCCACCTCCCCCTCCCACCCCTGGGGGAGCACCCCTCCCGATATGCCGCTGTCGACTCCAGAGCGTCGGCGTCAGCCTCGTCGTCGTCATCGCCGTCGCCATCGCCGTCGCCGTCGCCGCCGCCGTTGTCGTCGTCGTCGTCGTCGTCCTCTCCGTTTTCGTCGTCGTCGTCGTCGCCGTCGTTGTCGTCGTCGTCATCCTTTAGGCTTGGCGGCACCGGCCGAAAAGCCTTCGCAGTCTGTGTATATATACAGGCCTACCTACCTACCGACCTACCTACCTACCTACATACATACATACATAAAAACATACATATGTAAATATACATATATACTAGAACCATCGCACGCGCTTCGCGCGCGCTCAAGTTCTAGCTAGGCTCGACAGGCTAACGCATGTAATCTCAATTGTTGAAGTGCCTTGTGCATCGAACAACCTTTCGGAGTCCCTGCGCATGCCTCGCAAGCGTATAGAAGGGGAAATGCGGAAACCACAAATTCATAAATGTCCTTGAGGTGTTCGATTAATTGGGGTCCTCGCAAGCTTCCTGGAATCTTTCTTGGGTGGTGGCGGGGGTCTGAGGTACGTTTGAAAAAAGGGAATGATTGGAATTCCTTTTTTGTTCAAACTGCCATGCCTGGGACGTGGGTCAGAAGCTTCCTGGATACAGGCCATGGTCAGTTGGGATGGCCTTCGGGGCCTTTTTGGCGGTGTCTTGGAGGTCTTTCGGGGCCTCTTGGGGAGCTCTTGGTGCCTCCTGGGAGCCTCCCGGGAGTCTCCGAAGGCATCTGGGGGGCGCCTCGAGAACATCTAGGAGAGCCTTGGGGCCACCTTGGGGCAAAGTGCTCGTAAGACTTTGGGGGGTCCCCTGGCTAGGCTGGACAGGTGAACTCATGGGAGCTCGATTTTTACGGTGGTTTCAGGGGCAGCCATGAGAACACGAAGACGATCAAAGAGAGTGCCAGGAGAGCGTCAGAGAGTTCAACAGCATTCCCGGAAAATCTGTGCAACGTGACCCCGAAGTCTTGATGGGACTCGAGATGAACTTGAACAAAAAAGAACCACTGGATCACACCCTTTTTGTTTCCAAGTGGGGCCTCCTAACATGTAGTGCGCAGGAATCGTTGGGGCCTAAGAGGCGTGCAGGGGGCTCGTGGGAGACAGTTTGGAGGCCGCTGGGGGGCGATATTGGGGCCTCTTGGGGCCACTTTTGGGTCTCTTCGGAGCTCTTGGGGGCCTTTTTCAGCCTCTTCGGGAGACTCTTAGAGCCTCCTGAGGGTCTCTTGGAGCGAAAGCCGGGATTGTCGATTTGGGTACCCCCTGTTGGGCGGCTGTTCGGGCCATCTTGGGGCTCTCTTGGGCTGCCTCGGGGCGCTCTTGGGTCGTCTTGGGGCCTTCTTGGCCTGTTTCGGAGGTGGACTGGGGGCTCTTGGGCGGTTTGTGGCAGTCTTGGGGGCCGTTTTCGGACGTCTTGGATCGTTGGAAGCTCGCAAACGCGAGAAGGTTACATGCAAGAAACCGTTGACAATCAGCGGCTTGGGCCTCTTCAGGCGTTCCCGGGACGCCTCTCGGAGCTCTCGTGGAGCCTCTTGGAAGCCTCCTGGGAACCTGGAAAGCCGTCGGAACTCTGTCTTACGCTGCTTGGGAGTTTCTTCGGCCGTCCTTTCGCGTTCTGGAGGTTCCTTGGGGGGGGGTTGGGGCCGTCCTGGGGCGTTTTGGGGCCTCCCTGGGAGGCCCAGGGGCGCGATACCCGGAGCTGCCCCCGGATGTTCCCGTAGTGGGGGACGCTTCTGGGGGGGGGGCGCATGTGTATCTATTATTGCACACACACATATATATCTATATATATATATATATATATATATATATATATGTATATGTATATGTATATATATATATGTATATACAAGGACCTGGCTCGGGGGGGTCCCCGTTCGAGCCAGCGCCGAAGACGCGATTTGAAGACTCGATTCGCCAAAGGAGCTGCGGTGACGACTCTATTCCGCTGACGCCTGGTGAAGCTCGTGACGCTTGCATTCGGCCTGAAGCTCTAGTCCGCTGACGCCCATTGAACCTCGTGAAGCCTGTATTCGGCCTGAAGCCTCTATTCGGCGTGAAACTTGCATTCGGCCCGTGACGCCTCTATTTGGCCTACGAATTGCGACGCACGGGTGGGGTGGCGACCCTAGACGCTGAAGCCTCTATTCCCCTGACGCCTGGTGAAGCTCGTGAAGCCTCTATTCGACCTGAAGCCTCTATTCCCCTGACGCCCACTGAAGCTCGTGAAGCCTCTATTCGGCCTGAAGCCTCTATTTCCCTGACGCCCATTGAAGCTCGTGAAGCCTCTATTTGGCCTGACGCCTCTATTCCCCTGACGCCTGGTGAAGCTCGTGAAGCCTCTATTCGGCCTGAAGCCTCTATTCCCCTGACGCCCATTGAAGCTCGTGAAGCCTCTATTCGACCTGAAGCCTCTATTCCCTTGACGCCCACTGAAGCTGGTGTAGCCTCTATTCGACCTGAAGCCTCTATTCCCCTGACGCCCATTGAAGCTCGTGAAGCCTCTATTCGGCCTGCAGCCTCTATTCCCCAGAAGCCCATTGAAGCTCGTGAAGCCTCTATTCGGCCTGCAGCCTCTATTCCCCTGACGCCTGGTGAAGCTCGTGAAACCTCTATTCGGCCTGAAGCCTCTATTCCCCTGACGCCCATCGAAGCTGGTGAAGCCTCTATTCGGCCTGAAGCCTCTATTCGGCCTGAAGCCTCTATTCCCCTGAAGCCCGGTGAAGCTCGTGAAGCCTCTATTCGGCCTGAAGCCTCTATTCCCTTGACGCCCATTGACGCTCGTAAAGCCTCTACTCGGCCTGAAGCCTCTATTCCCCTGACGCCTGGTGAAGCTCGTGAAGCCTCTATTCGGCCTGAAGCCTCTATTCCCCTAGCGCCCGGTGAAGCTCGTGAAACCTCTATTCGGCCTGAAGCCTCTATTCCCCTGAAGCCCAGTGAAGCTCGTGAAGCCTCTATTCGGCCTGAAGTCTCTGTTCCTCTGACGCCTGGTCAAGCTCGTGACGCCTCTATTCGGCTTGACGCTTCTATTTCGCCTCGGCCTCATCCTCCGGGGTGCACAGCTAGGTTGGCTGCGTGCCACCGTGGTGCTTTTTAAACGCCTAACTGGTGGGCAGTTTTGAGGCTTCCTGGGGAGCCGTTCTGGGGCCTCTTAAGGCTCTTTGTTTAATCATCTTGGGGAGGGGTCTTGTCTGGCAGAAGGTGCCGCACAGCAAATGGGGTACGCCTAGCACCAATGCTTATGTTTTAATGAACTTGGGGAGGGGTCTTGCCTAGCACAGGTGCCGCACAGCAGAAAGGCATGCTTTCCACCAGGAATTATGGTTTAATTAGCTTGGGGGTAGGTATCGCCCAGCAGAAGGTGCCGCACAGCAAAGGGGCTCACCTTGGAGAGGGTGCCGCACAGCAAAGGGGCACATCTAGCACCAAGGATTCTTGTTTAATCAACTTGGGGAGGGGCCTTGCCTAGCAGAAGGTGCCGCACAACAGATGGGGCACGCCTAGCACCAAGGATTAGGTTTTCAATCAACTTGGGGAGGGCCATTGCCTAACAGAGGGTGCCACACAGCAAAGGGGCATGTCTAGCACCACGGATAATGATTTAATAAACTTGGAGGTGGGTCTCGCCTAGCAGAAGGTGCCGCACAGCAAAAGGGTTCACCTTGGAGAGGGTGCCGCACAGCAAAGGGGCACATCTAGCACCAAAGATGTTTTTTTGTATCAACTTGGGGAGGGGTCTTGCATAGCAGAAGGTGCCGCACAACAGATGGGGCACGCCTAGCACCAAGGATTCTTTTTAATCGCAGAAAGTGCCGCGCAACAGATGGGGCATATCTAGCACCAAGGATTCTTGTTTAGTCAACTTGGGGAGGGGCCTTGCCTAGCAGAGGGTGCCGCACAGCAGGTGGGGCACGCCTAGCACAAAGGATTTGTGGTTTGAAACAACTTGGGGAGGGCTCTGGCCTATCAGAGGGTGCCGCACAGCAGATGGGGCACGCCTAGCACCAAGGATTAATTGTTTAAACTTGGGGAGGGGTCTTGCCTAGCAGAGGGTGCCGCACAACAGATGGGGCACGCCTAGCACCAAGGGTTTGTTGTTCAATCAACTTGGGAAGGGCCATTGCCTAGCAGAGGGTGCCACACAGCAAATGGGTATGCCTAGCACAAAGGACTCCTATGTTCATAAACTTGGGGAGGGGTCTCGCCCAGCAGAAGGTGCCGCACAACAGATGTGGCACGCCTAGCACTAAGGATTCTTGTTTAATCAACTTGGGGAGGGCTCTTGTCTAGCAGAGGGTAACGCACAGCAAATGGGCATGCCTAGCACCAAGGATTCATGCTTAATCAACTTGGCGAGGGGCCTTGCCTATCATAGGGTGCCGCACAGCAAATGGCACGTGTAGAACCAAGGGCTCATGTTTTACCAACTTTGGGAGGGCTCTGGCCTATCAGAGGGTGCAGCACAGCTAAGGGGCACATTTAGCACCAAGGATTCTTGTTTAATCAAATTAGGGAGTGGTCTTGCCTAGCTGAGGGTACCGCACAGCAGATGGGGCACGCCTAGCACCAAGGAGTCTTTTTAAGGCAACTTGGGGCGGGCCATTGCCTAACAGAGGGTGCCACATAGCAGATGGGGCACGTCTAGCACCAAGTTTCCCTTTTTGAATTAACTACGGGCAGGGGTCTTGCCTAGCATAGGGTGCCGCACAGCAGACAGGGCACGTCTAGAATGGGTACCCGTTTTGAATGGAGCATTCTGGTCGCCCCGTCCTCCCGCCCACTTCCCTCCTGCCTCCTACCTCCTCCTCGCGGCGCCCTCTGGGGGGCTGCGATATGCGCATCTGTCGCCTCCTGCGATCTTGCGCAACTGTCGGCACGTTCGCGGGCTCCTGCGAGGCCCCGCGGAGCGGGGGTTACACGCGGATCGCGTCGGGACCTCGCGGCTCCCTGCGGGGGGAGCTGCCAACTGCGCAACTGTCGGCACTTTCGTGGGCTCCTGGGAGGCCCAGCGGAGTGGGGTTACACGCGGATCGCGTCGGGACCTCGCGGCTCCCTGCGGGGGGAGCTGCCAACTGCGCAATTGTCGGCACTTCGTGGGCTCCTGGGAGGCCCAGCGGAGTTGGGGTACACGCGGATCGCGTCGGGACCTCGCGGCTCCCTGCGGGGGAGCTGCCAATTGCGCAACTGTCGGCGCTTTCGTGGCCTCCTGGGAGGCCCAGCTGAGTTGGGGTACACGCGGATCGCGTCGGGACCTCGCGGCTCCCTGCGGGGGGAGCTGCCAACTGCGCAATTGTCGGCACTTTCGTGGCCTCCTGGGAGGCCCAGCGGAGTGGGGTTACACGCGGATCGCGTCGGGACCTCGCGGCTCCCTGCGGGGGGAGCTGCCAACTGCGCAACTGTCGGCACTTTCGTGGGCTCCTGGGAGGCCCAGCGGAGTGGGGGTACACGCGGATCGCGTCGGGACCTCGCGGCTCCCTGCGGGGGGAGCTGCCAACTGCGCAACTGTCGGCACTTTCGTGGGCTCCTGGAGGCCCAGCGGAGTGGGGGTACACGCGGATCGCGTCGGGACCTCGCGGCTCCCTGCGGGGGGAGCTGCCAACTGCGCAACTGTCGGCACTTTCGTGGGCTCCTGGGAGGCCCAGCGGAGTGGGGTTACACGCGGATCGCGTCGGGACCTCGCGGCTCCCTGCGGGGGGAGCTGCCAACTGCGCAACTGTCGGCACTTTCGTGGGCTCCTGGGAGGCCCAGCGGAGTGGGGTTACACGCGGATCGCGTCGGGACCTCGCGGCTCCCTGCGGGGGGAGCTGCCAACTGCGCAACTGTCGGCACTTTCGTGGGCTCCTGGGAGGCCCAGCGGAGTGGGGTTACACGCGGATCGCGTCGGGACCTCGCGGCTCCCTGCGGGGGGAGCTGCCAACTGCGCAACTGTCGGCACTTTCGTGGGCTCCTGGGAGGCCCAGCGGAGTGGGGGTTACACGCGGATCGCGTCGGGACCTAGCGGCTCCCTGCGGGGGGAGCTGCCAACTGCGTAATTGTCGGCACTTTCGTGGGCTCCTGGGAGGCCCAGCGGAGTGGGGTTACACGCGGATCGCGTCGGGACCTCGCGGCTCCCTGCGGGGGGAGCTGCCAACTGCGCAACTGTCGGCACTTTCGTGGGCTCCTGGGAGGCCCAGCGGAGTGGGGTTACACGCGGATCGCGTCGGGACCTCGAGCTCCCTGCGGGGGGAGCTGCCAACTGCGCAACTGTCGGCACTTTCGTGGGCTCCTGGGAGGCCCAGCGGAGTGGGGTCACACGCGGATCGCGTCGGGACCTCGCGGCTCCCTGCGGGGTGAGCTGCCAACTGCTCGCCTTGAGCAAGGCCCCTGCTGCTCAGGGGATCTACAGGCAGCGCGACCTGTTGCGCCACGTGGTGAGTTTCTTCTGGCGGCAGACGTTCCACTGCCTGGCAGACGCAATTGCGGCGGCCCTGCGCGCCGGCAGGGCGGTCCGGGTGCTGAGGAATGCCACTCTGCCCCCCGCCCCTCCGAGCGTAATCCCGCCGGGGGCTGTGGTGATGATCGCCTCGAGAGGCGGGCCGTGGAGGCTTCGACATTTGCCCTACGACGACGAGAACTCGTTGTTTGCTATCTGCAACGGCGCAGTCCTCACTATCAATGGCCTGCGATTCCAAGCGCTCCGTCCGAGTTGTCACTGGCCGCCCGGGCGGGACATGCACGTGCGTTTTGCCACGGTGCTTCCAGATCGGGACGGAGCTGGGCGTCTAGAGACTGCTGGCGACCTGATATTCGACGGGTATGCCGAGATCGCCCATCGCGCGATTGCCGCCCGCGAGCTCCGCCTCTTCGAGCAGCTCCAGTGAGCCGCTGGCCGAGTGCACAGCTCGTTCGACTGACCCGATGTCTAGGACGAGTCCTACGAATCCTCGCAGCGCCGCTCCCTTCCTGCTCCACAAACATATTCCCCAAGGGGGGCGTTGATATTTCGAAAGCGAGCGCGGGGTGCGGCCCCTTCTCGAAGCGCGCGGCGCTGTCATTGTGGCCCGAGCGCGCGGCGCTGTTTCTCCGTGGCATGGGAAAGCGCGGAGGGGTGTAAAGAAGGCGCGGCCCTGGTGCAGGCAGTATGTGGATACCAGGATCGAGCGCAAAGCGCTGTTCGCTGATCGGTCGCGCGGCGCCGTCCTGTAGCACAGCGCGCAGCGCTGTCCCTCGAGAGCGCGGGGCGCTGATTCTTCGTTGAGCGAAGTACACTGCTTGACCCTCAAGCGCGGCGATTGCCAAGAACGCAATGGTCGTCGCTTTCGTGGGCCTCTTGGACGTCCAGCGGATGTTCAGTTATTTTGAAAGCGCCAGTTGATAATGCCACCTGTTGACAAAGGGTTGGGTACGTCCCTGGGTAATTTTAATCAACTTGGCGAGGGGTCCTGCCTAGCAGAAGGTGCCGCACAGCAAAGGGGCACGCCTAGCACCAAGGACTGTGTTTTTTTGTATCAACTTGGGGAGGGCTCCTGTCTAGCAGAGGGTAGCGCACAGCAGATAGGGCACGTCTGCCATCAAGGGTTCTTGCTAAAGTAACTTGGGGAGGGCCATTGCCTAGCAGAGGGTGCCACACAACAGATGGGGCACGTCTAACACCAAGGATCCTTTTCTAATCAACTTGGGGAGGGCCATTGCCTACCAGAAAGTGCCGCACACCAGATGGGGCACGTCTAGCACCAAGGATTTGTTTTAATCAACTTGGCGAGGGGTTCTGCCTAGCAGAAGGTGCCGCACAGCAAAGGGGCACGCCTAGCACCAAGGACTGTCTTGTTATCAACTTGGGGAGGGCTCTTGCCTAGCAGAGGGTAACGCACAGCAGATAGGGCACGTCTAACATCAAGGGTTCTTGTTAAAGTAACTTGGGGAGGGCCATTGCCTAGCAGAGGGTGCCACACAGCAGATGGGGCACGTCTAACACCAAGGATCCTTTTCTAATCAACTTGGGGAGGGCCATTGCCTAGCAGAAGGTGCCGCACAGCAGACGGGGCACGTCTAGCACCAAGGATTTGTTTTGATAAATTTGGGAAGGGGTCTCGCCTAGCAGAAGGTGCTGCAAAGCAAAGGGGCACGCCTAGCACCAAGGATTCTTGTTTAATCAAATTGGGGAGGGGACTTGCCTCGGAGAGAGTGCCGCACAGCAGATGGGGCATGTCTAACATCAAGGGTTTTTTTTTATCAAATTGGGGAGGGGTCTTGCCTAGCAAAGGGTGCCGCACAGCAGATGGGGCACGTCTAGCACCAAGGATTCTTTTTTAATCAGCTTGGGGAGGAGTCCTCCGGGGAGGGGGGTCTTGCCCAGCAGAGGGTGTTGCACAGCAGATGGGGCATGTCCATCGCCAAGGATTCTGTTTTAAACAACTTGGGGAAGGGTCTTGCCTACCAGAGGGTGTCGCACAGCAGACGGGGCACGTGTTGTGCTGGACACGGAAAGCGTAGAGTAAAATTGCACTTTTATGTTGCAATTGGGAGGGGAGCGCGTAGAGTCCTGGGCCTGGTGGAGAGAAGAAGCATCTTCACAGGGAATAGCGTCTTCACCCGGATTAGCGTCTTCACCGGGAATAGCGTCCTCAACGGGACTAGCGTCTTCACAAGGAATAGCGTCTCCACCCCGAATAGCGTCTTCACAATAAATAGCGTTTTCACAGAGAATAGCGTCTTCACCCGGATTAGCGTCTTCACCGGGAATAGCGTCCTCAACGGGACTAGCGTCTTCACAAGGAATAGCGTCTCCACCCCGAATAGCGTCTTCACAATAAATAGCGTTTTCACAGAGAATAGCGTCTTCACCCGGATTAGCGTCTTCACCGGGAATAGCGTCCTCAACGGGACTAGCGTCTTCACAAGGAATAGCGTCTCCACCCCGAATAGCGTCTTCACAATAAATAGCGTTTTCACAGAGAATAGCGTCTTCACCCGGATTAGCGTCTTCACCGGGAATAGCGTCCTCAACGGGACTAGCGTCTTCACAAGGAATAGCGTCTCCACCCCGAATAGCGTCTTCACAATAAATAGCGTTTTCACAGAGAATAGCGTCTTCACCCGGATTAGCGTCTTCACCGGGAATAGCGTCCTCAACGGGACTAGCGTCTTCACAAGGAATAGCGTCTCCACCCCGAATAGCGTCTTCACAATAAATAGCGTTTTCACAGAGAATAGCGTCTTCACCAAGAATAGCGTTTTCACCCGGAATAGCGTTTTCACCCGGAATAGCGTCTTCACTGGGAATAGCGTTCTCACCGGGAATAGCGTCCTCACAGGAAATAGCGTCTTCACCGGGAATAGCGTTTCCACCCGGAGTAGCGTCTTCACCGGGAATAGCATCTTCAGTCGTCTTCGCTGGACATAGCGTCTTAACAGGGAATAGCGTCTTCACCCGGAATAGCGTCTTCACCAGCGTCTTCACCGGGGATAGCATCTTCAATGGGAATGGCGTCTTCGCTGGGAGTAGTGTCTTCACCGGGAATAGCGTTTTCACCCAGAATAGCGTCCTCACGGAGAATAGCGTCCTCACAAAGAATAGCGTCTTCATCCGGAATATCGTCTTCACCCGGAATAGCGTCTTCACGGGGTATAGCGTCTTCACCAGGAATAGCGTCTTCACTGGAAATAACGTCTTCACCCGGAATAGCGTCTTCATAAGGAAAATGTTGTGCGGGTCCGCAGAACGCGTCTTCACTGGGAATAGCGTCTTCACCGGGGATAGCGTCTTCACAAGGAAAAGCGTCTTCACCTGGAACAGCGTCTTCACAAGAAATCGCATCGTCGCCGGAAATAGCGTCTCCAACGGGATCTTCACAAGGGATGGCGTCTTAACAGGGACGCGCCTTCACAGGGAAAAGCGTCTTCAAATATCGTTTTCGGCGCCGGCTCGAACGGGGAACCCCGGTTGCCGGGGCAATGTATGTATATATACACGTATATATACACATATATATAGTGGGCAAATGTGTATATATGCATATACATTAAATCCACCTCCTTCCTCACACCTCCCCCTCTCCTCTTCCTCCTCCCCCCATGCCTGGGAGGGGGCGGCGGGGGGCGAGGTGGCTCTGAACAGCTGCCGCCCTCCTCCGGGGACGCGCCAGCCAGGGGAGCCCCGCGCCGACCCCAGACATCCGCGCGGACCTCCGAGAAGCTATGCCTATGCAGCTGTACAGTCGGGGCGTTGACCTAAGGAACCCTAATAGGGAACGAGGCCCCTTTTTTCCACAAGTTAAACTGCGATTTCCGATCGAGAACAGAAGGACAACCTGAGGCAAGCTGTGAAACACTTGAGGCACGCGGAGCCCCTCCCCAACGAGAAGGGTTCCTTCTTCAGGGCCCCGACTGTAGCTCCTCTACCTGTCTAGTAGTGCGAGCGCTGCACGGCGCGAGGCGACTAGATCTGCTTGCGACGCAGATGCGGCGCGGGCGCTAGCAGTGATGGGGGAGGAGGAGGAGGAGGAGGAGGAGGAGGAGGAGGAGGAGGAGGCAGGAGGAGGAGGTTCTTACGATTCCTCGTTTCCGCGAGTGTCCTACGGGACCCCACAGCTCTCGACAAAGCCAGCTTGCCTCGGGACTCCATGCGGGGCCGAGAGCACGGCGCCGCCTCGGCGCATCCTGGGCTCCAGCAGCCGCCGCGGCGATCTTGTCGGTGCGCGGCCCCCGGAGGCCCCTTTTCCCTTTCCCGGGGTACTCCAGATCTCGTAATAAAAGGGAGGGGGTCTCAACCCTCCCAGACGAGAAGTTTTAGACCCCCCCCCCCTGGGAGAACCCTCCAAAACATCGTCCCCAGACCCCCCCAGGCCCTCCAAGATAGCTTGGAAGAGACCCCCCCCGAAATGAGACCCCCCTCCCTTCATTACGAAATCTGGAGTAATGGGTCGCCCCAGGGCCTTGTTTGATGGCCCTGGGGCACGGCACCCGCCCCCGAGGGCCGCAGTCCAGGGAAAGACCGCCAGCTTCGAGGAGCCATGAAAGCACAAACATAAGCTTGTGGAGCTCTGCGCGGAGCTTCCAAAGTCAACTTGATTCGTTTGGGGGATCGTCGACAGCTGGCCAAAATCCCTTTCGACGGAAATCTGGGAGCGAAGACCTCCGCGCCCGACCTCGCCCCGCGAGCCAGACACACACACACACACACACAACACACACACACACAACACACACACACACACAACACACACACGCACAACACACACACACAACACGCACAACACACAGGACACACACACACACACACAAAAACATACAACACACACACAACACACACACAACACACAACACACACAATAACACCCACATTGAACAACACACACACACATCAAACATACAACACAACACAACACAAGACAACACACAAACACACACACACACACAAACACACACACACACACAAACACACACACACACACACACACAACACACACATACGCACACACACAACACGCACGCACACACAGACATACACACACATCAACGCACACACACACACAAAAAAAAAACACACACACACAAACACACACACACACATTTTCACCCACACACACACACACACACTTTTTGGCGTCGCGGCCCTGCGCGCGGCGACAGTGCGTAGAAGGCTGGGAAACAACGAAGCGCACGCGTCTGTGCCCGCCCAAGCACTCCGAGACCACTCAAGGCCCCGCAACCGCGAGCAGCCAGAACCATCCGGGCATGGATGACGGGGAGGGGCACAGCCAACCCGTATCAGAAGGATGCGCGGTAAGGACGCAAGGGCCTTGGAGGCCCATGTTGACGTTTCTCGAACGAGGCTGGCCAGCGAAAGTCGTTCAGCATGGGCCGATGGGGCAAAGATGCAAGGGTACCCTTCGGAAGCTTGCCCATCCTTACTATGCGGGCTGACTGTGGCAAGCAGACGAGGCTGCGGCAAGGCGGAAGGTACCACAAGCCGACCGGAACCAGAAGGCGAGGAGAGAGCACACACACACACACACACACACCCTGAGATCCGGCGTTGGAAAACATGCAACACCGTAACATCGAGTATCCTGCACCATCTGTCGGAGTTCGCACTGCAGAGATCCGGACCCCACCTTTCTGCGCCACTCTTCTCGAGCCGGACCGACCTGTGAGGGCCCCGGGGCCTGACATGGAGCAAGAACGCCGGTTGCGAACCAATTCCAACGCCAGGATCTCAAGGCACACGCACACACACACACACACATAATTACACACACACACTTCGCGTCGGCGGCTGGGCAGCGGGTGACTGCTCCGGCGATCGGGCATCAGTGGGGCGCGCTAGATGCAAAGGCACACGCACACACAAAGAGCGCCCCTGTGCCGACGCCCCTCCCGCCCTCCCGGCCTGCGACGACGCGCCGGGGGACGCGCACGTGACGGCGATGGTCTCCGGCGCCCACGGCATGACGTGCTGCTCCTTCTCGTACATGTCGAGGAGCACCTCGCTCGGGTCGGGCGAACGGAGGCCGAAAGGGAGGGGAGGAGGAGGAGGAGGAGGAGGAGGAGGAGGAGGAGGAGGAGGAGGAGGAGGAGTTGGACGAGGAGGAGAAGGAGAAGGAGAAGGAGAAGGAGGAGGAGGAGGAAGAGGAGGAGGAAGAGGAGGAGGAGGACAATGAGAAGGAGGAGGAGGACGAGGAGGAGGAGAAGGACGATGACGACGACGACGCTGACGCTGACGCTCTGGAGCCGACAGCTCCCTATCGGAATGGGTGCTCCCCCAGGGGGGGAGGGGGGAGGTGGGGCGGGAGTGCCGGGGAAGGAGGAGAGCCGGGAGAGGGATGGGGGGCCACGTGAGGAGGAGGGGGAGGGAGGAGGACAACGAGGAGGACGAGGAGGAGGAGGAGGAGGAGGAGGAGGAGGAGGAGGAGAAGGAAGAGGAGGAGGAGGAGGAGGGGGCCGCAGGCCAAGACTCGCCATCGCTCATCGCTCGGACGCCCGTGCGTGGATGTTTCGCAGGAGGGTCGAAGATGCTCCTCGGTGGTCCTCGCCGAGAAAAATACACAAGTCCTAGCGATGCCAAGAGTGCCGAATGGTGCTCGCCGAGATGCCAAAAGTCCTCGCCGAGATGCCAAGAGTCCTAGCGATGCCAAGAGTCCTAGCGATGCCAAGAGTGCCAGATGGTCCTCGCCGAGATGCCAAGAGTCCTAGCGATGCCAAGAGTGCCAGATGCTCCTCGATGGACCTCGCCGAGATGCCAAGAGTCCTCGCCGAGAAAAATACCTATCGATGCCAAGAGTGGCCTTTGGTGCGCGGCTTTGGGCGGGCCGCGGGGGAACCGAACCTGGGCGCGCAAGCTGCTGCTACCGCTTCGCGCTCAACGATCGGGAGACCCCATGGGGCCCACACCAGAGGTCACTCCGGCGGAAGGTCACTATTACGTCTAGTCGAGACTGGGCACGATTCAGGAGCCATTCTGCCAGACCAGCCCGGGCTAGGCCGGACTGAGCCCGAGAGTAAGCCAGATTGACCAGGATAGAGCTGGACTGCGCGGGATGATGCCGGAGTAGGCTGGTTTCGTCCACGGATATACCAGCGCCGATGCTGAAGTGAACCTCCAAGGAGTTGCATCATCATCATCGGAGTCCCCGCAGCCACTGGGAGCTTGATGGAGTCTGCTATGTCCTGGGTCCAAGACGAATCAAGCCCGCGTAGATCTCCTGAGGCGCCCCCTGGTCCTGGTCTGAATGGGCTTGGCCTTCCCTGCCAGGCCGCCCCCCTGCACGGCGGCAGGACAGATCTGGCCCTAGGACCTCGTAGCCCTCATCGCGCCGCTCCATCAGGTACAAGTAGCGCGGCGACTCTAACAGCATGTCAGCCCTGGTGCAGACGTAGAGGACCACCGCCGGAATCAGCATGAGGCTATAAAACGTCCTCCACGCCGTGGTCGGCAGCAGGCAGCCCGACAGGATGGAGTACAGGGCTCCTCTCGGGGCACCGCCGGAAGGCTGGCGACGAAGGCCGCCGCACGAATTACGAAGGGCGCCCCACGCACTCCTCGCCAGAGAGCACCCAGACCCCCTCGGGTAATCAAAAAACATGACGGGAGCTTGTTACCGGCCCTCGGGACCTTCAAAAACGACTCCGAGTGAAAACACGGTCCAGCCCTAGGGAAATGGGTCGAGACCTCTGAGGGTCGGCGCTATGAAAAAATCAGTCCGTCGGGACTCTGGGCAGGCGGGCCCGGAGAGAAACGGACCCTGAGGCCTTCCCTTCGCGTTCGGGACCCATGGGCCCCTCACTAGAAGAAGAAAAAACGCCATGAACACAAATCTTCGGCGCTGCGCACGGATTTCTTTCGCGCCAGGGGCGGCGCCGGAGGCGCCGCCGGGGGGGGGGGCCAGCGCGGGTCCAAGAATTCGCGCGGAGCGCAAAAAGTTTACGTTGAGGGAGGAGGGCGAGGAGAAGGAAGGAGAAGTAGGAGGAGGCGGAGGAGGAGAGAAGGAGGAGGAAGGAGGAGGAGGAGGAGAGGAGGAGGGGAAGGAGGAGGAGGGAGGAGGAGGAGGAGGAGGGGAGGAGGAGGGGGAGGAGTGTTTTCGTCTTCGACTCACGGGCTCCGCAAAACAAGCGCCGATGCCAGGGGCGGGGGCCCCCGTGGGGCCCAGGGCCCGCTGCCCTCGAGGGCCCGCCTGCTTCGCGCCGGACCCTGCCGTGCAGAGCTCCGAGGCCACCGCCGCACCCTCGCACGAGCCGCTCCATGCAAACGCACGCGGCTTCCTTCGAGGGAACCCCAGGGAGGGGGCTGGCGGGCATCTAGGCCTCCCTCCTCCGCCTCCTCCTCCTCCTTTCCTCCTCCTCCCTTCCTCCTCCTCCTCCTCCTCCTCCTCCTCCTCCTCCTCCTCCTCCTCCTCTCCTCCTCCTTATCCTCCTCCTCCTCCTCCTCCTCCTCCTCCTCCTCCTCCTCCTCCTCCTCCTCCTCCTCCCTCCTCCTCCTCCTCCTCCTCCTCCTCTCCTCCTTCTCCTCCTCCGCCTCCTCCTCCTCCTCCTCCTCCTCCTCCTCCTCCTTCTCCTCCTCCCTCCCTCCCCTCCCCCCTCCCTCCTCCCTCCCTCCCTCCCCCCTCCCTCCCTCCCTCCCTCCCTCCCTCCCTCCCTCCCTCCTCCCCCTCCTCCTCAGACTGAGCGCGAAAACGTCGTTGTCCACACTGGTCATCGTCCATCTTGGTCGTCGCCAGCTCGTGGATCCTCCCCGCGGCGGTCGGCATGGACCGTGACCGAGGTCGGCGTCGACGAGATCCCGCGACCTCCTGGTCGTGGCCGTCGGCGCTTCCTCCCTCGGTCTCGGCGCACGGGCGCGGGCACGAGAGAGGCGCCCGCACGCCGACGGCGCGCGGCGCGCGCGTGCGCGCGCGCATGCGCGCGTGCCCGTCCCGCGGCCGAGAAGCGCAAGGCCATGCGTCGCACACTGCCGGCCGCGCCGCGCGAAGCTCGCGAGAGCGGCAGCAGGCGCGGCCTCTCCGGGGAGCGGTCTGGCAGCCCCCTGGCCGCAGCAGCGGGCACGGGACGAGGAGGAGCCCACTGCCCCAGGTAGGCGGCTGAGATACAAGCCGACCCGACCCTGCCTGGAAGACCGTGACCGTCCGAACCCTCGGAGTCCCGCGGCGGCGGAGGAGCAGCGCAGCAGGACGGCGGCGACGAGGCCGGACGAGCAGGACGAAGAGCAGAAGGGTGACTCGGCCAGGCGAGGATCGCCACGACCTCGGGGAGGAGGCCGAGAAGTGGGCGGAGGGGAGGTCGAGCGTGCGCAGAGGGGTGCATCCGAGATCGCATCGCGCCTCGCATCCGAGCCCAGCACTGTACACAGGGGCCCTGGGGATGTGGGCGAAGCGCAGCACGAATCAAGGAGGCACGGACCCGAGCACTCCAGAACTGTGAGGCCAGATGATGCGCGCAGGAAGGGGGGGGGGGACGGATCCGGGGAAGGAAGGGGGAGCGCCGCAGCGCCACTGCACCAGGAGGGGCCTGGCTCCACGACGGGGGCCCCGCAGGACCCAGGCACTGAGGCGCACCAGACCCCTCGGGAAAAGCAGGGGGGGGAGCGGGCCGTGCCCCCGCTCCGGGCGGGCCCTCCCTCCGCCCTCCGTCCCCTCGGTGCTGCGCGCTGGGGCCGCCCGGGGCTCAGGGCTGGGCCTCCCCTCCTCGCTGGGGGAGGGGGCGGCCGCTGCAGGTGCATTTTCCCCCCCTTGGCTCTCGGGGTGGGAGCCTTCAGCAAGACGGCGCGCAGACTGCTGCACGGCCGAGTCCGACCGACCTGCGCCCCCCTCCCCTCAGAGGCCTCGGGCTTCCCGGCATCCCCCCTGCATCGACCGCGGGTCAGAGAGCCACTTCCAGGATCGCGGCGCTGGGCGGCGGATGCCGCCTGGCGTGGGCAGGCTGCGTCTCTCGTGGAAGGAGCCCACGGTGAGGAACTCTTGCTTAGCGTGTCGCGGCGGCGGCCCTGGCGACACGCTGTGCCCTGCGCGCTGATAGCGTGTCGCTCCGCTCCGCGGGGCGGGCGGCTTGGAGAAGCTCGGAACGTTGACGCTCGACTCGGGGACCGGGGCGTGGTCAACGGGTCGCACCGAAGCGCGGCGGGCCAGAACTGGCGGCGCGACGCCAACCTAAAGGTCTTGACCGCACAGCAGTGAGGGCCAATCAGCTACACGCAAGAGTGACCCTACTAAGCAAGAGCGACCTTTGGTGCGCGGCTTCTGGGGAGCCGCCAGGGGGGCCAAACTCAAGCGCGCAAGCCGCTGCTATCGCTGGGCGCTCAACTACAGTCGGACCTACGCAGGCCAGAAGAACATCCCTCAAGAACACGAGACCCTCCGCCAGCCAAAACAACACAGAACATCCAAGGGTACCCTCCCCATGGTAGCATGGTGCACGAGAACATCCGACGAGCACGAAGAACTCGAGGGTCACCCTCCCCGAGCCGATCTCGACCTTCTACCTCGGTCCGACTGTGCCACAGCGCGCTCAGCTACGCATCGTCGGGGGCGACGATCGGGGCGAATAGCCCGGGGATGGTATTACACGCATTCGGCCGGGGGCCTTTTCTAGGGGAACAAAAACGACATAAACATAACAACTCGGAGGTCCGCGCGGATTTCTCGGATCGGCGCTGGACCCCCCTCCCTGGCGCGCGGAGCGCGCCAGGGGCGGCGCCGGAGGCGCCGCCGGGGGGCCCCAGCGCCGATCCGAGAGATCCGCGCGGACCTCCGAGTTTTTATGTTTATGTCACTTCTTGTTCCCCTATTCTCGGAGACACAGATCACCGGCGCACCTGAATACACGTGCTGCTCTCCCCTGGGCTGTTCGCCCACATCGTCGCCTCCAAATAGCGGAGGACCCCAGCGGGCCCGCACCGAAGGTCCCTCCTCCGGCGAAAGGCCACCCCTTCGCGCAGCCGAGCGCCACACCTGCCCGGGCCCCCCGAGGCGCGGCGGGGCCACGAGCACCCAGGCCCCCGCCCGGTGCGGCCCGCCCGCCCCGGCCAGGAAGTCCTGCGGGCCAGCCCGCGCACCACACGGTCAGGTAGAAGCCCCGGTGACCTCGGCGGAGGGGGGCCCTCCTCCTCCTCCTCCTCCTCCTCCTCCTCCTCCTCCTCCTCCTCCTCCTCCTCCTCCTCTCCTCCTCCTCCTCCTCCTCCTCTCCTCCTCCTCCTCTCTCCTCCTCCTCCTCCTCCTCCTCCTCCTCCTCCCCCTCCTCTTCAAGAACCGTTCGGCTCCGTCGCCCCTAGGGAGGGGCCGCGGGGTCGCGCCGAGCCTCCGCGAGGCGTTCTTGGGGCCGCGCGCTATAAGCTGTCTGGCGGCAGCTGGTGGCGGCGAGGTGCCGATTCGGCGCAATCAGGATTGGAATTTCTCAGAGGTCTCTGGAGGCGTGGTCCTGGGATCCTAACGAGATGGGGCGAAGTGCCTCCCGTCGGCCGCGTTCTGTCGGACGCAAGCGGGTTTCGTTCGATCGGCCCTGGTCCCGATGTTCGGCCTGCCGCCGCTGGGAGCGGGACGACCTGTTGGAGGCTCAGAACTGGCAGCGTCCCTACGGCGCCAAGGTGACGCAGTTCCGAGCTCCCTCCCAGCCTCGACCTCGCGACGGCGCTGGCGGTCGAGGACGCGGCGGGCCTGGCGGTGCTCCTGGCGCAGGCGGGGCGGCCGCCGACCAGCTGCAGCGCCCAGGAGCCCCAGCGCGCGACAGCTCGGCGCCCCCCGAGTTGGCCGCGGCGCCGCGAGCTGTCGAGGCCCACGCGCAGGCCGCGGCGGCGGAGGCGAAGGCAAGGGGGCCGACGCGGGACGACGCGCTCCGCAGGGCGGCGGGGGAGCGCAAGGACCTCCACAGGCGGCGCCAGGCCGCAGTGGGCCAGGTCCTGCGCTGCCGCGCGGGCCTGCGCGCGGCCGAGGCCCGCGAGCGCGAGCTCGCCCTGCTGCCGGCCGAGGCCGAGGCCGCCAAGCAGAAGGCCGCCGCCGCAGTGGCGTCGCCGGGCGGCCCCGCGCCTCCTGCTGGCGCAGCCGCCGCAGCTGCGGCGTCCGAGGAGTCCTTAGAGCTCTTCCAGTTGCGCTGGGACGACTCGATCTTCTCGGCGAACATCCTGGAGGAGCTGGATGAGCAGGGGCGCGGCAGCCTCGCCAGCCTCCGCAAGGAGCTCCTGGCGGCGAAGGACCTCCTGCAGTCCCTTTCGGGAGAGGTCCGCGAGGAGCTCGCCGCGGCGCAGCGCCCCGCCGCCACCAGTCGCCAGCGCCTGGCCAAGAAGCGCAATGGCGACGACGGCGACGCCGAGGGCCCCACGCAGGCGGCGGCAGCACCAGCAGCAGCACCCGCAGCAGCAGCAGATGCGCCAGCAGCAGCAGCAGCAGCTCCAGCAGCAGCAGCTGTAGCAGCACCCGTCGACGCCGCCGCCGCGAAGGCTGCTGGCGCTGCCCCAGCGGCCCCAGCCGAGAAGGCAGGTGACCCCGCGTCGGCCGCCGCTGCCGCAAAGCTGAGCCAGGCCAAGTTCAAGGCGGCCGAGCAGGCGACCGCAGCCGCGGCAGCCCGCGGTGCCGCAGGTTCGGCTGGCCCAGGCGCGGCGCCGCCCGATGCTGAGGATCGCGACCTGTGACGCCAGGCGTCGCCAGCGGCTAAAGGGTTAGCCGCTGGCGCGGCTGGCAGCGGCGCGCTTCCGCGCAGTTGTTTGACATCTCTTGCAGCGATGACGGTATCCCTGGCGCTGCGGGGTCAGCCACCGCCGCAGTCGCAGCCGACTGCCCGCGCGGGGTAACAACACCCGAGGGCGGGCTCATCATTGACGGGGCGCCCGTGGCTCGCGACGAGCCACCTCGTCACAGTCGCACCTTCTTCTTATTCTTATTATTATTATTCTTCTTCTTCTTCGTCTTCTTCTTCTCGAACATCACTGCGATGGGGCCGCAGGCTTGGGGGTTCGTGGAGAAGGGGGCGCGCCGACTGCGATGTTCTGGGTTTCGCGGAGACGCACGCCCGCACCTCGCCCAAGCTGGACGAGTGGAGCCGCAAGGCGAGGCACGCTGGCTGGCGAGCACACGCCAACCCTGCTCGCGTTTCGAGCGGCGGCGGCACTGAGGGCGGCGAGTGGCTGCTCGCCCGTCGGCACCTTCACGTGCACCGCTTGGAGGCCACCACACCTGCGCCCAGGCAGCTCTGCGCGCCCGCCTCCTCCGACCTGGACGGCTCCCAGGCCGGCGTGCTGCGCGCGCAGGGGTGCGCCGTGGTGGCCATCGTCTTCCACGCCTTTTCGCCCCTCGGCTGGGCGGGAGACAGGAGGCGCGGGCACGCTCGCCTCGGCGCGCCGCTCGCGGCCCTTCAGCTGCCCTGGCTGATGCTCGGCGACTCCAACATGGGGCCGTCAGTTCTACGGCAGCGCGGCTTCGTGGAGCGCGCCGGCGGGCGCGTGCTACAGGGCGCCGCGACCTTCACCCGCGCTGCTGCCGCCACGGGATCGCACATCGACTGCGGCCTGTGCTCGACATCCTGCCAACCGCACCGCGACGCGCAGGCCGCCCCCTGGAAGACCCACTGCGATCTCGCGGTGGAGCTCCTCGGCAGCGGCCAGCAGTTGATGGCGCGCCGCCCAGCGGCGCCGCGGCCACTGCCCACGGGCGCCCGCCCCCGCCCGCCGCCGGCAGCCTCGGCCAAGCGGCGCGAGACGCGCGCTCGCAGCGACGCCACTCGTCTCAAGCGCGATGATTTCTGGAAGAAGGTCTTCGGCAGCCCGTCGGAGGCACCCGAGGCTGACGCGCTGCGCCGACGACAGGGACGGCGAAGGGTTCACCTCCAGCGACGGCGATGACTCGCGGGCTGACGAAGTTGCCGTTGCCGCCGCCACGGGATGACGCGCCCCCCGCGAGGGAGAGAGGCGCGCCCTCTGGCAGGACGCCCCAGCCCAGCACCCGCAGCCCCAGCACCTTCGCCGAGTAGCCGCTGCTGGCCGCCGCCCACGACGCCGCCCCCACTGCTGGCGACGGCGAGGCCGGCGGGCCTCAGGCCCGAGCAGCCCCCAAGTGCCACGCCATGGACGACGGCGACGCTGACCCGTTCGACTGCTTGGACGGGGACGAAGGCCAGGGCTTCCCATCATTCGAAGAGATCGAGGAGCCCCCCGAGGCCGAGTCGCACCAGGAAGGCGTTTCCGACCGTGGGCATGCCTGGTCGAGGGGGCTGGCGGGAATCAGTATCGGAGCCACCCTGTCTCTGGAGCGAGGCAACCACAGTCTCTGGCACCCCACCCCGTCACATCTCTGTCGCCCGATCGCGACGATAGCCCAGGCGACGATGGAAACGCTACTTACTGGATCTCTGATCATGCGTGGGAGCGGGCGGCCGACGCCAGAGCTCCTGCTGCTACGCCGTGGGCAATGATCGGCAAGTCGGCCGCCTGCCGCGTCGGTGCCAAGGACATCGGACCCCTCAGCGACGCCTACGCCAAATAGGTTCACCAGGTCGAGGCAGCCGCGCGTCGCCATGAACGGGGGCCCCACCTAGTCGAGCGTCTGGTCTCAGCGGCCCCGCGCGCCATCCACGCGGAGGTCACCGACGCCGACTGCGCGGCTAGCTGGTGGACGGCGCTGCACATCGTCCTCGGGAAGCCCGCGCGCTACTCGACGGGGGCCGTCGGCGACACCCCCGCTGCTCGCACCGCGGCTGCCGAACGTCGACGCGCCGCCGCTGAGTGCCGCCGCTTAGCACGGGATGCCCCTGCCCATGCTCGTCGTGCTCTCGCCGCGGCGGGTCCACGCGCTCGCGGGGCAGCGGCAGAGGAGCCGCCCATCACCTGGGCCAGCCTCCGCAGGGACCTTCGCGCTCTGCCACGCTTGCCCACCCAAGCCGTCGAGCATGTGCTGGTGGTCGTGCAAAGCAGCCCGCGCCGTGGGCGCGGTCGCGCGGCGGGCGCCTCCCTGCGCAGCTTCAAGGATCGGATCGCCACGCCGCAGGACTCGTCAGTGCTCTTCAGGTCCTTGAAGAGGCAATCCGACCTGGCAGACGAGATGATCGACCCGCAAGGATGTCAGTCCCTCGCCCACCCCCGCGGCCTGGTGGACCACAAGGCCAGAGTCTGGCACGAGCTGTGGGCGCCCCACCAGGAGGACACGCACGCGGTCGACACCTTCTGGAGCAAGCTGCGCGGGTTGCTCGGCTTTGAGGACCTCCCAGCGCTGGACCTTCCTCAGTTGCGGGCCGCCTTGAAGCGCATGCGCCCACGCGCAGGCCGAGGCATCGACCAGCTGCGCCCCGCTGACGTCGAGCGGTTGCCTGACTGCGCCCTCATCGAGCTCCTCGCCGTGCACTCGGAGCGCGAGCAGGCAGGAAACTGGCCATGGCAACTGCTCTTGGTCACGGGTCACCTCTTGGCCAAGAAGGCGGCTGCGAGCGCGTGATCAGCCTCCTCCGCGTGATCACAAGCATCTGGAGCCAAGCCCACGAGCCCATCATCCAGGACTGGAGCCACGACACGGCCCCGCCCCGGGACGCCGCGGTCCGCGGGAACGCCACCGTCTCCGAGGCCTTCGCGCGCGTCACGGACGAGGAGGCCTACAGCACGATGGGCCCAGCGCGCGCGCGCCATGCTTGACGTCAAAGCCTTCTACGACTCCATGGACTGGGTCAAGCTCGGACGCGCCGCCTTGCGGCTGGGTTTCCCGCCCACCATGCTCGCCCTAGAACTCCAGCTGCGCCTCGCCCCGCGGGTCTTGATCCGCGACTGAGCGGCGCCGCTGGCCTTCCAACCCACCAGGTCCATCGCGCAGGGGCTGCGCTCGTGGACACGGTTCGCACGGTGCCTCACCTACTTCCTCTTGGACAGGATCACGCAATCCAAGCCGACAGGTCTCCTGGCCCCATCGCATCTGGATCGACGACCTGTCCGAGGCGGCGGTCAGCACGGAGCAAGTCGTGGAGAGCACCTTGACCGCTATTGTGGCGGAGACCTGCGACAGGTTCGTCACCGACGGCCTCCGCATCTCGCCGAAGAGCGCGGTCTTTGCCAACCGCCGCGGGCTGGCCAAGCGCATCATAGACGCCCTCCGCGCCAAGGGCCACGTCGTCTCGGCCACCAAGTGCGCGCCCTGCCTCGGCGTCGACCTCGCTGCCGGCAAGGGCGCGCGACGACCTACTCGGACCAGCAGGACGAAGAAGGCTGTCAGGCCGCATCTTCGAGCTCGAGGCTTCGTTCGGGCCAGCAAGCAGCATCGCACCTGCTCGCGGATCGAGATGGCGCCCCCCCAGGCCGCAGCCAGCTACGGGCACCACACCCTTGGGACCCCAGCTGCCTGGCGGCGCAAGGCCCGCCAGCGCCGCGGCGCCGTGAGCGCCGCAGCCGGCCATTCGTCCGCATACCATCCCGAGGCAGCTGCCGCCCAGACTGCGGGGCCCTTGCCCTTCGTCGTGCCCCACCAGAAGTCTGACTTGGCAGCTCACACTCTGGAGCTGGATGCGGACTCTCCTAGACAGCGGAGTTTCTCCGGGGTCTTTTGGTGTGCGGCCTTGGCACCCTGCAGCATATGCCATGACAAACTTGGCTCCCACAGCAAAACAAACTACTCTTGAGCGTCTTGGTCCTGGTCCCCGGGCGAGTCTTGACTGTCTTATGCCATGACATCAGCTTCAGAAATGTGTTCCTCCTGGTCTGCCTGGCTCGATTGCATCTCTGCTGCTTGCCGCACGTGTCATCCAAGCCACGGCTTGCAGTGGCAGTGCCACTTTTTCCCGCCAACGTCCCTAACCTAGCTACCGCCTTGTTCACCAAATTGGAAGACTGCCTAGTATGCAGAGCCTCGGGGTGGCAAAAGGAAGGTGGAGATGACTTAGCGCTATCGTGGTCATCACCATGACGCTAACGCAGCTCTGTCAGAATCATCATCATCATCATCATCATCATCATCATCATCATCACCACCACCACCATCATCATCATCATCATCATCAGCATCATCATCATCAGCAGCAGCAGCATCACCATTCATCAATAGCAACAGCAGGAGCAGCACGATCATTATCACAACCACAATCATCACAACGATCACCATCATCATCACCAACATCACCACCACCATCATCCTCAACACCACCGTCATCATCATCATTAGCATCATCATCATCATCATCATCACCATCACCATCATGATCATCATAGTCATCATCATCATCACCACCACCATCAGCATCATCATTACCATCATCATCACCATCATCAGCATCATCATCATCTTCGTCGTCATCATCAGCATCATCATCATCATCATCATCACCACCACCACCACCACCATCATCATCATCATCATCATCATCATCATCATCATCATCATCATCATTACCATCAGCATCATCATCATCATTACCATCAGCATCATCATCACCATCATCAGCATCATCACCACCACCACCATCATCATCACCACCACCACCACCACCATCATCATCATCATCATCATCATCATCACCACCATCACCATCACCACCATCATCATCATCATCATCATCATCATCATCATCATCATCATCATCATCATCATCATCATCATCATCGCCATACGCAGCCATATTCGAAACTCGCCCACCAGTCTTTGCGCATCGTGCCGCAACCCATCACCCGACACCCAGCCCACCATCCGCACCATGCCGCAACGACGACGACCCCCCCCCCCCTGGGAGCGCTAGCGACGAGGAGGCACGCTGAGCCAGCGGCGAGCGGGCAGGAGCTCCGCCACCTCCCCGCGGCGCCCGGGCGGCCGCCCCCGCCCCGAGCGGCGCTGGTCCCGCGGCCGAGGGTGGAAGGGACGCCCCAGGCCCTGCACACTCCTCGCGTCCAGCCCGTTCTGGTGCCACCTCCTCCTCCTCCTCCTCCTCCTCCTCCTCCTCCTCCTCCTCTTCCTCTTCTTCCTCCTCCTCCAACTCCTCCTCCTCCTCCTCCTGCTCCTCCTCATCCCCGTCCTCCTCCTCATCCCCGTCCTCCTCCTCATCCCCGTCCTCCTCCTCCTCCTCCTCCTCCTCCTCCTCCTCCTCCTCCTCCTCCTCCTGCTCCTCCTCCTCCTCCTCCTACTCTTCCTGTTCCTCCTCCTCCCCTCCAGTTCCGCAACGCGCTCTCAGGCCCGACCCCCTCGCCGCACGGCGCCGCGGGGGGATCGTCCCCACGGTCCCCCCCCCCCCCCGCCGAAGCTGCGAGCGCGCCCTGCGGCAGTCGGCCCGGGATCAGATCCACCGCCCAACCTTCGGGCCATAACTCGGCGCTCCGGCGGCTGTTCAGGGCGCTTGTCTGGCAGCCCCAGGACGCTCTCCGCGAAGCTCAGCTGATGGAAACCTCCCCGGACGTCGAAAACATCCCACAACAGTTTACGAAACTGTAGAAAATGGTATCACCACCTATCCCCGAAAAGACTCCAACAATCTATCCCAAAAATCTTCTCAACAGCTCCTCGAAATGTCTGGGCCACAAAAGAATCCAAAAAAATTCCCAGAATCTATCCCCAAACCCCTCCCGGGGTCCATCCTGGGCGGCGTTTCGCCCCGGATCAATTTACGATGGTCCCAGGGCCCGGAGTGGGCCTGGAGAAGCCGATGTTGTTGTGACTCCCCGATCGTGCCCGCTGACGCCGGCATGGCCGAGTACGCCGACATCGGCGCGACGACCTCGTCATGATGATGATGATGATGATGATGATGATGATGATGATGATGATGATGATGATGATGATTATTGTGATGATGATGACGACGATGATGATGATGATGATGATGATGATCATCATGAAGATGATGCTGATGATGATGATGATGATGATGATGATGATGATGGTGATGATGATGATGATGATGATGACGATGGTGGTGATGATAATGTGACGATTACGATAAGGACGCGGGATGGAAGGAGGAAGGACGGAGAGGAGGAGGGGAGAGAAGAAGCGAGGAGGCGGGGCGCTGCCTTTCCAAAGCGAGGACCCAATACCACAGGACGGTTGGGAAGCACGTCCTCCTTCTCCTCCTCCTTCCCCCCCTCATCATCATGATCATGATCATGATCATGATCATGATCATGATCATGATCATCATCATCATCATCATCATCATCATCATCATCATCATCATCATCATCTTCATCATCATCTTCTTCATCATCATCATCATCATCATCATCATCATCATGATTATCATCATCATGACCATCACCATCATCTCACCATGACCACCATCACCATAACCACCGTCATCATCATCATCATCATCATCATCATCATGATCAGCATCTTCAGCATCATGATCATCATCATCATCATCATCATCATCATCATCATCATCATGACCATCACCATCATGATCATCATAGTCATCATCAGCAGCAGCACCATCACCATCACCATCATCACCACCGCCATCATCACCACCACCACCATCATCATCAGCATCATCAGTATCATCATCATTATCAGCATCATCATCATCATGATCAGCATCACCACCGCCAGCAGCAGCAGCATCATCATCATCACCATCGTCATCATCATCAGCATCATCATCACGTGTCAGCTAGCAGTTACAGGAGAACCGAACAGGCCCAGCCCTCCCTACCCCAGACGGTGGGTTCAGGTTTGTGGCTGCCTCAGCCTCGCGCCGCCGCGCCTCGACGCCTCCACGCCTCGACGCCTCGACGCCTCGCCGCCTCGGCGCCTCGGCGCCTCGACGCCACGACGCATCGACGCCTCGCCGCCACGACGCCTCGCCGCCTCGGCGCCTCGCCGCCTCGACGCCTCGCCGCCACGGCGCCACGACGCCTCGACGCCTCGACGCCTCGACGCCTCGACGCCTCGGCGCCACGACGCCTCGGCGCCTCGGCGCCTCGGCGCCTCGATCGCATCCGCCGCGGCGCCCGCGGGGCCGCGCGGCGGGGCGCCCGCCAGCGGAGGCAGCACGCCGAGCACGCCGCCGGAGACCAGGCCGAGGGCGAGGCGCGTGGCCACGGAGGCGTAGTAGCCTCGGGCTGGCAGGGCGGGTCTTGGGCTGTCGGAGGGAGGACACGGAGGCAAAGGGGAGGAGGGGGAGGAGGGGGAGGAGGGGAGGAGGAGGAGAAGGAGGAGGAGGAGGAGGAGGAGGAGCAGGGGGAGGAGGAGGAGGAGGAGGAGGGGGAGGAGGAGGAGGAGGGGGAGGAGGACAAGCTAGGTGCGCTCGCGTCATATCTGACGTCCTACCCCTCCCTCCCATCCCTTACCATGGCGCTGATTTTCTCTATCCGCGGACGCGT
>CAUYUJ010000949.1:77500-100000 GCA_963575745.1 Prorocentrum cordatum
CAAGTTGTTGGACACGCTGTCGGCTGTCAGACGACATGTGGGCGAAGAACAGGGCGGCCGCGCCCATCTGGAGATAGTGGCGCATGCATGTGGCATTCTCCCAGCGCCCACGGTACTGTAGCAGTCCCAGGTTCTGAAACGAGCGGAAGCGATGGACGGCCTCGCCCCGTCGCAGCGACCCGAGGGTGTTGGGCAAGTCGCTGATGCCAGCGAGGTCCTTGAGGTAGCTGACGTCTGGGGCGGGTCGCGCAACTGTCCTCAAAAACGCGCCCCACTAAGCAAATCGGCGCAGCATCGTCGATCACGGCGCTCTGGAACTTTGGCCCTCGGTCCGATGTCCTGGCAGAGGGCGGCCCAAGCACGCCTTTATTGACGTCGCCCCCCAGGCCCCCAGGCTAAGACGAGGTGCTGCCCGAAAGCATTCGCGACCTCGCTGGGCCGCAGCAGCGAATGAAAGATGAGGAGCAGGCGCGCTGACGTCCTGCCCCATCACTGCGCCTGGGCAGCGACGGCCAGGGCCAGCCGCACTTCGACAGGCACGGGCGTGCGCATCTCGACTGGCTCGAAATTGCGCCAGCGAGGCACCGCGGCCCAGGCTAGGCGCGGTTGACCCCGGGTTTGGGGCCAGCGGAACTGGGCGCCAACTGGGGCCTCGGATCCCCGAGAATACGGCGCCTTCGCGACGTCAAGGCACTGCGCGCAGGCGACGAGAGCGGCATTGAACTGCTCGACGTCGCGCGCTACGTCGACGGAGCGGGGCGGCCCTCGACTCTGAAGCTTCAGATACTGACGGGCAATGGCCGGCTTGACTGCCACTCAGAGGCCCCGCCGGGCCCTCGAAGCCGCGCGCCGCGAGACTGCGCCCGGGCGCGCGAGTGGGGAAGCTCCCAAGAGCAGCGCCACCTCCGCGAGACGCCGCCAGACGTCGTCGTCGCGCTTGATGCCGCCCTCCAGGACGAGGTGCTGGCAGCCGCGGTCGCATCGCCTTGCCAGCAGGAGCAGGAGTGGCCGCCGCCCCCTCCAGGCGACGGCCTCGCGCCAACGTTCGCCCCCCACGCGCGCCAGTCCATGGCGCACTCATGAGAGGCGCCGCGCTGAGGGATTCCTGGAGCTCCAGAAGCGCGAATTGAAGAGATTGCCGAGGCCGCCCCCGCGCGCGCGCAAGACGCCCGCGCGGTCGGGGGGCTTCGCGAGAGCCAGCCCGGCTTCCACGCCTGCAGGGTCTCCTCGGGGCGTTGCCGCGGCCCCCGCGGCCGCGGGCGAGTCCGAGGGAACCGAAGGCACAAGATCATGGGTCGCGAGAAAGTCCCGCAAGGGGGGCCCAGGGCGGCCGCCATCGGCCCGACCGCCACGATGAGTTCGACCCCCTGGGAAAGCACGTCGGGATCGGCGAGGCCCTCGAGAGGGCCGCGCAGCACGTCGAGGCCGATGAACGATCCAGCCGCTGCTCTCTTGAGCTGCGCTGAGGGGAGCTGTCGGCCCGCTGAAGGCGTCGCTGAAAATGCGCAGTCGGCGGCCGAAGACGGAGCGGCGCGCGCTCGCGGCCCGCCTCCAGGGCTTCTCGACGGCGGCGACCGATCCCGCCACCTCGGAAGGGCGCGGTCTGGCCTCGCGCACCCTGGCGCCTCTCGTTGGGCCACCTGCAGAATCGCGGGCGCTCCGCGCCCGCAAGAGAAAGGGGGGGCACCCGGCGAACAGCACAACGGGAGAGTCATGGCGAAGATCCTGCGATGGACCCTGCTGGACAATCGTCCTCGGACGCCGGCGCAGCGCGCGACCTGCGCGCTTGGCCGGCGATCTGCGGGCGACGACCTCCGGCGCAATGCGACGTCGGCCCGAGAACGCGCGGCGAAGCAGGGCGGCGAACTGTTTGGGCCCGATCCAGGAGCGGAGCAGGGAGTCACCGGGGGGCCCCGCCCCCCAGGACCTCGAGAGGCCAGCCGAGATTTGGGGGCCCAAAAGGTTCGGGATTCACCGCGCCTTTGCGTCGAGAAGCCCGCGCCCACAAACAGACCGCCTCCTCCTCGTTGAGCGGGGCCGACACGACGCTGCCAACGAAGAGGGCGGCGCCCGAGGCGAAGACCTGCTCCGCCATCGCGGAATCGAGCGAGCTCCTGAATAATGGGAACAGGAGAGCCAGCCCCATCAGCTCGTCGATCACTGGATTCGGCCGTCAGCGTCGCGCCGCAGGGCCCGCGCCAGACACGCGAAGCCACGCGAAGAGCTTATCCGCGAGACACATGGCGGCCCGGCGAAACATCAGACGGCGAACCCAGCACCCGACCAGCCTCCTCATCAGAGCGACCGACTCGGCCCCGACGAGGACGACGCGCGCGGCGAGCACTCCGCGCTGCCTGCCTTTCACCACCTCCCCGCCAACGTCGAGACGCGCTGAAGATCCCCGCCCCCGGGCGACGCCTTGGGCTGGCCCAGGGTTGCCTTCTCGATCGCAACCCTGGCGCCCTTGCCGAACCCGCCGAAGAGCTGCGCGTCGGATCTGGTCCGAGGCGCCAGGGCCATCACAGAGGCCAATGACCACGCGGTCGGGCGAGCCACCCCCCGCTGCGGAAACGCGGACCCTGCAGATCGCAGGCAACGTCGATGCGCACCCCGGGCCGCCTCCGAGGCCATCTGGTCCCCCGCGGCAGGAGCTGCCAACGCCGGCGCGATCTCGCCATGACCGCGCCGTAGTCCACCTCGCACGAGACCCCCTGCCCCAGCAGCTCGCTGGCCCCGAAGTCAGAGACAAGGATGGCCCCCTGGACCCGGGCGCCCGGCCACTGCAGGAGGTTGAAGAAGTCCTTGGCATCGTCTGCGGAGATCGCCAAGCACAGGCCCTACGAGGGCAACATCTCTGCGAACTGCGAGGCGTGGCGCGAGATGGCGAGACGCTCTAGGCAGGCGCGTCGACCGCTGGCGAGCTCCGCGGCAAAAGCATACTCGCGGAGGACCTCTCTCAGAGACTTCTCGAGCGCGTTGCGGCCGCGCCTGTCAATGATCACCCTCAGCCCGCGGTCGCCCATTTTCTTCGCGCCGAAGAGCCCAGCGCGGACAGGGATGCCCGCGCGCAGTTGGAGGCTCTCCGGACGCGCGAGCCGCGCAGGCCTAGCATCCCACGCATGCGCTGCCACCGCGGCCCAGTAATCCACGCGCGCGAACGCGAAAAGCAGCTAACTGGGAAGGCGACTTGGCTCGAGGTCAGAGACGCGGAGCGCGCGGATGATGACGCCGTGCTCGGCGACGCGACTGGCTCCTGGAACAAGGTCGTCGCGCCGCTGGACGGGGCGAGAGGCCCCGCAAAATGCGCACTGCCTCCCAGGCGCGAATCGCCATTGAGTTCTGCCAGGGCCCGATGGATGCCAGCGGCGCCGCCAGTCAGGAACGGCATTGACTCCTCGACGCGGCCACAACCAGGATGCTTGTCATCAAGCTGGCGCACAAGCTGCCACTGTCTCTCGCTCAACGGCGCGGAAAGGCAGAACGCCGCCGACCCACCTGCGGGGCGGCCAAGCGAGAGCCAGGAGGGATAGGCGACGGACTCGTTGACCCGGCGCCGCCGACGTCTCTCCCGATGTCACCGCGCGTCTTCGCGGGCGACCGCGGCGCAGCTCCAATCTCGCGCCGGTCGCAGGGGAGCCCGCGGGGCACGCGCAGCTCCCGACAGGGGCCCGGGGGCAAGATACCCCGCCGGGGCGAATTTGGAGACCCCCGCCTCTTAAGCCGCAGAGCGAGGCCGGCAAGCCAGATGCCGAAAGAGCGCAAATCACCGAATCAACGGCGGCCCGCAAAGTCGGAGTCGCAGGTGGTGACGGCCAAGGCCCGACTCCCGAGCTGGCCCCTCGCCAGCCCCCTCAGCAGGCCCACTGGTTGCGTCTGGAGACGATCACTCGCCCCCCCCCGCCACCGCCGCCGCCGCGTGCTCCTGCTTGTTGGCCCAGCTGTTCGACTTTTGTCTCAGACGCGGCCATTGCCGGCGCGGTCCACGGCGCCGCCCCCGCGCCCTCTTTTGGAGGCGCTCTCGAGTGCCTCAACCAGCGGGACGCGCGAGAACTCGCCGCCCGGCCCGCCCTGGGCCGCGATCAGCCGAGCCCGCCTCCAGGAACCGCTCGCATTCACTGACTGCTGCGCGGCCTTCAGCAACTGGCCGATCCGGGCGCCGGGGAGGGCGCGCCGCCGCGACTCGCGCATGGCATGGAGGGGCGCAAGCATCTCCCAGAGGCGCCCGCGTTCCTCCAGGCGCCCGAATCTGACCCCCTGCCTGCCACGGCGCGCCCGCGGCGTCGCAGCCGAGCTCGGCGACCGCCGGAGCGTCGACATCTGCGATTCGCGCTGACCCGTTGAGCGCCGGGAGCCATGTGCATGCCCCCTTGGCACCGCTGATCCCGGCCACTGGGTCCGCCTCTCCAGAGCCCGAGGCTGCGCCCCCGAGGTCGCCCGGGGTGGCCACGTCCTCCTTCGCCTGCTTGGAGCCGCCGACCTTCCCCAGTGCCTGCAGCATCGCAAGCTGGATGGCCTCGTCTGCGTCGCGGCCGCCTGCCTCGACGAGGGCCCCGAGGTCGAGGTCGGCCCTCTTCTCCGGCTCCGCGAGGCTGCCCTGCTCGCGCAGGGTGGGGCCCGCCCGCCCGCTGGGGCAGCCCACGAGCCGTCGCCGGGGCGTCCTCTGCCGCCCTGAACTGGGGGGGCGCTGGGGCGGGCCGCGCCCCGAGAAGCTGGGCCGCTGTCCCGGGCGGCGCCGCGCGCGAACTGCGCAGAAAGAACCCGCTCAAGACAGGGGACGGGCGCCGGCGCGCTCGCGGAGGGCCCCGCCCGAGGGGGCAACCCCGGAGCGGCGGGGGGGCGGGCGCGGAAGCGAGGCCACGGGCCCCCATGCTTCTCCTCTCGACCTGCTCGATTCGGATCGAGAAGCCCCTCAATTGGCCGCCGATGGCTTTCTGCAGGTCGCGATGTTCGAAGCTCCCGAAACGATCTGCAGATCGTCGCGCGACGCGCGGGCGCGCCGAGAGGTCGCGGCCCTCTTGGCGCCGCTCGCCGCGCGCCCCCGCCTCGCCGCGCGCCCCGCGCGCCCGCCTGCAGCGGGAGGGGCGGCGAGCGCGGGCCACTCCGCGGGCGCGGCCAGCGGCAGCGTCGCCCGTTGAGGGGGGCGCCTGGCGGGCGGGGCCACGGGCTACCCAGGTCCGCCAAGGGGCCCATTCCCCTCCGCGCCCGGGCTGCCCGCCACGTCGGCGCCGCGCGTCCGACCTGCCCGCGCCCCTCTTGGTCTCCCGTGCCCTCGCCAACGCGCTCGTCGGGAGCGAAGTGCCTCTCTCCATCGATCTGCCCGTCGGCGGAGAGCCGGAAGCCGACGCGCCCTGGGGCGCAGGGCCGGGGAAAGTGGCAGGTCGGAGCAGGACCCCAATATTCCAATCGTCGGGCTGCGGGGCGAGATCAGCGAGCTCGAGCAGTTCCGGCTGAGCAGGCCCGCCAACTGAGACGAAGAACTCGATCACCTCGCCCTCCACGCAGCTCCCAATGAATCGCGCCAGGAACGCCGGCGAGACCTTCATGCAGGCCGCGGATGCCGGCAGTTCCTCGCCATGGGCCGACCGCAGCAGCGTCGCCGAGACATAGTCGACGGAAGCGAGCGAGCCGGCGTCGTCAGGGAGGCAGACGGCGGGCACCGCGACGAGGAGCTCCCCCAGCTCGAGGTCGCCGAGGGCGCCCTGGGTCAGGGCGTCGACGGCGCCGAGGCCGCCCCCCCCGAAGCCACCGCGCACGTCTGCGCGGCGACCGCGGCGCAGCTCCACTCTCAGGCAATTCGTAAGGGAGTCCACCAGGCATGAGCAGCTCTGGACACGGCCGGGGGGCACGACGCCCCGTCGGGGCAAATCTGCACGCCCCCGGCTCGAAGAAGGCACATCACGAGGTCGGCGTGGCAACTGCAAAAACAACAGATCACCGACTCAACGGCGGCACGCGAAGTCGGAGTCGTAGACGAAGACGACGAAGGCCCGACTCCTGAGCTGGCCCCCCATCGGTATCTTTATAAGCTCGGGCCCATCTGGAGACGATGCCTCCTCCGCCGTCGCCGCCGCCGTCCTGCTCCTCCTCGTTGGTCCACTTCTTGGACTTCTTGTTCCAGGCGCGGCCCTCGCTGCCGCGGTCCTCGGCGGCGTCGCCGCCCCCTCTCTGGAGGGCGTTCGCGAGCGCATCTGTCTCGCGCAGGCGACTGAGGCAGCGAACTCTACGGGGCGCGCCGGGCCAAGCCCCTCGCCGACCGACCCGACCTGGGCCGCGGGCCAGGGAGGCCCGCGATCAGCCAGCGATCAGCCAGGCCAGCCTACAGGAGGCCGCGTGCATTCACCGACTGCTGCGTGGCCTCCAGGAACTGGCCGATCTGGGCGCCGAGGAGGTCGCACTGCCGGGACCTGTGGGGCGCACGCAGAGACGCTGGCATCTCCCAGAAGAGCTCGTCGTTGTCCTCGGGGCGCCCGAATCTGATCATCTGCCTGCCATGGGGCATCATGCTCCATGGCACGCTGGCGGCGTCGCAGCCTTGCTCGGTGATGGCCGCGGCGTCGACGCGGGCGGACGACGCCCCATTGGCCCCGGCCGACGGGCCCGCCTCCCTGGAGCTCGAGGCAGACGCGCCCCCGAACCGGCGGTCGGCCAGGGTGGCCTCGTCCAACCTCGCCCTCTTGGGCCCGCCAACCTTCTCCAGCGCCTGCAGCATCGCAGGTTGGATGGCCTTGTCTGCGTCGCGGCCGCCCGGCGGGCGACCTGCTCGCGCGGGGGAGGTCCGTCGGGCCAGCGGAGCAACCCGCGCTGCCGCTGGCGCCTCTTCTGCCGCCCTGGTCTGGACAGGCGCCGGGGCTGGCCGAGGCCCCAGCAGACGCGCGGCCGTCAGGGCACGGCAGCGGGCGAGCTCTGAAAGGGGAGCTGGCCTGGGACCAGGGGGGCAGGTGCCAGCGCGCCCTGGGCGGGCCACGCCCGAAGGAGCGTCTCCGACCTGGCAGGGGGAGCTGCCGCAGAAGCGAGGCCATGGGCATCCGTACTTCTCTTTCTACCTGGTCGATTCGGCTCGAGAAGTCCCTCGGCTGGCCCCCGATGAAATCAAGAAGCTCGCTCCTGAAATTCCCGAAGGCGCTCTGAGGGTCGTCGCGCGACGCGCTGACCCGCCGAAGGGTTGCCGCCCCCTTGGCGTTGCTCGCCGCTGGCCCCTGCCCCCCTGCACGGCCCGCGCCCCCCCCTTCCGTGGAAGGGGCGGCGGGCGCGGGCCTTCCCGCGGGCGCAGCCAGCGACGGCGTTGCCCCCTGCAGTGGGCCACCTGGCGGGCAGGACCATGGGCCCCCAAGGCCCGCCAGGAGTGCCTCCCCCTTCGCGCCTACACCGCCCGCCACGTGGTCGCCGCGCCGGCGATCTGCCCACTCCTGCGCGGCAGCCTTGCGGGCTGCGTCGACTTCGTCGCCCCCTGCGCCCTCGCCATCGCGCTCGTCGGCCACGAGGTACCTTTCCACGTCGACCTGACCGTCGACCAGGAGCTGGAAGCCGACGCGCCTCGGGCCACCCTGCGCCGCCGGAGCGGGGAACGCGGCAGGCCGAAGCAGGCCCAATCCTCGGGCCGCGGGGCCAGCTCGGCCAGCTCGAGCAGGGCTGGCCGGGCGGCTCCGCCCGCCGAGTCAAAGCATTCGATCACCTCGTCCTCCGCGCAGCTCGCTGCCAGCCTCGCCAAGAACGCGGGGGGGGAACCTTCACGCAGGACAAGTGCGCAGGCTTCGCCGAGGGCTGACCGCAGCGCCACCGAGACATAGTCTACAGAGGCGAGCGAGCCAGCGACGCGCGGGAGACATACGGCGGGCACCACGATCAGGAGCTCCTCGAGCTCGATGTCGCGGAGGTCGTCCTCGGCGAGGCCATCGACTGCGACGGGGCCGTCGAACTTGGCGAACCAGGCCCCGACGACGCGAGTTTCGCACCGCTCCACCGCACCGGCGGCGCGGGCCACTGCTATCAGCAGCTCGAGGAGCTATGAGCGCAGCAGGACGCCCCCAATCTGCTGCAGCGCACCTGCAGGCAGCATCGTCATTGCGCCCTGCTCCAGTCGAAGACCTTGGCGGCGTATGTGAAGTCCCGCTGCTCGTCAGAGAGTCTGTCGATTGCCTCGCCCACCGACGGGAACCGACGCTGACGATTCCGCCCGCTTGTGTACTTGCCGTCTCCGAGCCTGGCCACGATCGCCTGCCACGCGATCGCACCGCCCCTGCACACCCACGAGGTCCTCGCTGGAACTGGGAACGGCCCAGATTGCGTAGCAGCGGTTGCCATCGGCAGCGGGGGCCTGGACCACAGATCCCGCACCTGCCGCCCCGCTGGGCGGCCTGCGTTGGGTGCTCTCTGGGATCACGACCCAAGGTACGGCCTCGAGGTCCTCCGCCCCCTCGGATGCGGCCTCCTCGCGGCTGGGGGCAGGCCTAGAGTAGGCCTCGAATCCAGGTGCAGGCTCGTGGACTGCCCGCGCCTTGGCCGCAGGCCCCCCACGCATCAACCGCGGGCACGCCCGGCGCGTGGCGCGGGGCGGGCAGGGTCCGAGAAAACTGCAGGTCACTTCGTTAAGTATCACAGCCGCCGTGCTCACATCATCAGCATCATCATCATCATCATCATCACCACCACCACCACCACCACCCCCATCAGCATCATCGTCATCATCAGCAGCAACAGCAGCAGCATACTCATCATTATTATCATCATCATCATCATCATCATCATCATCATCATCATCATCATCATCATCATCATCATCATCATCATCGTCATCAACACAATCATCATCATGATAGTGACCACCATCCTCATCAACATCATCATCATCATCCTCATCATCATCATCATCATCATCATCATCATCATCATCCGCATCATCATCATAATCAGCATCAACATAATCAGTATCATCATCATCATCATCATCATCATCATCATCATCATCGCCATCATCAGCAGCATCATCATAATCAGCATTGTCCTTGTCATCATCATCAGCAGCATCATCATCCACATCATAATCTGCAAAATCATCATCATCATCATCCGCATCATCATTATCATCATCATCAACATCATCTTCAGCATCATCATCACCATCAGTCTAATCATCATCATCGTCATCATCGTCTTCATCATCATCCTGCTCATCATCATCAGCATCATCATCACAATTCTCATCGTTATCATCGTTATGATCGTCATCATCGTCATCACCGACATGATGATGATCATCATCATACTCAACCCCCCAGTCCCTCCTGCTCATCATTCCGCAAGACATTCCAATAAGAATTGTCTCCTATACGGTCCGCAATGCAACTTGAGTGTCTTGAAGGAGGGGGACGAGCAGGAGGAGGAGGAGAAGGCGGATGAGGAAGGAGGAGAAAGGAAGAGGAGGAAAAGGAAGATGGCGAGACGGATGGGGGTCGAGAAGAGGGATGATGATGGTGGTGACGACAATGGTGGTGGTGATGCTGACGCTGATGCTGCTAATGATGATAATGGTGATCATGATGATAATGGTGACGGCGATGGTGATGGTGATAGGGATGGTGATGGTGATGGTAATGATGATAGGGGATGGTGATGGTGAGGGTGAGGGTGACAGTCATGGTGGTGATAACGATGGTGATGGTGATGATGGTGATTGTGGTGAAGTAGATGGAGATTATGAAGATGATGATGCTGATAATGAGGATGATGACGGTGATGATGATGGTGAAGATGATGGTCATGATGATGATGATGGTGGTGATGATGACGAAGGAGATGATGGCGATGTAGATAGTGTCGGTGCTGGTGATTGTGATGATGGTGGTGATGATGAAGATTATGATGATGGTGATGATGATGCTAATGATGATGACGACGACGATGATGATGACGATGTCATACCATGCCATGCAATGCCATGCCATGCCATGCCATCCCACGCTATGCCATGCCATGCTATGCCATGCCATGCTGATGCCAGTGCTGGTGATGGCGATGGCCATGGTGACGGCGATGGTGACGGCAATGGTGATGGCGATGGTGGTGGTGGTGGTGGTGGTGGTGGTGGTGGTGGTGGTGGTGGTGGTGGTGGTGGTGGTGGTGGTGGTGGTGGTGGTGGTGGTGGTGGTGGTGGTGGTGGTGGTTGTGGTGGTGGTGGTGGTGGTGGTGGTGACGATGGTGATCGTGACGGTGATGGCGACGGCGATGGGCGGAAGTGGAAGAGGGGGAGGAGGACTGGGCGAGGATGTGGAGGAGTGGGAACGCAGTGGGCGTGCAGGAGGGCGCGCACGAGCCTAGGCGGCCGCCGGAGCGGGGAGGGCAGGAGGCCAGGGGGGGGGGGCGAGGAGGCGCAGGACCCTTCTGGATCTTCGGGGCCCCGCCTCTGGCGATCTGCACGAGCATGCCGCAGAGGATCGTCGCGAGGAGGGCGGGGCGGATGACGGCCAGGCGCCCGTACTTGTCCGCCACCCAGCCGCCCACCTCGGCGGCGTCGGCGCGGCGCGCAGGGGCCCAGAGGGAGGAAGGCGCGCGTCAGGGGGAGCAGCTAGGAGGAGGAAGCGGGTCAGAGGAGCAGCGAGGATGAGCAAGGAGGAGGAGGAGGAGGAGGAGAAGGACGAGGAGGAGGAGGAGGAGCCTCCATGGCTCTACGGCCATGCTCCGGGATGCTACCATGTTGGTGCCCCACGCCAGGAGGAGGAGGCGACCTTGAAACAGAATGCGCGCACTGCCACGTCAGCAGGTGAAGCATGTGCAGGAGGAACGAGGACGGAGCACGCGCAGGGCGTACGGAGGAAAAAAAGGGGGCAACGAGGAGGAGAAGGAGGAGCAGAAGGAGGAGGGGCAAGGAGGAGGAGGGGGCGGCGGAGGAGGAGGCGGGATGGAGGACGAGGAGATGCACGCGCCACGATGATGATGAAGACCGCCCGACGAGAGCGGGATGGAGGAGGAGGAGGAGGAGGAGGAGGAGGAGGAGGAGGAGGAGGAGGAGAAGAGCGCGCCGTGGTGTCGAAGGCTGCGCGCAGGGAGCAAAGAGGGCGGGCGAGGGGAGGCCCGCGCCGCGGCGGTGGGCTGCCCCTGGGGCGGAAAGAATGGCAGCCCCCGCCCACCGTGAGCGCTGCTCGTAGCCGTTCGTGCCAGATACGGAGAGGAGGAGGAGGAGGAGGAGGAGGAGGAGGAGGAGGAGGAGGAGGAGAAGGAGGAGGAGGAGGAGGAGGAGGAGGAGGAGGAGGAGGAGGAGGAGGAGGAGGAGGAGGAGGGAGGAGGAGGAGGAGGAGGAGGAGGAGGAGGAGGAGAGGAGGAGGAGGAGGGAGGAGGAGGAGGAGGAGGAGGAGGAGCAGCAGCAAGGGAAGCACCAAGAGGGGCAAGCAGAGCAGGGGAGGACGAGGATTGGATTGGACTCGAGTGCGCTCACAAGGGGACATGCCCGGCACTGACGGCCAGCACAGGATGCCAGGGTTCCTGGCTTCGATCTCGAGAGGCTTCCTTTAGGGGGAAAACAAACCTACCTCGCTTTTGACCACCCTCGCTTCCAAGAGATACCAGGCGATGCCAAACTGCAGCCTGTACCGGTCAGGCCGCTTGACGAGGAAGCGCGTGGTATGGCTTGGTTTGGCCTGGAAGCGAAAGCGGGGTAGGTAATTCAGGCTCTGATCCTTGACACGTTGTCTGGACAAGCGCTGCGATGCGGTGCAAGGGGGAGCAGGAGCAGCAAGAGGATGTGCAGGCCCTGGCGCGCGCGAGGCTCATCTGGGCTCCCAAGACGGTCTCGAGTCGGCGACCGCGTGCGCAGCACCGCGGGGGTCGCAGTGGATGCGACGCCGAAGCTGAGCAAGCGAAGAGCAAGAGACGGACCAGGAGATGAGGGGCAACGTTAGGGGGGGGCCCGCTGAGAAGGGGAAACATCGACCTCGAATCGGCGATACATCGCCGATACAACGGCAAGAGGCCCCCGATAGCACGTCCGCACGTTCCTGGGCGGAGTAGGTTATCGGGCCCCCATCGGCGATCAGTGGGTGATTGGGGGTCGATGCATCCCCACCTAGGCCTATCCCCCCAGCGTTGCCCCCCGGCTTTCGGGTCATAAGTCGGCCCTCGGGCGGCCATTCGGGACGATCTGACCATCCCCGGCACGCTCTCGGCGAGGAGCAGCTGCTGGCTGGAAAACCGCCGAGGAGCGACTCGAACGCCCGAAACCCTCGAACGCCCCCCCTCCCAACGTTGGGGAGGCGCCATGGGCCCTAACACAGTCGTGCTGGGGGTCGACCACACGCAAGAGCGACCCTCGGCCAGAGTGACCTTTGGTGCACGGCTTTTTTGGGGAGGGGGGGAGGGGGGGCGAGAGGGCCGAAACTCAGCGCACCAGCCGCTGCTATCGCATCGCGCTCAGCGATCGGGGGGACCCCAGCGAGCCCGCACTAAACCCTGAGATCCGACGCTGCAAAAAAAATGCAACCTCGCAAAAAATCACGCCCGGAACCCTGGACCTCATCTTTGCGCGTCGCTTTCCGAGCCGGATCGATCCGTGAGGGTCCCGGGGCCCGAAAAAAGCGAAAACGCCCGGCTCGGAAAAATTGAGACGTCAAGATCTCAGGGAAGGTCACTCCGGCGAAAAGTCGCTCGGACACGAAGTCGGTGGGCACCAATGGAGGCAAGTCCCGCCCAGCGCGGCGCTGGGGCCCGCCGCGCAAAGGGACCCTCGCCCTCAGGCCAGCGCCCCGGGAGTGGCGCGCCTGCCTTGGGCCCTGCTCGGGACCGAGGTCTCGAGCGGTGGCCTGAAGCTCGGATGCCCCGATGGGGAACACGCGGCCCGCTGCGCGTCGACACGAGGAGGAGGAGGAGGAGGAGGAGGAGGAGGAGGAGGAGGAAGAGGAGGAGGGGAGGAGGAGGAGGAGGAGGAGGAGGAGAAGAAAGCGTGGCAGGACGGTCGGGCCCCGTGGGCGCGGCACGCAGGCTGGCGCTGGCAGCAGGCCCAGGCTTTCGCTCGCGGCGGTGTGAAACTCGGGGATGGGTTGTCATGATCGGGGCCATGAATCTCTCTGGACGTCGTGCCCCCCTCCTCTTCGTCTTCTGCTCCCTTTGATGACTATTCTTCTTAGCATGATGTTACTTTCGGCGCAGACTGCGCTCCCGGCGCTCCTGGTTCGGGACTCGCGCATGTGAGCGCTCATCGGCGGTCGAACGACAGCGCGCTTCCCGCACAGCATACGAAGCGCAGTAGAGCGCAATGTCCATAAGCAGCTTGCTCGCAAAAGTTCAGACAGGAACGGAGCTGGCCTTGTGGCCGATGCCATCAGCAGGGATCAGAACAGGTTGTGCAAAGCCATGCCGAGCTCGAGTACAGCCAAATTGCCAAGCGCGCTCGTGGCGAAACTCAAGTTGCGAAGGATGCCAGCTCACTCAAAAATGCACTGCCCAGAGCAGCTTGTAACAGTGCTTACCGAGTCGTGAAGCTGACGAAGGTCATCGAGCCCAAACCGATACGGAGGAGGAGGAGGAGAAGGAGGGGAAGGATGAGGAGGAGGGGGAGGAGAAGGGGAAGGCGGAGGATGCACAAGAAAAGGCGGACCAAGCGGAGGGAGAAGAAGGAGTAGGAGCGTGGCTGGAATGTCAAATGTCTGCCTGCCGACGTCTGGCGGGAGCCCGGAGCGAGGGCCGCGGGCCTCTTCCTCCGCCCACGCCCCGCGCTTGCTTCCTTCCCACCCTTTTGAGCAGGGACCGACCGTCCTGGCATTCCTATAGTCCTACCACGAAATGTGCTTAGAACCCAGAAGTGCTCTTAGAACAAAAACAATGTTCTTAGAACATAGACCCGATGTGATAAAACAAGACAGTCCCAACCAGAAATCTTCTAAGAGCATCTCGTGGGAACCACAAAAGGTTCTTAGAACATTGTTTGGTGGGACTATAAGCGGGCTGGGACGCTTCGCCACTGCTTGACCCTTGCCTATTCCTCCTCCCTTGCCCCAATTGGCCCGAAGCTAACCACGGAGGGTGGACGATGGTTTCCGCTGCATGCCAAGAAGTCCACAGATGTCAAAGTTACATGTTACACAGCACGGCACAGGCCGCCCAGCCCAATCGGCCGCCCGCGCTGGAGCGCACATCTTGAGCGCTTGGAGACAAACGAATGTACAGCAGGCCGATGCCTGGGTGCGGAGGCAAGCAGAGGGTCGGGCCGGGCGAAATGGGGGCATTGGGAAAGGGGGGGCGTACGAAATTTGCTGCATGCAGCTGGTTTCGGCCCCACCGAGGGGCCCATTCCTCGATACGTAGCCGCCCCTGGCGCCGGGAGGCGCCGGGAAAATCGGCTGCGTGAGCTGATGCTCAACCCCCCCCCCTTTCGCCCGACCCGAGAGGGGCGTCCGTGCAGATGCGGAGCCCCCATCGCAGAAGCTGCACGCTCCTGCCGCGGCGCCGGGCGCGCGTCAGGACGAGTTGCCGCCCCTCTTGCTGCGCCTCCGCCTGTGGCCGCTGCCCGTGGACCCCGCGGACGAGTAGCCTCTGGCTGGCGCGCAGACGGAGGGCAGGGGGGAGGGTGGGAAGGCCTCTGATGAGGAGGTCGCTGCTGAGGAGGCGCTGGCCTCACGTCTATAGAGAAGGCCCGCGCCCTCTACAGGGCAGGTTTAAGACATAGGTTTTTTAGTTGTTTTAAGGTTTTTAATACATGATTTATTTATGAATAAATTTATGCATGAACTCATCGTTGTTTTGAATACTAACTCCCTGCACGTTTAATACATGATCCGCACGCGGAGAATGTATAAAAAAAACGGCACTGTAAGAAGCAGGGGTGCTTCCACTGAGATCCGACGTGGCGGAAACGTTGCAGCATCCGAGCAGCCCTGCGCAGTCCCGTTCCAGCTGCCCGCGCTCCGGTGGCCGGGCGCCGAGCGCGCCGAGTTCGTGGAGCGGGCCGAGCCCGTGGACTCCTCCTCGCCCGGCTGCAGCGGGCTGAGGTAGCCGCCCGGCAGCGGCACGGCCACGCCGCCGCTCCGCTGGCGCGGCGGCACCACCGGGCCCGAGGAGCTCATGCCCACGGACCTTAGCTGCCCCGGTGCGCAGCACGCAGCACGCAGCATGCCCTGAGATCCTGGCGCTAAAAACGCTTTCACACCCTGCGCTTTCGCTCAGCTTCGGGCCCCGAGAGCCTCACAGATCGATGCGGCTCGAAAAACGGCGCAGAAAGGTGGGGTCTCTTGGGCTCCAGGCGCGTTTTTTTTACGATGTTGCATTTTCTCGCCTACGTCGGATCTCAGGGTACTGATACGGAACTCAACACGTAGACTGAACACGTGGGGTCTGACACAATGCATTCACAAGATTGTGGGCAAACGCGTGGAGCCGACACGCAGCGTGTTGGCACGGACGCTTTGAGCACGGCGCGTGCTGCGCTTCGGAACGGGTCTCTTCCTCCCCCTCCTCCCCCTCCTCCTCCTCCTCCTCCTCCTCCTCCTCCTCCTCCTCCTCCTCCTCCTCCTCCTCCTCCTCCTCCTCCGCTTCCTCCTCCTCCTCCTCCGCCTCGCGTATCGAGACAGCTGGGCCACGGACTGGCGGAAGTTGCCCCCGGTGCCGCCGGGGCTCAGGCGCTTGGGCAGCAGGTGGGTCTGGGCCACCTGGTCCAGGGTGGGGCGCCGGTGGTCCGGCGCGTCCCTGGGCGCCTCGCCGTGGGGCTCCGAGTCCGTGCCGGTGCCCGAGGGCGCCCCGGAGGAGCAGTGGCCGTGCAGGCCGTGGGCGTCGCCCTCCTCGGTGCACGAGGACTCGGAGCCCGAGAAGTGGGAGGAGCGGCTGACGTCCGAGGCCAGGTGCCACGGCGAGTGCGGGTGGTTGCTGCCCCGGCTGCCATGGTTGCCCCGGTACCTGTAGGGGGCAAAGCAGCGGCGTCAACACAAGCAAGAGGCGCTCCGTGCGGAATTCTTGGCTCTGCGCCGGGCCCCGCCGGCGGCGCCTCCGGCGCCGCCCCTGGCGCGCTCCGCGAGCCAGGGAGGGGGGCCCGAGGGCGATCCAAGAAATCCGCGCGGAGCTCCAAAAGGTAATGTGTTATGCCGTTATTCCCCACATGTTTCGTGGGGTTATGGTTTCCTTCCCTGCCGCGTCGCACCCGCGTTTCTTCTCTCTTCTCCTCCTCCCCATCCGTTTGCTTCTCCGTCTCGCTCGCACTGACGTGGCAGGCGTGCCACGTTCTCCTCGCCACCCTTTTACTCTTCCGTCTCGCTCGCATTTACAGAACCGCCGTGGCAGACGTGGCCCCACACGCATCAAACACATACATATGAAGCGCCATAAATAAAAGACGTATGTCGCAGGGCCAAGCAGGCGTGGCACTTTCTCAACCCCAGGGATGGCGCGCAGGGGGTAGTCTCTCACCGCAGTTTCTATACGCGCCAATGTCGCAGGACCTAGCAGGCGTGGCACTCTCTCGACGTCACAGGAGGTGCGCTGGGGGTGGGGGCGTTATGCGTTGCAGGCTCGCAGGGCGTGGCGTGGCAGGCGTGGCATTTCCTCGACACCACAAGGGGTGCGCTGGGGTTGGGGGCGCTATGCGTTGCAGGCTCGCAGGGCGTGGCAGGCATGGAAGTTCCACGACACCGCAGGGGGTGCGCTGGGGGTGGGGGTGCTATGCGTTGCAGGCTCGCAGGGCGTGGCAGGCGTGGCATTTCCTCGCGCCACAAGGGGTGCTGGGGGTGGGGGCGCTATGCGCTGCAGGCTCGCAGGGCGTGGCAGGCGTGGCATTTCCTCGACGCCACAGGGAATGCGCTGGGGGTGGGGGCGCTATGCGTTGCATACTCCCGCTGCGCGTTGCATGCTCCCGCCAAGCGTTGCATGCTCCCACATGGGCAGGCTCGCAGGGCGTGGCAGGCGTGGAATTTCCTCGACACCGCAGGGGGTGCGCTGGGGGTGGGGGCGCTATGCGTTGCAGGCTCGCAGGGCGTGGCAGGCGTGGAAGTTCCTCGATGCCACAAGGGGTGCGCTGGTGCTGGGGGCGCTATGCGTTGCAGGCTCGCAGGGCGTGGCAGGCGTGGCACTTTCTCGACGTCAAAAGGGGGTGCGCTGGGGGTGGCGGCGCTATGCGTTGCAGGCTCGCAAGGCATGGCAGGCGTGGCATTTCCTCGACGCCACAGGGAATGCGCTGGGGGTGGGGGCGCTATGCGTTGCATACTCCCGCTGCGCGTTGCATGCTCCCGCCAAGCGTTGCATGCTCCCACATGGGCAGGCTCGCAGGGCGTGGCATTTCCTCGACGCCACAGGGGGTGCGCTGGGGGTGGGGGCGCTAATTATGCGTTGCAGGCTCGCAGGGCGTGGCAGGCGTGGAAGTTCCTCGACGCCACATGGAGTGCGCTGGGGGTGGGGGCAGTATCCGCCCTGGTCGTCCACGGCACAGCAGGCGTGGCACTTTCTTGACCACCTAGCATCATCCACGTATGTTGCACGTCAGCTATGCTAAGACAAGCATTAAAACGAAGTATGCGGGGTTCCTCGGTAGCGTAATTTGTTCTTCGGTACCTGTCGGACATGTGCGTGGAGGTCACAGAGCCGTGCGGGGAGGAGGCGGGCGTCACCGTGGTGCTGGAGAGGATATTGTGGCGGCGGGGCGGGTGGAAGTCCAGGCTCCCGGACTCGCACTGCACGACCCTGGAGGCGAGGTCCTTGGGGAAACCAAAAGATACCGATATGTACTGCAACTCCCTGGACCTCTGCCGGGGTGCGTTCTGACCAGGCTTACAAGCAGAATCCAGCCATGGTGACGAGGGCTCTCCTGCAAGAGCAGCGGCATCGGCATCGGCATCCCCTGAGATCCGCCGCTGCAAAGATATGCAGCATCACAAAAAAAACACGACCAAAGCCCCGCATCCCATCCTTCTGCGTCATTTTTCGAGCTGGATCGATCTGTGAGCGGGCCCCGGGGCCCGAAAAAAAAAGGAAACGTCCGGCTCGAAACAATTTGAGACCCCAGGGCCCCAGGATCTCAAAGTATCGGCACCTTTGCGAGTCCCCTGAGTCCTCCTCGTCCTTCGCCGGGCGGAAGTCCGCGACGTGGGGGGCGCCGGTAACGAACGGGTGCTTCTGGGCCTGGCCCGTGGTCCAGCGGGCCTCGAGTTAGGTCGGGCGCGTCCGCCTCCTACAGGCGGATTTTTGACGAAAAACAGGCAATAGCCAACGAATATTCAGAAGTACGTAAGCCAAAATGGTCCAGAAGTCGTCCCCATACTATTTTAACTATTTTCGCATGTTCCTCCTGTAGAGTTATGTCGGGCGTGTCCCCCATACAGGGGGATTTTCGACGAAACATCAAAAATACCGCAAACATACCCCTAAGAAGGTCAAACAATACTCCAAAAATAGTCCCCCGACTATGTTTTGACTATGTTTTGCCTATCTTTGGGGTATCTTTTATTTTTCATCGAAAATGCCCCTGTAGGGGGACAGGCCCGACTTAACTGCAGAGGGACGTGCCCGACGTACGCCTCGGGGCACAGCGCGAGCATGCCGCCGAGGAACTGCCGGAAGGCCCGCCTCCGCTCCTGCTCCAGCAGCCAGGCCTCCTCCGACGTCTCCCTGGCAACCTTCGACTCCACCACCTGCTCGGGCGCCAGCGATAAAATCGGCTACACGCAAGGGTGATCCTTGGTAAGAGTGACCTTTGGTGCGCGGCTTTTTGTGGGCCGCGGGGGGACCAAACCTGGGCGCGCAAGCCGCTGCTCCTGCTTCGTTTTCAGCCATCTGGGGACCCATCTGTGCCCGCACCAAAGGTCACTCCGGCGAAAGGTCACTCTTACGTCTAGTCGATGAAAAAAAAACAGACATCATCGCGTCGTGAAAAAAAACATGACGGGAAGTCATTCCGTAGTTTCGGCCTCTGGAGGCTCTTGCCGGCCCTCGGGAGCGCCCAAAAGCGGCTCAGACTGAAAATCTGGTCCTGGGGAATGGGTCGAGGCCTCCGAGGGTCGACGTTATGAAAGAGTCATTACGGCGGGGCCAGGGGCCTGGGAATGGGGGGGCGAGAGAGAAAGGGTGGGGGGAGGAGACAGGGTGCCCTTGTCGGACCCCGAAGGCTCCCTTCTGGGCCCCAGAGGGCCCCTCTAGGAGCCCCAGAGCGCCCCTTGTCGGGAGCCATCGCTCCCCCCCCCCCGCCCCACTTATCGCCCCGCCATGATACGCGCCCCACCCCCACCCCCACCTGCATGAGGTGGTCCAGGCACCGGATCTCCTTCTCCTGCTGGCTCGCCGACGGCACCAGCCCCTTCTCCAAGAGCTGCTGCCTCTAGAAGAACCAGAAAAACGGCATAAAGCGTACACTTCTGGCGCTCCGCGCGGAGATCTTGGCTCGGCGCCGGAGGCGCCGCCAGGGAGGCCCAGCGCGGATCCGAGAAATAACTACGCGCGGAGCGCCCGTGCCACGCTTCCCCCTCGAGCCTCCGGCGCTCGTCCCTCGGCGGGAAGTCGCGCTTGAACTCGTCGGGGCTCTTCATGCGCCAGCCCCTGCGCCCCGGCTGCGGCGGCGTGGCCCCCGCGGCGTCCAGCTCGCCCGGCGCCTGCTCGGGCGTGCCCTCGGGCCGGTCCGCCCTGCTGGCGGCCGTGGAGCCGGCCCCGTCGGTGGAGGCGCCGCCGCCGCTGCACGGCACAGGGTCGGGCTCCCCCGCCGGCTGCGAGGTCTCGGCGCCGCCGTGCCAGCGGGGCGGCGGCGGCGCCAGCGGTGCATCAGCCTCGTCGTCGTCGTCGTCGTCGTCGTCGTCGTCGTCGTCGTCGTCGTCGTCGTCGTCGTCGTCGTCGTCGTCGTCGTCGTCGGCGGCGGCGGCGGCGGGCGGCGGCGGCGGCGGCGGCGGCGGCGGCGGCGGCGGCGGCGGCGGCGGCGACAGCGGCGGCGGCGGCGGCGGCACCGCTGTCGGCGCCTCGGCCTCGGAGGTCGTGACGTCGACGGCCGCGCCGCTGAGCCCGGGCCTCTCGGGCACGAGCTCTGCCTGGCTCCCCGCCAACACTGGCTCGCCCTCGCGCCGGAAGTACTTCTTCCCGTGCCTGCTGGCCTTGAGCATCCACTCGGGGGGGGCGCCGAGCACCTTGACCACGCGGCGCAGCTGGTCGTAGCCCGTGATGCCCGGGAATCCACCCAACCCCCGCCTGCCGGGTTTGAGAAGGCGTGCGAGATGTTGGGCTGTCCCCCTCCACGTTCCCCCTCGCCAGGTGCCCCGAATCCCAGAAGAGGGGGGGGAAGCGAGCTCCCCGGCGCATCTCCGAAGCCCTCGGACCCTCCGAGTCCACTCTCGGACGCCTCCAAGCTGACACGGATGCCGAAGAGGGCTCAAGATAGCCTCCGACATAGCTCCTGGAAGCTCAAAGAAGACCACAAGACGGCCAAAAGAGCCCTCAGGAACTCCCCAAGAGGCCTAAACTGTCCTACAACAGCTTGTCAAGCGAAGGAATGAGATTTGCCTCCTCGTTTGCGTTTCCAATGGGCCACACAAGCCTCGAGATAGCCCCAGTATGTCCCAGGAAAGCCCCAAGAGGAGCCCAAGAGGGCCCCAATGCGGCCCCAACAGCGCCCCAAGAGAGTCGAAAGATAGCCCCCATGATGTCATCTTCCCTATGGGGCAAAGATCCACCCAAGAAGGTCACAAGACCCCTCCAGAGAGCCCCACGAGGATCCAAAGCGCTCCACGAGGAGCCCCAAGAGGGCCTCAAGAAGGCCCCGAGAGAGCCCAAAGAGAACCACAAGAGTGCCCGACCCCAAGATCCAGGAAGATCCAGGGAGACTTCGTCCTTCTCTTCCTTCTCCTCATCCTCCTCCTCATCCTTCTCCTCCTCCTCCTCCTGCTCCTCCTCCTCATCCTCTTCCTTCTCCTCGTCCTCCTCCTCCTCCTCCTCCTCCTCCTCCTCCTCCTCCTCCTCCTGCTCCTGCTACTCCTCCTACTCCTCCTACTGTCCTCCTCCTTCTCTTCCTCTTCCCATGTTCGACCTCCGCCTCATTATCGCCAACCTTACCCGACCGACCTCCAGCTTCCAGCTTCCAACCTCCAGCGCACACCAACACCCCCAGCTGTCGATTTACAACATTCCACCTCCAGCTTTCGACATTCACCTATCGCAGTTTCACCTGACCGACCTCCAGCTTCCAGCATCTGATTGCCAGCACCCCTCATCTGTCGACGCCCACTTCAGCCACTCCTGAGGGCTCCGGCCCCACCACGCTGCCCTCCTAGCGCCGGTCTCGCCGGACCGACATCGCGCGCTCGCCATCCTCCTCCTCCTCCTCCTCCTCCTCCTCCTCCTGCTCCTCCTCCTCCTCTCCCTCCTCCTCCTCCGCCTCCTCCTCCTCCTCCTCCTCTACCCTCCTCCTTCACAATTACTCAATATGAATACTACTCTCCCTCTTCCCCTGATGGCGTCCAGGGAGTAGCCGACCCCCCCCCGCGTACTGTTTTTTACACTCAGGATTCCCGGGAGTTGGGTTTTCGCCTGCGTTTTTTTTCAAAGTGCTGCTCTCGCTGAGGCGCCGGCCTCATCTCTGCTCCCGAATCCTTCCGAATCGTGCTCCCGCTGCAGCGTGGGCCTCATTTTCGGATCGGTGTTTGGCCTCCGTCGTTCAGGATGGCGTTCTCGCCCCAGCGCGGGCCTCTTTCTCGCGCGCCCATCCGCCCGCCACCACCGCGCCGCACCACCACCACCACCACCACCACCACCACCACCACCACCACCACCACCACCACCACCACACACCACCACCACCACCACCACCACCACCACGACAACCACGCACACACGCACGCACGCACGCACGTACGCGCACCACCACCCACTACGCACGCGCGCGCGGAGCCACAGGTCCGCTACGACACGCGTCCGCGGATAGAGAAAATCAGCGCCATGGTAAGGGATGGGAGGGAGGGGTAGGACGTCAGATATGACGCGAGCGCACCTAGCTTGCCCTCCCACCCCCTCTCATTCCTCCTCCTCCTCCTCCTCCTCCTCCTCCTCCTCCTTACCTCATCATCATCATCATCCTCCTCCTCCGCCTCCTTCTCCTCCTTTTCCTGCTCCTCCTCCTCCTCCTCCTCCTCCTCCCCCTCCTCCTCCTCCCTCCATTCCTTTTCCTTAAACATAGCTTATCCCTGTCGCACCCCGGATCATTTTTTTCCAGGCGTTTCGCTTGAGACTTCCTCGCCATTTACGACCCTGACGTTTTACAATGGGCAGCAGCTTCACGGATTGAGGGCGGGTGGTTTTCAAAATGTGGCTCTCGCCGTAGCGCCGCGCACATTCGATTTTCAAAGTTGCAAAGAGTTTCACGGATTGAAGGCGGCCCGTTTTCTTAAATGTGGCTCTCGCCTTAGCGCCGCGCACATTCGTGTGAAATGTTGCAAGAGCTTCACGGCTTGAGGGCGACCCGTTCTCAAAATGTGGCTCTCGCCTTGGCGCCGCGCACATTCGTTTTCAAACAATTGCAAGAGTTTCACGCGTTGATGGCGGCCCCTTTCCACAATGTGGCTCTCG
>CAUYUJ010000949.1:105000-107256 GCA_963575745.1 Prorocentrum cordatum
TATGGGTGCGAGTCGTCGGACCCTGGGGGAAGCTCCCGTTCGAGCGGGGACCCCCATCCAACAGCACGCACCCATAGCCCCCTCCGTCCCCCCTATGGGCCCGCGTCGGAAGTCGCTCTGGCGAAGGGTCACTCTTACGTACAGGGCAGTCTTTGATACATCGGATTTTTAGACACATATAGAATTTTTAATGCATGGCTAATGTATGACTAAACTTATGCATGAACTCATCGTTGTTTTTAGTACTAGATCCCTGCATCTTTAATACATGATCCGCACGCGGAGCATGTATTAAAAACGGCACTGTGTGGTCTGCCTGATCGGGTTCAGGCAGCCGAGCATCACGTTCTCCGGCTTCAGGTCGCAGTGGATGATCGATGCGTCCCGCAGGCGCGCCAGCGCCTCGAGGAGCTGTCCCGTCACCAGCCTGGTGTTCGCGAGGCTCAGGCCGCGGTAGCCGCGGCGCTGCAGCACCTGGTAGAGGTTCTCGTGCAGCAGCTCGAAGGCGATGCACAGGTGCCTGCGGAAAGTAAAATGCTCGATCATGCGGACGAGGCGGTCCTCCTCCGTCTTCGCGAACATTTCGTTCAGCCTCTGCAGAACATTTACCTCCACCCGCGCCTGTTCGGTGTAGGCGGGCTTGTTCTTGATCACCTTCAGCGCTACGAGGTCGCTTCGCTTGCTCACCTGGCACTTCAGTACTTGCCCAAATGTGCCTCGCCCGAGCCAATCCAGTATCTCATAAGAACTCCCAGACTCTGATTCTATGGTGTCGCGGACTCGACATATGTAATCGAATTCGCTGTTATCGAAGCCATTATTGTGAGCTGCCTCGTAGGGCTTCGTGAGCACTCTCCTTGGTACAGAATCGCGCTTGAACGTGAAATCGCTGCTGCAAGTGCTGTATGTCTCCACCAGTTTGATCGTGAGAGCTTTCAGGAAATCCCCGTGGCGGAATGCAGGCAGTGACGCGTGGCTGTCTGGCGCCACATCTGTTCCTGCTACCAGTGGCCTGAAGTGGTGAAATGACGACATCGCATGGGAGGCCTGTCGACACGCGCGCCCCCAACGCGCAGCGCGCCGAAGTGCCCCCCGACACCTGAGCCAAAAGGGGGAAGGGAGGAAAGAGCAGCGATGACGACGACGACGACGAGGAGGAGGAGGAGGAGGAGGACGACGACGACGACGACAATGACGAGGACGAGGACGAGGACGACGACGACGACGAAGACGCCGACGACGACGAGGAGGACGACGAGGACGACGATGCGGCGGCGGCGGCAGCAGCAGCTCATCCAACACGACCGCCGGATGCTCAACCTTTCTGCCGTACATCGCTTGGGGTTCCAGGAGCGCCCCGGAGGTGCTGTAGTTGAGGCTTCCTGTGGAACAACAAACAAGAATAGCGCGCCCAGATAGGCCGGTAGTCTGGCGACCTCTTTGGGGTCTTCGAGGCGTGTGACATTCTCCAAAGGGAGCATTTTCAAACGGGCAGGAGGACACTTTCAGGAGACCTCCTCCCCTCCTCCCTCTCCTCCCCAAACACGGCACCCGGCGACGGCCGCCCGAGGAGCCCGTTACGCTCCTCGACATCGACGTATGCAATGCTCGGGCCGGGCGAAAGGGGGGGATAGCAAAGGGGGGGGTTGAGAATCAGCTCACGCAGCTGATTTTCCCGGCGCCTCCCGGCGCTGGGAGGCGCCCATGTATCGAGGAATGGGCCCCTCGGTGGGGCCGCATGCAGCAGATTTCGTAACCCTATCCACCCCTTTCGCCCGGCCCGAAATGCTACCGGGGGTTGCCCGACTGCGAGACTGCCCAAACATGCATCGGCGGCAGTCGGCTACACGCAAGAGTGACCCTGGGCAAGAGTGGCCTTTGGTGCGCGGCTTTGGGGGGCCGCGGGGTGGCCAAACACAAGCGCGCAAGACGCCACTGCCGCCTCGAGATCAGCGATCGGGGGCCCCAGTGGGCCTGCACCAAAGGTCACTCCGGCGAAAGGTCACTCTTACGTCTCGCCGAGGCAAGCCCGCCCCTCAAAGGTCCGCCGTCGCTCTCCGGGCCAGGTAGATCATAGACATCGGGCCCACCGCGGCCAGGAGAGCGGCCCGCCGCAGGCGGACAGCGGCGCTGGACGCAGCCTTCAGGAAGCACAACAACGGCTACGCCATCAGGCCTGACGTCGCCGATGGCAACAGAGACGGCCACACCATCAGGTACATCGTCATACCAGAGCGAAATGGAATGCAGCCGCGG
>CAUYUJ010000950.1:0-10786 GCA_963575745.1 Prorocentrum cordatum
CGTCTGGGATTTCGCCGCCGACGATTCGGGAGTTGCTGACGGTGCCCCTGGACCAAGATGCCCCTCGCTTTTCGCTCCATTTTGGGGGCCCTGGGGCACCCTGGGCCTCGTGACGGGTGCTCCGGAGGCGGGTAGGGCCTCTGGAAATCGTGGGCACACCTGAGGCCAGGGGCATTTTTCGAGCAGCCCCCGAAACGTTGGGGAGGGGATAGACTCAGGGCTGCCGGCCCGGTATGGGTTCCCCCTAATTCAACAATTCGGACAAGGCGAATTTGAGCAAACCGGGGGCCCGCGGCGTGGCCGCTACGTTGCCCGAAATTGGAACGAGTTACGGGGTACCTGGAATCACCACAGCACAATTGTGGTTTTGTGGTGATTCCAGGCTTCCATAAGTCCGAGTCATGGGAAACTTGGACTCACCACAAAATTTGCGTGTGTCTTTGTGTGTGTGCTTGTGGGGTGAATCCACGTTTCCCATCATTCCGGATTGTGGGAAACCTGGAATCACCCTAAAAAGGAAATTGTGGCCCAAATGCCAGCGTTCGCATGCGGCCACCGCACACATCCTGGCACCCCCCTCACACGCTTCGTGGCTCCATAGGGAGCGCCACCGAAGACTCAAATGCCAGCGTTCGCATGCGGCCACCACACATTCTGGCGCACCCCTCACACGCGTCGTGGCTCCATAGGGGGGCCCCACCGAAGGCCCAACTGCCAGCGCTCGCATGTGGCCACCGCACCCATTCTGGCACACCCCTCACACGTGTCGTGGCTCCGTAGGGAGCCCCACCGAAGGCCCAAATGCCAGCGTTCGCATGCGGCCACCGCACCCATTCTGGCATACCCCACACACGCTGCGTGGCCCCTCAGGGAGCCCCACCAACGACCCAAATGCAAGCGTTCGCACGCGACCACCGCACCCATTTTGGCACACCCATCACATGTTTCGTAGCTCCATAGGGAGCCCCTTCGAAGGCCCAAATGCCAGCGTTCGCATGCGGCCACCGCACCCATGGTGGCGCTCCCCTCACACGCTTCGTGGCTCCATAAAGAGCCCCACCGAAGGCCCAACTGCCAGGGTTCGCATGCGGCCACCGCACCCATTCTTGCACACCCCTCACCTGTTTCCGTTTGCCTCCATAGGGAGCCCTTCGTAGGCCCCAAATTGCGCCGATGCGGGCATGCGGCCACCGCACCCATGGTGGCGCTCCCCTCACACGCTTCGTGGCTCCATAAAGAGCCCCACCGAAGGCCCAACTGCCAGGGTTCGCATGCGGCCACCGCACCCATTCTTGCACACCCCTCACACGCTTCGTGGATCCACAGGAAGCCCCACCGAAGGCCCACATACCAGCGTTCGCACGCGGCCATCGCACCCATTTCGGCACACCCCTCACACTCTTCGTGGCTCCATAGGGAGCGCCACCGAAGACTCAAATGCCAGCGTTCGCATGCGCCCACCGCACCCATTGTGGCCACCGCACTCATTTTGGCACACCCATCACACGCTTCGTGGCTCCATAGGGAGCGCCACCGAAGACCAAAATGCCAGCGTTCGCATACGGCCACCACACACATTTTGGCGCACCCCTCACACGCGTCGTGGCTCCATAGGGGGGCCCCACCGAAGGCCCAACTGCCAGCGCTCGCATGTGGCCACCGCACCTTTTCTGGCACACCCCTCACACGCTTCGTGGCCCCTCAGGGAGCCCCACCGACGGCCCAAATGCAAGCGTTCGCACGCGGCCACCGCACCCATTTGGGCACACCCATCACACGCTTCGTGGCTCCTCAGGGAGCCCCACCGAAGGCCCAAATGCCAGCGTTCGCATGCGCCCACCGCACCCATTTTGGCACATCCCTCACACGTTTCGTGGCCCCACAAGGAGCCCCACCGAAGGCCCAAATGCCAGCGTTCGCATGTGCCCACCGCACACATTATGGCACACCCTTCACACGTTTGGTAGCACCATAGGGAGCTCCTCCGAATGCGGTGCATACAACGACGGCATTAACAACTTGGGTCCTTCGCCAGGCGAATTGTGGTGATTCCAGGTTTCCCACAATTGCGAAGTGTGGGGAACCTGGAATCACCACAAAACCAGGGGGCGGCAATTCTCCCACGATGCGGAAGGTTCCCCGCAATTATAATTCAAACTTTAAGAAAACCAGGGGGGAGACGCCGTTGGGGGATTCGAGATATGGGAAACTTGGAATCACCACGAAAACAGTTGTTCGTGGTGATTCCAGGTTTCCCATAAATCGAATTCGAAATTTCCTATATTCAGGTTTCCCATAATTCTGAGTTGTAGGAAACGTGGAATGACCATACAAAAAGGCTGTTTTTTGTGATGATTCCAGGTTTCCCGTATTTCGAAATACGGAAAACCTGGAACCGGGACGTGTAATTCTACCCTCCAAGGGGTTCCCGGGCAGTCGTCCGGCCATGGGTTTCCCTTGGCCAAACGCCTGCTTAGGCTTACGGCGAGGGGGGGGGCGCGTCGGGCTCCGAGGTGCGAGGTTGCCGCGCGCTTTCGTCGGAGCCCGGCGGTTTGCCCGCCTTGGGGTGCTCTCCATCAGCTGCGCCCCTCCGGGGGGAGGGGGGGCTCGGGGGTGCCGTCGCCGATGGTTCAGCCACGCGCAGAGGGGGGCGGGGAGAGGGGGGAGGGCTTCTTGGAAGCACCCCTGCTTCTTAGAAGGCGCTGGCCTCATCTACAGATGCAAGGCCGGCGCCTCCTAAGAAGCAGCCTCCTTCTAGGAAGCCCTCCCCCCTCCCTCCACCCCCTTGTGCGCGCCGCCAAGATGTGGGGCCGATAGCCCACCCCGCGCAGGACCGCGCGGCTTCGCCATCGGAGTCCCGTCGCCGATCCATCGGCGACACATCGCCGACTGCAGCTCGGCGTGTCATGGCCGGTCGAGTGTCACGGAGAGAGCCTTCGCTGGCGACGCGCGCGAGGCAGTAGTGCGAGGGGGGCGGCCTTCTGAGAGGGCGTGGGGGCCTTCTCAAGAAGGCGGGGGGCATCTTAAGCACCATGCATCCCCGATAAGAAGCTCGAGAATCCACCCCGCACAGGAAGGTCTGGGCTCGCTATCCAGAGCCCAACGTCGATCTATCGGCGATGTATCGCCGACTCCAGGTCGATATTGCGCCCCTGGAGCGTCTCCCCCATGTATTGCTCCCCCTCAAAAACTGGGGAAGCTGTGATGCTCACCCCCTGGGGGCCCAAACGGCTTCGAAGCCTCCCAAGAGAGGCTGTCAGTACGGTGGGTTTCCCCCGGAGGGTAAGGAACACAGCTCCACGAGCTGTGGCCAGGGGCCGTGCGGGGAAGGGCCGGTGAAGAAAATTTGGCAACAGACAGCAAGCCCGAGTCCTTAGTTTGGCTGATTGTGTTGTCCCTGAGGTCAGATACGTGGCTTCACGATTGCCCTGCGATCGTCATGCGCAGTTCGAAACATGGCCACATGAACGCGAATCAAACACATGTAGCACCTTTGCAGACGTCCCCAACTGCCCAAAACGAATTCCAGTGTGGAAAGTTCAAAGAACGAAAAACTGAAGGCCAGGCTACTACTACTACATACCCCTCCAAGCTAGAGATGGTCTTATTCCTCGTGCCAGCTATATCTCAGATTTGGGGAAGAGTTGCTCCAACCAGGGTGTGACGCAGGGGTGCCCGGAGGGTTAGAAAAGGTTCATCATTCGAGAAGTAGTATTGTCCATAACATTGGGTAGCGATGTATTGACGCATTTTTTGTTTGCAGTGCAGCCCCTCTGGAACCCAGCGATTCGCCCCAGGGCCAACCTTCCGTCCTGAGCCGATGTTTTACAGTCCCAGGGCCCGGCGAGCCGGCGATGGACCCTAGCGGTTGAGAACCGCAAAAAAAACGTATGTCGTCAGTAATGTTCTTTCAATACTAGGGAAGGGAGGTTTGGTATAGTGTAGAAATCCTGACGCCGGGGGGGGGGATATTGTGCAAGCTTGCGAAGGGTACCCTCGACTGGCTTTTCAGACTGCCAGATTGGTTCGTTCGCTGCGTGCGGGGCTGGGGCTGAGGGCGACTCGGTTCTGTATGGTGTTATGTCTGGATGTCTCGCGTATGGCTTGAAGGATATCCCCAGGCATCCGACGATGTGTGTTTCAAGACGCGGCCCAAAGGATCCCGACCCCTTCCCTCGGGGTAGTTCGTTGTTTGTCCGGGATCAGATTTTTCCGGTCCTCAGAAAAATTGTGTTGATTGACAATGTTAACCAGCATGTAGCCTAAACAGCGGTTTCTTGCAATCTACGCAGTACAATCTAGGTAGCGCAATCAATGTTGTGCAATCTAGGTGGTGCGATCCATGTAGTGCAATCGATGTTGTGCAAAGCAATGGAACGCCAGGCAAAGCAATGTAATGCAAAGCATTGCAAAGCAATGGAATGCACCGCAATGCAACGCAGCGCAATACAATACAATGCAATGCAAAGCAACGCAAAGCAACGTAAAGCAGTACAATGCAACGCAATGCAATGCGATCGCAACGCAGTGCAAGGCGGTCGTAAGGTGATGTGATTGCAATGCAACGGGGGGGAGATGCAACGGGGCGTCAGCGACGGACAGGAACGGGGCCGCCAGACCCGCAAGCGGTACGGAAAATAGTGCAACGACGGACGGGAACGGGGCCGCCAGGGGGCCGCGCACGGGCCCGGTTCTTTTTAGAAGAGAAGCTGAAAACCCTGGAGTGCAAGCGCTGGTCGGGGTAGAAGCCATGTATTCGGAGACGCTCCTCCTCCTCCTCCTCCTCCTCCTCCTCCTCCTCCTCCTCCTCCTCCTCCTCCTCCTCCTCTTCCTCCTCTTCCTCCTGCTCCTCCTCCTCATCTTGCTCCTCATCCTCCTTTATCTCCTCATCCTCCTCCTCCTCCTCCTCCTGCTCCTCCTCCTCCTCCTCCTCCTCCTCCTCCTCCTCCCCCTCCTCATCCTCCTCCTCCTCCTCCTCGTCCTCCTCCTCCTGCTCCTCCTCCTCCTCCTTGTCATCCTCCTCCTCCTCATCGTTCCTGCGATTGCACGGGGACGCAGAGCAGTGGCCAAGCTACGCCTGACCTCCTCCAGACCTGTCGGCCCGCCAGCCAGCCAGCGGACGGTCCCGCCGCGGGCACGGAGCGCCCCGACGCGGGGTTCTCCGACTCGGATCTGTAGCCCGCCGCGCCCGCGCCCGCGCTGGCCCGTGGGGGGAAACGAGGCGAGCCGCAGACCCCTGATAGAATCGGGCCGGACGAAAGGGGGGGGGGAATCGGGCCGGACGAAGGTGCGAAATCTGCTGCATGCAGCTGGATTCGGCCTCACCGAGGGGCCCATTCCTCGATACATGGCCGCCTGCGGCGCCGGGAGGCGCCGGAAAAATCAGCTACGTGAGCTGATTCTCAACCTCCCCCCTTTGCTATCCCCCCCTTTCGCCCGACCCGATAGAAGCCGAAGCCTGCGTTGCCACGAATTGCTGAATTTGCCACGGTCCCCATGACTTCGTTTCAGAGCTGCTGAGTTCTGCCACGGTGCCCAAGCGTTTTTGCGTTTCAGCTCACCTCGCAGTTGGCAGCCCACGGCATGGTGGGGAGAGCGCGGTGGACCAGAGAAGACGTTGACGCAAGCAAGCCTCCTTCCCTGCAAAAGAAAGCCTCCCGAAGGAAGCAGGCCGAAGCGACAGCGAGGCGTCAACAATTTTCGATCTAGGGTTTCGGGAGTCACCCATTCGGGTCTCTTGGGTCGAGCTCGTCGCCACGGCAGCACTCCCTTTGAAGTTCTGGCCAGAATCCATCGCAGGAGAGGTCCAGGAGGTCGTGTGGAAAGCAAGCCCCCGGAGAAAGTGCGAGAAAACAGTCCGGCACGTCGGATCTCCCGGCCAGTGCACGAACGTCGATTGCCACGCTTGCTGCTGCAATTTGGTATGTGTTTCGCGCCGTGTGGGTTTCGGGCAAGCTCCTCGTCGCCATGGCTGGAGTCCCTTGAAAAAATCCTGCCCAAAGCCCGCCCAAGGAGCGGTCCGGGGTCCGATCGCGACCGTCCTGCAGCAAGGAGCTCGAGGACCTCCGCCGCTCCTGAGCACCAGGAGTTTCTGCAAAAGGCGACCCGTCAGGACGCGTTGCTGGCCTGGGGGAGAGCCCCTGGATCCAGGACCCGCTTCCCTCAGGACCCCCTTTTTTGCCCCTGCGCCGAGGCCGGAGGCAGAGGAAGGGCGCGCGACACAAGCGTGCTCGGCTTCACCTGCCCGCCCCCACCCCCGCCACGAGCGCAGGCGGGAGCGCGAGGGGAGGCGGAAAGCGCGAGTGCGAGATGTCCCTGCGCGGTCCGCCCAGCGGGCGCTCTGGCCGGTGGCTGGCCCCAGATGGTGTCCAGGCGGTCGCAGCGCCGAGCCGCGCCGACAGAACTCTCGTCGTCGTGCACTCGTTGGTCGACTGGCTCGCGCACGGGGGGCCCACGACGGCCGCCGACTGGTCGGCTCGTCGTCGTGCCCGTGCTTGCTCGGGGGCAGGCCGCGCCCGACGTGCCCATGCGAGCTCGACCTCTGCGCGCTCCCGGCTGCGACTTCGGGGCACGCTGGGTCGGCTGCCGCTGCGAGGCCCAGGTGAAGACGAGCTGGGCGGGAGGGCCGCGCCCCGCGCTGGCTGTCGGTCCCCAACCCGGGCGGGATCAAGGATCTCCCGCACAAGGGGGAGCCAGTAGTCGCATGGGTTATTCGAGGTTTCGCCGCGAGTTCGTCTTTAATCTCAAATCCCCCGACTGGTCAGCCGAGGCGCGCATGTGTATTGCCACCCGGAGCGGGGCGACGTCGATGCTGCATGTCGACGTGCAATTTCCACGACACGCACATATCAGCATGTAATGTATACACTCGTTCTACGTGTAGACTTGTAGATTTGCAGATAAACATATATACATATATGTACAAGACTACATTGGCGCTTCGCGCCATGCGCCTTGTTCCAGACGCTTCTCGGAAAAAAAGCAATATGTCATCGCGTGTTTCAGCAGAGGGGGCGTCGAGGTCTGGACGGGCGACTGGCTCATTTTTCTGCTATCCCTGGACCTTGCTAACACTGCGTTCGCCCGACGGGCTTGCACGCCTGTGCGCAGAAGTGGGGAGGGAAGGGTGATTTTTTCACGCGCGAATGCGCTGGCACACGACGAAGCATCAAACGGTTGCGATGGCACCTGTCTACGGGAAACGGGAAGGGAGCAGGCGGAGGGGGGCTCAAGGGGCGGAAGGGGGGAAGAGGGGTGAGAAACGGGGAGAAGGTCCAGAGGAAGGAACGGGCGAATGAGGATGGCCATCCGATGCCTAGGACGTGGAGGTCTACAAAGAAGGCAGAAAAGGGGGACGGGAGAGAGAGAGAGAGAGGAGAAGAAAACAGTCAGAGTGAGAAAGATGCAAAGGGCGATGGTGGCACGGGCCTGCGGGAGCGCAACGAGGGCACCCTGGAGGGGTCCTGGACGCTTGTGGGGCTTCTGAAGTCCTTTCGGACCACCGCCTTGCGAACTACGGCATCGTGGAGTGTAAGAGAATTGCTGGAAGCTATATCGGAACGGTGTGGGCTCGCGTTTGAGCTCTTGGTGACTCTCTGGACCAGAGGACTCCTTTGGGGGCTGTTTTAGGCCGTTTGCTTGGGCCGTCCTGGAACCCTCTTCTGGCCCGTTTGGGAGGCCGGGCCGGCCAGGGGTTTTTCGGGAACCCTCTTGGGACACTCTTGGGGGCCTCCCGTGGCTCTCTCGGAGCTCTTTTGAAAGTCGGGGTCCTCTGGGGCCCCTCTTGGGCCGCCTTGGGTTTCTTTTGATCCGTCTTGGAGCTCTTTTGGGCCGCCTTGGGCCGCTCATAGAGGCCTCGGAGGCCGTCCTGGGGCGATCTTGAGAGTCTCTCGGGGTGCCGTGGACGCTGCGAAAGCGGAAAAAGCTAAAATGTTCAGAAGCGTACGTTTCCTAGGGGGATGGGACGATTTTTGGCTCTTGGGGGTCCTTTTTGGGGCATTTTGGCCCGTCTTGGGGGCTCGTGGGCCGTCTTGAAACCATATTGGATCCTCTTTGAGCACTAATGGGCCGTCTTGGGGCCCGTTTTGGGCCCGTGGGCTCCGATCGGCAGGGGCGTCCAACTGCCCGGAAGGCCGCCGGGACTCCGAAAGGGCGTCCAGGGCGTTCGTTGGGTGGAAGGCAGGGGCGTCTGGGGTGTCCTGGGGGGGGGGTCCGGTTTAGGGGGGGGGGGGGGGGGGGAGGTCGGGGAGGTCCGATATAAATAGAAGAATAGGATATGTATATTGTTTATCTATATATATATATAAAAATATATATAATATGTATTAATCGGAGTGGGCCAAGGGGGGGGGGGGGGGGGGCGGGCCGGGGCCGTGCCCCCCCATGGGGGTATTGGGGGTCCCAGTTATCCCGGGACTGCCCGGGGGTATATACACACGAGTATGTGGATCCAATCGGTTTGCGCCATTATCCAGAAATGTCGCCCAAGCGATCAGGCGGGAGCATGGGAACAGAGAAACGAGGGCTGAGAGTAACGTGGTGCCCTCCTCCAATTCACAGCATTGTTTTCGCGCCCTCGTCTTCAAGGCATCTGTTTGCATGGGACGTGGCGGAATGCCAGTTAGACGCCTCCTTCTGAGGCATCGGAGGTAAATTGTTCCGAACGGTGTTAATTCAAGCATCGCGCTGTGTATGTGTCGGTGTATACCCTTTTGTATGTACGCTATACAAATATATGTTCATATCTACATATATATAAATAAATAAATAAATAAACAAATAAATAAATGAATAAACGTCGGCGGCAGACCGCTGCTATACACCTCCAGAAATACTCGTGTGCGTAGCAGGTATCTAAGGGACCTCAAACAAAAAAAGTACGTATTTGGTAATCACGCGATCTGCGTAGAGACGCTTGCTGCCACGCTCCTTGTTCTCTCACGGTCGGTAGATGTTGCTCCAAGCAGTTTGTTCCACCCGCGCGCCCCAGCAAAGAGCCACGCAAGGCCGGGGCCCCTGGATCGCCGAATGGAGCGCTGAGGGTCATGCCGCTTGCACGACGGGCGGGCCAAAGGCGTTGAAATTCAATCGCCCTTGCCACTGCCCAGGAATGCAGAGATGCACTAAACAATATCAGCAATTGTTCTGTTGTGCCGTCTGGGGCTTAGCTGGAGCCTCCTCGGCCGTGGCCGCAAACCAAAAGCAAAGCGAGGGGCCGAGCTCAACGCGGTGCCCTCTCCCGAGTCACAGCATTGTTCCCGCGCTTACGTTGCCGAGGCGATTTCAAGTACGGGTCGTGGGGGGTAGCCGTAAGATGCGGCCCTCGCAGGTTCGGGGGCTATCCGATCGATGTTGTATCATAACGTCGCGTGGCACACCGCGAGCGCATATCACTAGAAACTGGATGTTGGTTTGTTGGGTATATGGTCTCTACGTGAAAAGCAGCAACCGTAACGCTGCAAGAGCTGCGCAATTATGTACACGCACGAAGCCAGGCATCAAACTTGGCGTCGGGCGGTGCACAAAAAAGAGCCCCAGCGACCTGTTGGGAAAATCGTGGGCACATAAAAATAGAACACCTTGTTCGACGCCCCCCCCGAGTTCACGCATCTTGATTGTTTGCCCCCAGGCCCTGGGCATCTTCATCAGTATCCACATCCGCGTCCGAGCCGTCTTTTTTGGAGGGCAAGAGCGATCACAATGGCAGTAACCTTGTTCTGTAAAAGTTTCCCAGCCGCTTGCGGCAAGTCCCGCCACCGCGAGTGACAGCCAAGCACCTTGGGTGATTTGCTTGGTGTACAAGTTAAGACGAATGGAACGGAATTGGGCCACCCAAGCGTAAGGTATCACGGGACAGTCTGGCCGTGCGTTGACCGACATTGTTCGTTGTTGATATTGTGCCGTTTGCCGATGCAAGCATGATTGCATTTATGCATAACATGTCAATGTGTTGTTTGATGATTGTTGTTGGCATGTAATGAGTTACAGTTTCAGCCAAGTCTTCATCAACAGCTGGATGCGACATGCATATAAGACACGTAGACACATACATGTATATACATACATACAGGTAGATACACACATAAGATACATATACATATATATATATATATACATTACACATATAGATACGTATGTATGTATGTATATATTTATATGTGTGTGCACACGCAGATATATATATATATATATATATATATATATATATATATACATATGTATAAAATTGATAGACCCCCTGGGGTGGCCCAATTCGCATACATCCGGGAACACTTTTTGATACCCTCCCGGCTCGTTTCCCAGAGGCGGCCCAGAGAGGCCAAGGGGGCCCCAAGACGGGACAAAGGGCTCCAGAAGCATTCAATGGGCCCAGCGATGGCCCCAAGACGGCCCAAGATGCCTAAAAGAAGCCCCAAGAGCTCCGCAAGAGGCCAACAAATGTGATTTCCACGTGTGTGTGTGTGTGTGTGTGTGTGTGTGTGTGTGTGCGTGTGCGTGTGCGTGTGCGTGTGCGTGTGCGTGTGCGGTTGCGTGTGCGTGTGCGTGTGCGTGTGCGTGTGCGTGTGCGTGTGCGTGTGCGTGTGCGTGTGCGTGTGCGTGTGCGTGTGCGTGTGCGTGTGCGTGTGCGTGTGCGTGCGTGCGAGGTGCGTGCGTGCGTGCGTGCGTGCTCGTGCGTGCGTGCGTGCGTGCGTGCGTGCGTGCGTGTGGAGTGCGTGCGTGCGTGCGCGTGCCGTGCGTGCGTGCGTGCGTGCGTGCGTGCGTGCGTGCTTGTGTGTAGTGTGTGTCT
>CAUYUJ010000950.1:10886-33386 GCA_963575745.1 Prorocentrum cordatum
GCGCAGGCGCGTGCGCGTGCGCAGGCGCGTGCGCAGGCGCGTGCGCAGGCGTGCAGGCGTGCAGGCGTGCAGGCGTGCTGGCGTGCAGGCGTGCAGGCGTGCAGGCGTGCAGGCGTGCAGGCGTGCAGGCGTGCAGGCGTGCAGGCGTGCAGGCGTGCAGGCGTGCAGGCGTGCGTGCGTGCATGCGTGCAGGCGTGCGTGCGTGCATGCGTGCAGGCGTGCGTGCGTGCGTGCAGGCGTGCGTGCAGGCGTGCAGGCGTGCGTGCAGGCGTGCGTGCAGGCGTTCGTGCAGGCGTGCGTGCGTGCGTGCGTGCGTGCGTGCGTGCGTGCGTGCGTGCGTGCGTGCGTGGTTGTGCGTGTTTGTGTGTGTTTGTGTGTGTGTGTGTGTTTGTGTGTGTGTTTGTGTGTGTTTGTGTGTGTGTTTGTGTGTTTGTGTGTGTGTGTTTGTGTGTGTTTGTGTGTTTGTGTGTGTTATGCGACCGTCGCCGTATTAATGCAGGGTCCCGAGTGGGCCCTTTTTTGGGGGTCTTTTGAAGTCGTTTTCAGGTTGTCTTGGGGCCGTCTTGGGGCCCTCTGGGGCCGTCTCTAGGCCATCTAGGGCAGTCTGGGTTCTTCAGTGGAGTCTTGTGGGCCTTTTGAGGTTGTTCTGGGGCGGTCTGGGGGCCCAGATGGGCTGTCTTGGGGCCCTCTTGTGCCGCTTGGAGCCCTTCTGGTGGTTCCTTTGGAGCGTCTTGGGACCGTCTTGAAATGTCCTGGATTCGTCTTGGGGCCATTTTCGAGTGATCTCGGATCTCGGTAGCCTGCTCGGCTGCCTCGGGCACCCTGGAGACCGAGAAACCGAGCATACGAAAATTACACCGAAATTGAAGGAGCACCCATAATCATAATTTATGCCTCCCGGGCACATTTTTGAAGTCGGTTTTTGGGGACACTTTGGATCACTTCGGGAGCCCACTGCACCTGTGCCCGTCTTGGGTCGTGGCCGTTAGGGGGCGCTCGTCGGGCTCTCCAAGGCCTCTTGGGGCCCTCCGGGGCCGTCTTGAGGCCATTTGGGGCCGTCTTGGGCCCTCATGCGGCGCTCTGGCAACAGGCTCCCCGGCCAGCTGTGTTTCGGCCTCTGTGTTGTGGGTATAAAGTTTTGGGTCTTTTGGGGGCCTCCTGGAGCCTCCAAGGGCTTCTTGGAGGCCTTTTCGGGCGCCTCGTGGAGCCTCCTGGGAATCTTTAGGGGCCAAAGTTTCGGTCCCCTTTTGGGCCCTTTTCAAAAACGCTTGTGGCCATCTTGGGCCCCGAAGAGCCCCCAAGATGGTTATGAACCGCCCCAGGAAGGCACCAGCACGGCGTAGAGAGGCCCCCAAGGCGGCCGCCTTAAGCCTCAGTCAGGCCATCCGTTCCCTCCAGCGGTTCCAGAAGACCTGAAGAGGCCCCCAATTAGTTGTCATGAACCTCCAGGCGGCCCCAAGAAGCCAGATCTCTCTCCGCATTCGTCTAGGATCTACTGCTGTAATGCTTCTCGTAGTCTTCTGCTGTAAATGCTCGAAGTAAGCAGAATACGTCTCCGCGCATGTCAAATTACTTGCAAAGACTTTGATTGAATATGGTCCCTTCGCGATTTTTCCGGGTCTGCAGCATGTTATGCACCGTTGGGGAAGTGTTGGATTTTGTCGCATACCATTTTCCCAAGTGTTTCTTCTCTTTCTTATGTCTCCACGAGCCGAGATTCAAACGATTGGAAGGTTTAATAGATTTTGGTGATAGCCATGGCTTTTGCGTTTGAAGTGTTCATTTGCCTCCCGCTGTTCATTGCAAATTTGATGTTCCGCATGCCTATCCACATGTTCAAAACAAAAATATCCGCACAACATTTTGCAAAACATCGTCGCGAATTCCAAGCTGCTCACCTCCTTACCATCTAATCCTACTGTCACGTTTCTTTTACACTCACTGTCCACATATCAGCCTCATTCCGGATCATTTGTCGCTCTTGTTCGTGCTCGCGTCCACACCCGACGGACGGAAATGGCAGCATGTCGACTTGTTTGGTGCGTATCGTTCGGCTTGGGGGTGGGCATCGACAGCTGCGACGGCCTCTACGGCAGTGCTGGCGGTGCTCCCTCGGGAATGCCATTTGGCGGCCCTCCACGCCAGCATGATGTGTGCTGCCTACACCCCGGAATACTACAGCATGCGGGGATTCGGGCCGCTGGCCCTCGGATGGGGATGGTTGTCGTGGGCATTATATGCGGATATCTTCTCACGACGGCGTATGCCATGGCAACAGAACGTCGTATTTGCTCCACGGGCCGCGGCCCAATGCCCCCATCCAGGTGATCACCGACGCGGCCGATCGTGCCCAATTGACTATCCTACGTAGTCTCAGGAACGGAGGGCCCGGTGAAATACGGAGTTTGGCACGGTTTGCCCCATGCACAAAGACCGAATTCTTGCAGCAATTTGTGGGATGCGATTTGCCAGGACATCTTGAGGCAGGGCCTCCGCACACGGGACATCTCCTACCACCTAAACCTAGCGCTTTTGTGGCGCCACCGCCGACGGAGTTAGAATTTGCTTTGCAGCAAGTTGTTGGGAGGGACTTCAATAGAAGCAGACATTACTGGGACGACAAGCGTTCGCCTTGCGATAATGTGGGCAACAGTTCGTTTCCATGACGGCGGCGGCTCTGACGACGGCTCCACCAGCCATGGAGCGGCAGAGATGCTGCGTTCCAGTTCCCACCTATTTTTGTATATGCGTTGTACGTCGGCATTTGTATATGCGTTCGGCTCTAATTTATCATTCACCCCAAGTACAACCCATTATCAGGATAACGGGTCCGGAAAGCACAAAATTCGGGATTTGATCTGCAAGGTGGGATGGTCATCCGATCATGCCGACGCCGACAAAGTTGATTACCCATGGGATCGCTTCAACGACTCCAGTTCGGAATATGGAACTCTCCCACCTCCGATTTCCGACCTGGCATCCGTGCCATTACCGATTTTTCCGATTAGACCGCGAGCAACGATGGATTGCAACGATGGGGATAGCACGGTCGACTAAAAACATCATCCATTTTATCGCCGGGCTGTTTTTGTTTATCCGACGCCGGCTCCAATACCGGTTCCATTTCGGCGTTCGCGGCAAACCTTTACATGTCTTTTGACCCCAGCATTTATTTTAAATGTTTTGGTGTTGAGGTTGAGAGTAAGCGAATGTCAATTGCTCCCATTCCGATTTTCACACATGGCCGGGGCCCGCATTGGACAGAGTTCTCTCCTGGGGCCCGAAGAAAATCTAACAATCGACGTTATTCGCACATTTGGTTTAGGTCGCCGGGCTGTGTGAGCCTTGCCACGGGTGCTCATTGGGCCAGTGTGACAAATCGCTTTCGAGCTGTCTCCAATATATTGTAATTTCCTCCGATGTTTTCTTCCATTACGATACCTCGCCACCGAACCACGTTCCCAATCTTGGTACGGGCAAACGTTCTCGGGAAAAAGTTGATTCAACGATGTTGGGATAATTTGGCGATCACATAATGATAATTATACGAAGATGGGGGAATTGGAAATATAACTACGTACGGGCCTGTTTTGTTCACCATTATTACCGTCGAACTCTTCTCTCGGGCTGTAGTCGACGGATACGATGCGCTAGTGGTGATTGTCGGAATGACGCTATTGCATCATCATCCCAAACATTGGAAATGGGGGGATCCAAAATATTGAATACGATGTCAAGGAATAGTGCTGGACCAAATTCAAATGGGATACAAGGAAACCTCTATTTCCAGGAAGGTTGAATGACGATCCCCCTCATGGCCCGCTGATTCACTCAACGCTTGTTGCTTCTTCGATAGTAAAGAAGGCAACCAGTACATTGTTTCTCGCTTCCGCCCAGCCAAAGGCAATTTTATGATTCTCGGAATAGCGTTCCACCCCCAGCTCCTCATGTAACAAACCATAGAGAATTGCGTGTCCGACCCCGGTTAGCATGTCTCTGGAATTTTGCGTTCGCAGAGATATCACATCGATGTTGAATTATTATGTGTTTTTTTTGTCAAAACGCCAATTATTCCCCACGTTTCGTAATCCATATTTTCAATTGGGCGTTGTCTTAACTCCATTTCTTCACGCTGTTACTGTGCAAGCACTTCACGTTTTGCAATCATATAATCTAGCACTTTGTAATTGTCAGGAACGACATCGCCATGCTCGGGATCCTCTTGCTGCAACCCCCCTTCCGTTTTTTCCTGTGTCTTCCGCCTCTCAGTTTTCCCTTTCTTCCTCTTGCTGCAGCCCCCGCCATTTTCGCCACTTAGGGTGGGTTAGCCTTATACCGCTTGATTATTTATTCCGTTCTGCTATCGGAATGGTGTGAATTTATAATTGAATACCAGACTTTACCGCGGATAATGCGCTAATTTTGAATCGTTGTTGGCCGATTTACTATAGGAAATTGCTTCTCGCTGGATCAATTGGCCTTCGTTTTTTTCTCTTGGAGTGTTTCTCGCGTACCACTTCCTTTTTTTCTTCCTCTTTGTTCCTCCACTCCCTTCCTTTCCTCTCCCCTCCTCTCCTCTCTTGCTCTGTCGTTTGCTGGTCATGTCCTGCCGTCGTTGGCGTTTATCCGTCCTTGTCGTCGCGTCTCCCTCCTCTTTTTTTCTCTTTTTTTTCCCTGGCCGCCCGACATGGAATGCATGGTGTGCGCGCGCGCATCTTCTGCGTTAGGATTCGGCCCTCCTCACTTGGTTTTTCATACCTTCTCCTTCTTCACATCCGTTTTCTTTCTTTCATACCTCTTTTCTTTCCATTGCTTTCATTCCCGCTTCTTTTTGGCGAACCTGTACTCTTGAGATTTAAAACGTTTTTTTGTAGTTTCATTAGCTTCGATCTATTATTCTTTCCGATGGTCGCGCGCAAAAATATGCATTCTTGCTATATGTTTTTTTCATCCAGCCAGGCACCTGTGTTTTCCTAGGATGCCGGTCTCGACGCTGAAAAAAAATAAAAATAATCTGTTATGTGGATGACATTTTTGTTGTTTAGATTTCACGCTGGTAAAAATCTTGGGTATCACGCTGTATCTTGCGATCGTTTGTATATGTTGCTACGGATGGTACATCGCATTGCGTGCACAAACCACAGCGAAGTGCGCGAACACATTTTGCAATTTGACTGAAATATTTTTGGTCCTTCCACTTTCTTTAGTTAGCGACACGAGCGGAGGAACCTTTGTCAAACAGAATCGTGCGGATACCGTTTAGTGGATAATTTTGATTTCTGTATAATTTACGCCGCACCCAAATTATGCACACACCCTAGCGACCAAATCCGCCATTTAGTTTGGCATCTCAGAGTGTTTCACCATCGCATATGTGTGCAGAACACGCCCAGTTGGGGAAGAATTGCGATGCCCCTGCCAACGAATGACCATGCACTAGATGGCTTGGTGCATTTACCTCCTGGAGTATTGCTCTTCCGAACGCAAGTTTTGGCTACAATTCAAATTACGACAGATGCATGAAATGATGGGTGCATTCTCAAAAAAATATTTTTTCTTAAATTTTCGTTTGCCACAGTGATACGGATAGGGACGGAGCGTTCAGCGTGCACATGTTTGATTAATTCATATGAAACCCAAACTTCAATAATCTAATGTCATTCGTTCGCTTGTGGTACTGGGAACAGACACAATTTCGGTGGGTAGCCGCCTGATCGTAATTCGTGCTCTAACGAAACGCATGGGACAGAATACGATACATGGACGATTCAAACACATTTTCAAACGTGAACAAAAGAAATGTATTTACGGAGCTCGAGAACCACATTGGGTTAGCTGAGCAAATGTATTGCATTGGCCGAATTATCGTTTTTCATGTAACGACTGCATTAATAAATGTGGACGCCGTATGTACTAGTACCGCTGCCACAAGGAGTAATTCCGCTAATGCAAAATATAATCATCGCTTATCATGGGTCGACATGGCAACCGGAGCCCGCCTTCCCGACCCACCAAAACAAGACAATCCCAACTCTTTTTTGATAAACGGAAGCACGAGTGGCAATTCTAATATTCTGGGATGATCGACAATGGGACATTTCCAGCGGCTGCTGGCCCTCCTGATCCGGCAAACGAATGCGGTTTCTGTTGGCCACACAAAATTTTACTCAACTACAAGACCTTCTACGTAGGCGTGGTTGTTGGTATGCCCTATAACGGAATAGTTGCCTTTCAGAAGTGGAAAAAAAAAACTCTTTGCTGGCGGAGGCTGCGGATTCATGGCCACTATTTGCTAGACATTGTTTATGGGAATCTAACACACGCAGGGTACACAAAGATAGTGGATGCATGACGACAAATATTGAACCTGGACCTCACATTCCGGACAACCAAATCGAACGCGTATATGCAATATCGGTATTATCGCACCGTGTCTTAATGTAGCGAAAGGTTTGCCATTGTTTTGTGACGCTACAATCTTGTCACTTTCGCAGCAAATAGGACAGCTAAAATTACTAGAAATGGCACGAAAGGAAAACGGCACTTACCATGAAGTAGGGAAAGCGGGATGATTACAATGCTTTACGTCAGAAGTGTATGGCCACTGGGGTGGCCAAACTATAAATTCGCACGGGGATGCACTAAAGGGGTACATGCCCATATTCGTGCAAGTATAGCGGTTGGGTTCCGGCATGCTCGGAGTGGCGCTGTAACGAGCAGTAGCAAACAAAAACTCTGAGTCCGTCGGGACCCCGATGCCGTTTGCATCCTGAGCTGTTTCACCGCCTTGCTGGTCGATAGCTGATGTCCACTGGGGAAGAAAAATATTTCTCGGCCAAAACACGATCATACCGTAAATTTATGTATGAAACAAAATCCGGATGCAAATAGTTCTAGAATCGAATCGGCAGCTCGACCGTAATTGGCAATGAATTATGGTTTCCCTATTGAGAAATTGACTGGTTATTATGGCCTTTGTGGCCTATTATCTTTCGATAAGAGACTATGCCGTGTATTGGTTTTGTTGTGGCCAGAAGGCCACCAACAAATCGAATAACCCGTGGCAATTGCTAGTGCTAGTATACAGCGGATGCAATTCGTACGTTCGAACAAGAAAAAACGAAGATGTCCCAAATGAGAAACGCCTTGGCAAATACAAATTTAACCAACCATAGCACTGTCTGACGCTATGCTGGACGCAGATGAGCTATGCTATCGTAACTTGTATGTACATGTGTCTACATATGTACACACATATATACATATACATATATATTTATATATATATATGCACATGTATATGTATATGTATGTATATGTACACACATATATATATACATGTATATATATACATACAAGCATACATACACAAATGTGTTTGATTTACTCTTGAACGCAACACGCAATGCTTGTCCGATGTAACATCGATGTCCATACATTTCAACACGATTCTTCAAACAAAAACCTTCAGCCTTTCGAATCCCCAAACAGACATACATTTTTGAGCTTGATTTCAAACGCACTGTTCGCAAACAATTCATATAATCTCTCCCATCTATGTCCGGATAACAAACTATATGCACCCATTGAAAATAGAAACATACATTTTACTTGCGCACAACTGTGCAACATTAGGTTCAACATTGAAGTAAATAGGCCGACAATGCAATTTGTTTACGTATACATTTTGGCAGGGAAAAATGGGCAACGCCTTATTATGTAATCAGCATTCGACGCATAATGAATACATATGAGGAAAACTAACCAACTCGAAAACTAGTAACCGCCCCGTCGAAGAATGCCACGTACATATTTCAAAAACATGTGGCGCGACTTCCACGCATGTTTGTCCGGCATAATAGACTGCGCTGGCTGAGGCCAACGAAGCTGCTCAAGATCTTACCCACAATTTGTTGCACGGCGTGTCTTATGCGACGCGGGATCGGGGCAATTTCCCGTCAGGATTTACCGGCGTAGGGATCCCAGAATCACGAAGATTATCTCCGGCTGCAAAGTGTGCAAGTTGGGCGGATTCCTTACACAAAAGTGCAAACGGTTTTCAAAATAGAACACGTGATATCCTGAATCGTTTGCATGTGCGCTGGCGATATCCACTCTTGATTTACTGTTGTTGAGGCGGCGGGATGCCGCGACAATGCGTTGAGGCACGGTATCCTGGTATCCTCCGCCCCAGTTGGAGCATTTTTGCGTTGCAGGGAGACGAGCAAAAATCGACAATACTATGCAACATTAGGACATTAGGAAATTTAGAATGCGATTTCATGTAGACAGTTACGCGTCTATGACTTACGGTGTGCCCGACCTGTTTTTTGTTACCACAACATCTCCCCGGAAACATATTCGGAAACGACGTCTAATCGATGATTGGAGCCGAATGTGTTTTCCATCTTACAAGGCTGCGCCAGAAAACACAGATTTCACACAACCACAAAAGCAGTCAACCAATGCGGTTCTCACAGTTCAAACGTTCCCAATACGGTGCAACCCAATTCCTAGGAATCCCCATTTTAATATAAAGAAGCTGCGGCAGCAGCTACCTCATCGAATCCGCGGTGAAGCTCCCGACAACAAATGACGGCCAGTTCTGGAAAGACTTGGATAGCTTGCGCGCATTTTAGCCAAAACTCATGGCAATAATGCCAAGATCACTTTTGTAATGGTTCTTTTTCGTTTCTGCTCATTCTAATAATAAGCATCTAGCCAAATTTGATTCCAAATCGTGTTCAACCGTTGGCCGCATCTCAAAACAAAAGCAAGCCACGGTCCACGTTGAAACACGTCATGGTGAGGTCGAGCTGGCGCCAGTCATGAAAATGGATCGGGATGTTGGTTTGGTGTAATATCCGCTCGACATTTCTCTCAGGACACACCCCACATGTTTCCAAGATACTGGCCTCCAGGACGCAACCACCTCCATATGCCGAGTATCCTACCTCCCTCCATCCCCCGATGCCAGCAAGCATGCCCGTGGGGTCAGGTCCATCGACCAGCACTGCAATCCCGAGCCGTCGCCGCACGGCGCATTGCAATTCTGAGTTGTCGAAGACCAAGGTCGCCGGCTCAACCACCAACCACCCAACAAAAAACCGCCCCATCACAAATTGAGAGATTCCGCCGTGGAGACCGGAATTATCTTATCTTTTCATGGATTTTACCATTTCTGCGCTAGAGCCAACATTTGAGATGCAAAGCGGGATCGGATCCAGAATCGAAGCCGCATGCACATTTAATGCGGACAAATTTCGATTTTAATACCGACATGCGCAATGACCGCAACATTTGAAGCGTCCGTTGCACAAACTATGTGCGAAATTACATACTCGCGCGTGGAATTTTTTGATGACCGCGATGCAAAATCTTCTGAGCACGCGGGCATTCATCTGTGTATCTATGTAGCAATGAACCGTGAACTAACAAACGCCGCCTGTTTGATCTTTGGCATTTTCGCCGTTGCACGTGCCCGCGTTGGCAACTGATATCACGCCTTTGCTTGCGCTCGTTCTCATAATATTGTCTTTTCGATCGATGCTCATCAGAGGCCCAGGGCAACGTGGGCCGTTTTCTAACATACTACTAGGTCGGGCATGTCCTCCAACAAGCGGGCTTTGGAGGAACAATTAAAAATACCAAACAAATAGCCAACCCATGCTCAAACATATTCAAACAATCGTCACCAAACTATGTTTCGACTATTTTCGAATATCCCTCCTGCAACAAAAACACGCCCGACTCAACCATAATATTGCGCGCCTCTGGCCGCCCGCGAACACGGGAACATGGAACGTTCGAATGACATTCGAAAGAGTTCATGAAGCGGGACTCATCGGACTAATAAGCTGCTCCGAATTAAAACTGCGTGGAAAAACAGGCGAAACAAGCGGAGGCGAAAATATTGGAGGACAAAAGGGGGTGGAAAGGGAGGAACATACAACGAATCAAAATAATGGAATTGCCATCATTGCGATTATTGGAATAGTGACGCGCGCTGAACAAACCCAATCTTTGGCAAATGGGAACGCATGCAAATTCGACCAGAACTTGCACGTGAACGTTCTCGCGGCCAGCATCCTAGAATCTGGCGGAACACCCCCTGTAGTCTGCTTCACAAGTGATGGGGCTTTCTAGGCATCGGCCTCCCATCAGCGGTAGTCTGGGCTGTGTTGCGGGATGTGGCCGACTTGCCAGCTCGCCGCTTCACTCCTGATGCCGTTTGCATCTGGTGTCTCACAGCCTGCTATTCGTTGTCTGGGGAATAATCATATGGTGCTGCATGCCAGAAACAATCTAGCAAAACATTGTGCAACTTGGCTTGGAAGGAAATGCCGGCGGAAACCATGACGCCCAGTCTGAAACTGGGGACCAGTGTCGGCAGGAATCGCGCAAGCGAAGACGTGATCACACAATGGCAGTCAAACACACCACCATGTGTCGAAACGTGTGAATGGAGTTTCGTGGCCCAAGTCCTTACGTCTCCAGGGCTCACACGCAGCACTGGTGCCAATCTAAACCCATAACGGCACCCACGCCCGGCGGCCTGGCCGGGAGTGCGTCCCGACTGCGGGCCGCCTCACGATTGCGGAGGGCAGGAAGGAGAAGGAGAACGATGATAGGATAGGATAGGACATGATGGGAGAGGAAGGAACCACTGGCGCTGCCAGCAACGAAGATGATCACACCAAAGAGAGGACCTGAACTGCCGCCTTGCTACGCCGGCCTTGCTTAGGATTAGGTCGGGCCTGCCCCCCTACAGGGCGACCTTGGGCGAAACATGAAACATACGGAAGAAATACTCCCCAAACATGCCGCCTAAGTAGTCAAACAAATCGTCCCCTGCTAATTTTCTGCCTAGTTTTGAACATCCCTCCTGCAGAGGGCCAGGCCCGACTGAATCGCCGAGCACGTTCCACTACGCGCAAAGTGCCTACTCGCACGCGTCCGAAAAACACCGCGGGGGATCCCCCGCGGGGGATCCGGGCCATTTGCGAGCAGTTCCTTTGCGAGTAGTGGAACCCGCTCGTCGACCGAAGCTCAGGACTCTGGCCACAGAGAGCCCTCTTCGCGCGGGCGGTCCGCCGCGTGCCGCCCGCGGCGCGCCGCGCGCCGAGGCCGGCGCGCCGGGGACGCCTTTGGTCCGCGGCGTGCCTGGCGGCGGCGTGCCGCGGCCTCGCCGAAGGGGGGCGCCGAGGCGGCGCGCGCGCCGCGGGGCTTCTGCGGCGGCGCGGGCCCGGCGGCCCCCAGGGCGGCTCTGTGCACTCAACGGCGGGTCGGCGAGCGGGCGCCCTGGATCTTCCTCTCTCTCCCTCTCTCTCTCTCTCTCGATGTGTGCATGCAGCGTTCGCGAAGCAGTGCTCGCACTCGGGGTTTTCGGGTCTGGTCTGAGGATCTGGGCCTCGGTGGCGGCCTGGTGGCTCCGTGCTCGCCCTCGCCACCCCGTCGCCTCCTCGTCACCGCCTCGTCGCCGCCCGTCGTCGCCGCCCCGTCGCCGCCTCGTCGCCGCCAGTCGTCTGGGCTTGGGTGGCGGTCTGGCGCTTCCGTGCTCGCCGTCGCTGGACCGTCGTCGACGTCGCCGCCCCGTCGCCGCCTTGCACAAATTTCTTTTCTATAAAGGAATTCGGATCCACCCCCCGCCGATTATCAGTTCTTCTTTTTGTACTTCAACGTGCACATGTTTCTGCTTCATCATTCTGTCTACATGCGAGCTCATACCATCCCAGCCACACCGGTATCGACTGGCCCCTCATCCAATGTACAGAACACTAGTCGCGCACACGGGTTCATCATAAATCATCGGACAACGGGGCGAAGTGCACACGCGCGGGAGCGTGCGGTGTCGTCTCGCCTGCGCTTGCCAAATATAACAACTTTCATCTAAATAATCCTCGTAGGTTTCGAGGATTCCAGACCTCACTCGAATGTCTCCGCGCAGAGATCTAGGAACACCTCATTCTGGTAATGTGAGTGCCTGTCAACAAGTCGTGCGCGCATTTTGGAACGAGATGTAGGGGAGCGGGAGAAAGAAGAGGAGCGAGGGAACGAGCAGGGGGAGGAGGAGGAGCGAGGAGGTGAGGAGGAGGTCGGAGGTAGGAGGAGGAGTCCTAAGGAGGAGGTCAGGGATCCTGAGGAGGAAGAGATGAGAGGAGGAAGGAGGAGGAGGAGGAGGAGGAGCTCCGATTGTGAGGAGGAGTGAGGACGAACGAGGATGGATGGGGGGGAGAAAGGAGTAGGAGGAGTTGAGAGAGGAGGAGGAGGAATGGAGGAGAGGGAGCGTGTGGAGGAGCGCAGCGAGGAGTGAGGAAGATCGTTGGTGCCGGTAGGTGCTTTCTCTCACATTTTAGCCCGTCACACATCGTCACGGTATGCTGTCTCGCGTGCGATGCGGCGCGCACTCGTTTCGCGCGGTGTGTCACTAGCCTGAGAGCGGAACTACGGCGCTCTCCTTCCGCGGGGGGGGCGGGCCATGGAGAGCAAAAAAAAAAAAAACGCCTGCAAGTCGACGGGCAAGCGGGGTGCACTTTGCTCTCCTCCTCCTCCTCTCCTCCTCCTCCTCCTCTATTCCCTAACTCCCTCCTCCTTCTCCTCCTCCTCCTCCTCCTCCTTCCCTTCGCCTCCTCCTCTACCTCTTACTTACCCACCCCTCTCTCTCTTATCCTCCCACGCCCCCTCTCTTCTTCTCTCCGCCGTTCCTCTCCTCCTCATCTCATCCTCTCCCTCCTCCTCCGTCCTCTCTCCTTCCCCCTCCTCCTCCGCCCCCTCATTGGCTCCTCCTTGGCTCCTCGTTCCCCTCCCTTTCTTTGCCCCCTCCTTCGTGTCATCCACTTCCAATCCTCCACGGCTGCTTAACATGATGCTCTCCTGTCCCCTGACAGATGTCCACTGGGGTGTCCGCTTCTCTCGCTGGTTAATTTCCCACGCGACATACCTCATGATACTGTCTTTGTCCCATGGATACTTTTCGATCGGAGCTCCCTGGCTGGGTCCATCACAATGGCGTTCCCTCTGCAATACCTTGCTCCTGTCGTTTAGAATGGCTATCTCGCCCCAACGCCGTTGCGAATGGAGTGGCGCTATATGTGTTCCCGCCCTGCGGCGTTGCCACGTGGCGAATGGAATGGAACAACTGTTTTCGCCCCCCAGACGCTGCCACGTGGCGAGTAGAGTGGGATTGTATATGCTCGGCCCGCGCGGCATTGCCACGTGATGAGTTGAGCTCAAGACATACAACTCTGGGATGATGCACTCAGCGTCGACGAACGCCCCGGTCCATCTATTCCAGGTGGACCCGGACCACCGCCGCCGCTGAAACGTGGCACGGCAGGCACCCTGCGCGGCCCTTCGGGCAGAGGCTGGGATGTTGAAGGCTGTCGCCCAATGGCGTGCCACATGGGTCATCATCTCTGTGCCAGGCCGTGCTGGGGCTGGGCGGCGGGGCCAGGCCGGGCTGCGGGCAGCGATTGCCGATTGCCCACTGCGCACTGGCCGTGCGCAGAGGCGGCCTCGAAGGCGCAGTGGTCCAGGACGCGCGCACCCGTGCCCTCGCCGCCCGAAGGCAGCAAGCACGTCTTGCGGTGGTGCGGCAAGACGGCGTGGCACGCCGTTACCCGCAGTGCGTCCGCGCCCCGCGTCGCCCGCCCGTAGGCGCGGCGGTGCCCCCCAGAGGCCCTGTGCTGCTGGTTCGCCACGCACTCTCCGCTGCCAGCTCCGACCGGCACTGCAGAGGCCTGCGGAATCGCCTGGTGGGGGAAGGCGAACGCTGCAGCTGCCCGGGTGCCGCCCGCCCATGGCCCCGTCGTAACGCTCCCTGGCTTCAGCTGTACACGCCGGGACCGACTGCCTCACCTCAGCCCCGCTCGCACGCAGGACCTCGGCTGCACCTCGGCTGCAGGCGTCTGCTGCACGCCCCCGCGCCGGGCGCCCCAGCTCCGCGGCGAGCCGCCGAACAGGCGCGCGGTGGTGCCACCTCAGCTGCGTGGAGAGCGGCCGTTGCCTGGAGCTCCGACGGAAGCGTCAGCGCGAGACCGCCTGACGCCCCAGGCAAGGCGACTTGCTCCTGCGCGAGGTCGTCCATCGGGTCGCCGAGGAGCGCCTCCAGCGCGCGCGTGCACTCGCAGGCCAGGCGGGCAGCGTGCGCTTCGAGGCACTGCCAAGGGCAGAGGCGCATGTCGTACTCCAACGCCCGCGCGACGGACTGCTGCAGTATCGTCCGAACTGCCTGGTCGGCCTCCTTGTCGACCCTTGCCTTCACCATGTCCCGCAGGGCCTGGGCTTCGCCGTGGCCGCGTACGCACCCAACTCGGTGTCGAGCTTGCCCTGCGTAGCAGCGCCGAGCATGGGCAGGCTGCCGTAGCTCGGGGGGGAGGTCTCGAAAAAGGTCGACCCTGCACGGCCCAGTGCAACTGCGCCGCGGCACCCAGCAGAGTCCAACGCGGGCGTCAACGCGCGGGACGTGCAGCCAGGCGGTGCCCATGCGCAACCAGCGCGCCCTCCACTGCCGGCCACTCGTCGATGAAGCTCCGGAAAGAGCCCACCACGTAGGTGTCGTCCGCAACTCCAGCTCGGACGAGATCAACCCCAGGCATCTCCGAAGACGCGCCCTCCAAGTCCAGCGCGAAGGCACTTGTGCCAGCCAGGACCCTCGGAATACCCCTCGCCGAGGTGCGTCCTTCGCCCGCGCGCCCTCGCCCATGCGCTGTCAGGTGTCGACGCGCCCGTGCGCGCACTGGACCGCCGCGAGCGCGGCGACCCGGGGCGAGCCGACGGCGGGGCCGCCTGGAGGGCGGAAGACGGGCAGGATCTGACGAGCGCGTTCTCCATGCCGAGCTCCGCGATGGTGTCGACGTCGAGGCCGACCTGGCTTGCCTCTGCTGGGAGCATGCTGCTCGCCTACCCCTCGGCCTCGCGCGCGTCGCTGGAGCTTGGCCAAGCGTGCTGGGCCATCCCGGGTGGCTACAGTCGGGGCATTGACCCGAGGAGCCCTAGATAAGGAACGAGGCCCCTTTTTTTCCCACAAGTGAAACTTCGACTTCCCATCGAAAGCCTAAGGAAAACCTAAAGCAAACTGTGAAACAATCAAGGAACACGCGCGGCAACTTCTGGGGAGGGGCCCCTCGACCGCCTCGTCGATGGTGACCGCCTCCACCTGTTTGATCAGCACTCCAGTTTGGGCCATGGCCGGAGTTTGCGGGAGGGCGCCTGGTCGGCCTCAGCTGGCGCACGTTCTTCGCAGCCGGCGGGTTCCAGGATAACCCAGCGTGCAACATCGTGTCGAATTCTGCCCAAGCACCATTGACTGCGAGCCGCGCAGATGGAGGCCTTCTAGATAGGGTCCGAGTAGATGGGGTCGGAGGATCGCGCCGCATCGCTTATGCATCGGCGATACATCGAGGATGCATCTGCGATGCATCGGCGAAGTTGGCGATGCATCGGCGACGTCGGCTTCGAGGGAATCGGGCTCCACGTCTAGCAGCATCGCCGATACATCGGCGATCCGGCGCGATCCTCCGACCCCATCAAACTGCTCCGACCCCCTCCAGGAGGCCTGGAGCAAAGCCCTGGCGGGCGTCGACTCCTCCCGGGAGCGACGCCAGGGCCGCGATGGGCACGCTCCGGATCCCCGAGGGGCGCTGCGCCACGGAAGAACGCAGGGCTAAACACTGCGCTTCCTGAGCCTGGCCCGCCGCGGCGGCCTGGCGGTCGTAGTCGCAGGGGCAAAGGGCGGCCACCTGTGCCGCCGGCGCCTCTCGCTCGCCATCCGGGATGTCCGCGGCTGCGAGCCGGAGCACTTCCTCCCCCGTGGCTTCGCCTCGCGCTGCCCAGCGCATCCCAGTGGCCTCCCTGCGTCCACGAGCGACGCAATCGGCGTGCACTGACCTGACTGCCCCCATGTCGGCCGTCGAGCACATCAGCCTGGACACGCTCGCCGCGACCTGCGGCTCGCGGCCTGTCGGCAGCCCCCTCGCCCGAGTAATTTACTCGAGCAGCAAGTCGCGCAGCAGTCGGCAAGCTGACTCCACGCCACCCGCGGCACGCGGGAAGTCAGGCGCCGGGTCCAGGATGGTCGGCAGCATGGGTTCGGCGGCGACTTGCTCGAGGAGCGAGGCGAGGGAGGGCTCCGGAGATTCAGGTGGCACGCCTGCTCCCTCAACACGTGCGCCGGCATCCTCTTTCCTCCTCATCCGCCTCGGCCTCCTCGCCCTCCTGCCCTCCTGGGTGCTGCGCAGGCGTGCCGCGTGCACCTCCGTTGTGGCGAAGCCTGCGCGGCGCCACCTCTGGGCCCCCCCTCGGGCGGCAGCCGAGCACAGGATTGCCCTCGCGGCCCTCCGGCCTGGTCGGCAGCTCGAGCAGTTGCAAGCTCTGCAAGCCATGCATGTCCAGATGCCGGTCCCTGGCCGGACCAGCCCGGCACGGAGGTTGCGCGCAGACGAAAGCGAAAGGCGAGTGCGGCGGAGCTGGCAGGGCGGGCCCTGGCTGGAGGCCTCGGCCGTAGCACCAAGATCAGCAGCAGGCGGCGCGACCGGGAGCTGCACCACTGGGGTGCCCTCAGCCTCATTCCTCGGCCTCCTCGTCACCTCCAAGCGCCTCCTCGGCAGCACCTCCGGGCTCCACTGCACGCCGTGCCGCCTCGCCCGCATCCTCCGCAGCCGCCGCGCAGGCCCAGCATGTGGCAGCGCGGCAGGGCTCGCGCGCCATCGCCCGGTCACCTCGGCCCCAGCCGCCACCGCAGCTTGATCAGCCTCCTCCCCGCCCTGGCCGCGTTCCCCCAGCCAAGAGCTACAGCCCGGGCAGCGGAGGCCTGCCTGGCTGCTGCTGGCCGCTGCACACTGCGAATGCGGATGCCCCCGCTCCTCCGGCGCCAGCGTCGACGCGCCTCCTGGCGGCGTTGCAGGACCGACTTCGAAGCGCTCCCTCCACGTCCACCTCACCTTGTCCGCCTTCCTCCTCCACCTCCTCACTTCGAAGCCCTCCCTCCACCTCCTTCCCTCCCTCCCTCCCTCCCTTCCTTCCTTCCTCCGTCCCTCCTTCCTGCTATGCTACAGCGACGCTCGCAGCTCTGGCACGTCGAGGTCCTCCGCAGGGGGTGGGGGGGGCGGCGGGGCCCTCGTCGGGGAGTTCCTGCGACCACCCCGACCAACGACGAGCAGAGGAGCAGGGGGACGCTCATCCTCCTCCTCCTCCACCTCCTCCTCCTCCTCCTCCTCTTTCTATTCCTCTTCCTCTTCCTGCCTCCTCCCCCTCCCCCTCCCCCTCCTCCTCCTCCTGCTGCCTTCTGCTGCTGCTGCTGCTGCTGCTGCTCTTCATCTTCCTCCTCCTCCTCTTCCTCCTCCTTCTCCTCTTCCTCCTCCTCCCCCTCCTCCTCCTCCTCCTCCCCCTCCTCCTCTTCCTCCTCCTCCTCCTCCTCCTCTACTTATTATTATATTTCCTCTTATTATTATATGGATTCGTCTTCGTCTTTGTCTTGTGATTAGTATGATTAGTTTTCTTATTGGTATTCGTATGTTTCTTCTTTGTAGTGTTACTATTATTCTTAGTGGTCTTGTTATCATTGTTAGTATTGTTATTATCCGCCGGCCCCCTTCTGGGGCCACCAGGATGCAGGGCGAAGGTTCGCAGTTTCCAGTACCAGTTGAGCTTCCAGTTTCCACTGTTGCAGTTCTGCTTCTTGCTGCTTACTGTTCCTTGTTGACTTCTTGCTGCTTACTGTTCCTTGTTATGGACCGCGCGAGGGGGGGAGGCCGGGAGGCCCACAACGGGCATTTTCACCACGGCCAAAACGTATGCTCTGAATTGCTGGGGTGGGTAAAACTTGATACCCCTCACGCAGATCGGCGGGGTCAGGGTCCCAAAACACACGGGGTTTGCCTCATTTCTGACATTCGATGGCACTCCTCACGCAGATCGGCGGGGTAAGGGTCCCAAACACACGGGATTTGCCACATTTCTGGCATTCGCTTGCACCCCTCACGCAGATCGGCGGGGTCAGGGTCCAATGATTCACTGCGTGGAGCTCTCCATATGTGCATCTATTCGCATGGACCTGTCCGCCGTGAATGTCTAGGCGCAAGAACTTTCGAATAAAAAAGGGCTTCAGTTGTGACGGTCTGGACATGAATCTATCTGCGATTTCATTGGAGTGTGAATGAGCCTCAGTAGTACGAGAGCGTCTCTGCGCATGAGCCTGGGGCCTCCTGAGGCCTCCTGAAACCTACTGGGGCTTCCTGGGGTCTCCAGGAGCCTCTTGGGCCTCTTGGGGCCTCCTGGGACCTCCTAGGGAGGTTTCGTGCCCCAGGAGAGGCCCAATCTACAGCGACAGACGTACATGAAACATTGCGGATTAGAGCCACAGGAGAAGGGCAATCTATGGGAACACACGTAAAACACCAAGGACTCGTGCCCCAGGAGAGGCCCAAAATATAGGAGCATAAGTCAAACATGTAGGATTGTGTACACAGGAGAAGGACAATCTATATAAACATACGTATAAGATCAAGGAATCGTGCTCCAGGTGAGGTCCAATCGGTAGGAGCATACGTAAAACACATGGGATTGGAGCCACTCTTGTTGCCTTCTGAGGCCTCCTGCTCCTGGGGCCCCTCAGGGCCTCCTGTTGCCTTCCAAGGCCTCCTGGCGCTTCCTGTGGCCTCCTGGTGTCTCCTGTGGCTTCCTGAGGCCTTCTGGAGCTTCCTGGGGCCTCCTGGAGCCTCTTGGGACATCCTGTGGCCTCTTGAATCTTTCTGTGGCCTCCTGATGCCTCCTGGGACCTCATATGGTCTCCTGGGGCCTCCTGGAGCCTGTTGGAGCCTCCTGTGGCATCCTGAGAAGAATCTGCGCCCACGAGCCTGGCCACCAACACAGGCAAACCGATCGAGACATCTTCAACATCTGGCCCACCTGGGGGGCGAAAATGAGCGCCTCGCTCGGGACATCCTCCAAATCTGCTCCGACAACGAAGGATGTTGGGGCAAAACACGAGCAAACCGCTTGAGACATCTCCACAAAACGGCCGCGAACGGGACCGTGAACCCCCCCCCTGGCGGCCCCCCTCAGGGATGCTGAAACCAACGCCCCGCCTGAGACATACTCACAAGCTGCTCGGATAGCCAAGGATGCTGGGACAAAAAAACCAAGCCTGCAACATCCCCACAACATTGCTGCGAACGGGACCGTGAAAACACCCCTGGCGGCTCCCCTTAGGGGGGCTGAAGCCAGCGCCCCGCCTGAGACATCCTCACAATCTGCTGTGCGTGCGATGAAAAGGTCAGAGTACGAGCAGGTCTGAGTATGAGTAAGTCTGGGAACAAGTCTGAGTATTAGTTAGTCTGGGCATGAGTGAGTCTCAGCATGAGTAACTCTGAATAGGAGTAGGTCTGAGTATGAGTAGGTCTGAGTATGAGTAAGTTTGTGTCTGAGTAAGCCTGGGTAGGATATAGGGGAAACGCACGGGATTTGCCACATTCTGACATTCGCTGGCACCCCTCACGCAGATCGGCGGGGTCCGGGTCCAAAAACACAGTGGATTTGCCACATTTCTGCCATTCAGTGGCACCCCTCATGCAGATCGGCGGGGTCAGGGTGTAAAAACACACTGGGTTGGTACATTTCTGACATTCGCTGGCACCCCTCACACAGATCGGCGGGGTCAGGGTCCAAAACACACAAAGGATTTGCGACATTTCTGAAATTCGGTGGCGCCCCTCACGCAGATCGGCGGGGTCAGGGTCCAAAAGCACACGGGATTTGCCACATTTCTGACATTCGCTGGCACCCCTCACGCAGATCGGCGGGGTCAGGGTCCAAAACACACAAAGGATTTGCGACATTTCTGAAATTCGGTGGCGCCCCTCACGCAGATCGGCGGGGTCAGGGTACAAACACACATGGGATTTGCCACATTTCTGAAATTCGGCGGCACCCCTCACGCAAATCGGCAAGGTCAGGGTCCAACAACACACGGGATTTGCCACATGTCTGACATTCGCTGGCACCCCTCCCTCAAGCAGATCGGCGGGGTCAGGCTCCAAAAACACAAGGGATCTGCCACATTTCTGACATTCGGTGGCACCCGTGACGCAGATCCGTAGGGTCAGGGTCGAACAACAAACAGGTCCCGGCACTGCTTCACAGCGGCGCACAGACCTCATAATTTAGCTTTCGCAACTCCCATTATCCGAGACAGGGGGCCGGCGGGATGGGGCGAAGCCCTTACGGATTATCATTATCATTATTATGGGTATTATCATAATTAGTATTCGTCTGATTACGATTATTAGGTTCACTAGTGTTATTATTGTAAGTACTGTTAGTACGAATATGATTATTCTCATAATCATAATCTTCATCAGGATCACTATCATTATCATTCCCCACATCCAAAGTGGGGTTCTTGTTTTCTCTGGACACCCCGCGCAGGAACAGGAACACACACACACACCCACTCACACTCACTCACACTCTCTCATCATCAACCTCATCAGCATCATCGATGATGCTCTCTCACATGCTTAGTCACTCACATACTCATCATCATCACTCGCACTCTCTCACACGCTCATGAACATCATCATCATCATCATCATCGGCATCGGCATCATCCTCATTCAAACATCATCATCGCCACCACCACCCACAATCAATCATCATCCTCTTCACCACTCATCTTCACCACCACTCATCATCCTCATCCTCATCATCGTTGAGTAAAGTGTGAGGAAGTCTCAGTCGGGAGCCCCCTCCCTATGGGGCCCGCAGATCATGTTGGTAATCCGAGCGGGTCATCGGAACCCTGTAGCTGTCGTCACTTTTGGGCTCCTCAAGCCTGAATATGGAGGAAGTCTCAGGCGGGAGCCTCGTCTGTGAGTGAACTGCGAGGAAGTCTCAGGCGGGAGCCCCCTCCCTATGGGGCCCGCAAATCATGTTGGTAATCCGAGCGGGTCATCGGAACCCTGTAACTGTCGTCACTTTTGGGCTCGTCAAGCCTGAATTTGGAGGAAGTCTCAGGCGGGAGCCTCGTCTCTGAGTGAATTGTGAGGAAGTCTCAGGCGGGAGCCCCCTCCCTATGGGGCCCGCAGATCACGTTGGTAATCCGAGCGGGTCATCGGAATCCTGTAACTGTCGTCACTTTTGAGCTCCCCAGGCCTGAAAATGGAGGAAGTCTCAGGCGGGAGCCTCGTCTGTGAGTGAATTGGGAGGAAGTCTCAGGCGGGAACTCCCTCCCTATGGGGCCCGCAGATCATGTTGGTAATCCGAGCGGGTCATCGGGATCCTGTAACTGTCGTCACTTTTGGGTTCCTCAAGCCTGAATTTGGAGGAAGTCTCAGGCGGGAGCCTCGTCTGTGAGTGAATTGTGAGGAAGTCTCAGGCCGGAGCTCCCTCCCTATGGGGCCCGCAGATCATGTTGGTAATCCGAGCGGGTCATCGGAAACATGTAACTGTCGTCACTTTTGGGTTCCTCAAGCCTGAATTTGGAGGAAGTCTCAGGCGGGAGCCTCGTCTGTGAGTGAATTCTGAGGAAGGCTCAGGCGGGAGCCCCCTTCCTATGGGGCCCGCATATCATGTTGGTAATCCGAGCGGGTCATTGGAACCTTGTAACTGTCGTCACTTTTGGGCTCGTCAAGCCTGAATTTGGAGGAAGTCTCAGGCGGGAGCCTCGTCTCTGAGTGAATTGTGAGGAAGTCTCAGGCGGGAGCTCCCTCCCTATGGGGCCCGCAGATCATGTTGGTAATCCGAGCGGGTCATCGGGATCCTGTAACTGTCGTCACTTTTTGGGCTCCTCAAGCCTGAATTTGGAGGAAGTCTCAGCGGTTTTGTCCCCAGGGGCGGAGCCGAATGCAGCTCGCGGCAGAGCTGGGCTTCGGTGCTGCCTTCCGCCTGAGCGCGGCTGCGCCTCGCTCGAAGCCAGCGGGGTTGTCCCAACGGCTTGGTCTTGCGCGCCAACGGCTCGCGGGGTTGTCCCGACAGCCTGGCCCGCGGGGTTGCCCCAACGGCTGCGCGACGTGACCAGTGGAGAACGCGCCTGCGCTGGCCGTGGCGGCGACGGCGCCGAGGACCATCGACATGCGCGCTCATGCAACAGGAAGGGGAGGAGGTGGCGGGGCGCGGAACAAACAGGGGGGCGAGGATGGGGACAACGTAAGGAGTGGAAGGGGGGCCCGCGCCAAGGCGACAGGAAATATACGCAGAAGAGACAGCCAGGACGCCTCACCAACCATGGGGACGACGGTGATGGTTTTTTTTCCAGATTCGCCCAGAGGATTCTTATGTGGGGTTCTTCCGTCGGAGTAAATTGTTTACTATTACTATGGTTATCACGCATTTGTATTACTTATTTGTACGTAGTAGTAGTAGGTAAGTAGTAGTAGTAGTAGGTAGTAGTAGTAAACAGTAGTAGTAGTAGTATTAGTAGTAATAGTAGTAGTAGTAGCAGTAGTAGTAGTAGTAAGTAAGTATAAGTCGTAGCAGTGGCATGCAGTAGTAGTAGTTAGTAGT
>CAUYUJ010000950.1:37749-42749 GCA_963575745.1 Prorocentrum cordatum
TTAGTAGTAGTAGTTGTAGTAGTTGTTGTAGTAGTCGTTGTTCGTAGTAGTAGTAGTAGTAGTAGTAGTAGAAGTAGTAGTAGTAGTAGTAGTAGTAGTAGTAGTAGTAGTAGTAGTAGTAGTAGTAGTCGTAGTAGTAGTAGTAGTAGTAGTAGTAGTAGTAGTAGTAGTAGTAGGGAGGGCCACATTTTTAATGCCCAGATCCAACTGTAGGCCACTTCGTGTTCGTCGAGTTCCCAGAACTCCATTCCCGGGCCACATAGTTCCCATAACTTCATTCCAAGGATACATTTTGAATGCCCGGATCCAACTGTAGGAAACTTTGTGTTCATCGAGTTCCCAGACCTCCATTCTCGGGCTACCGTTTGCTTGCCGCCCATGTGTTCTTAGCGCTATTAGTGAGGCATTCGAAGCCTCCCGCACTTTTAATACAATCCAATTTCCCCTCTGCCTCTGATGGCCGTCTTTGGTCCAGAACGTGTCTCCGACATTCCAATGCCCCTCGCCACAATGTGCCTGTCCTGCGCAGTCTACATTGCAATGGCCTTCGCCTTGCCGCGAGACTCGTCCCCATCTTCGGCCTCCCGCGGTGCTTCCCAGCCTGCGGGGAGGGACCGAGGCGCGTCTGCGGCCGCGCCTGCTCGCGCTACTCCTCAGCCTGAGTCTTTCACGGTCGCCTCCTTTAATTTCGGGTTCGAGCAGCCAATGATGTCCAGAAAGAGGTCCAGCACCCACTGCGCCAACTTTGGGCGGGTGTGCGCCACGATCGTCGAGGGCGCTGATGCTGACCTCTTCTTTGCGTGCGAAGTCGGCGCGTTTCGTCAGGGCCTGAGCAAAGCAAAAATCCACGTGGGTGATGGTGGTGCTGCTCAGCCTGCCCAGGAAGAGCCGCCTGCGCCCGCCCCTGCTCAGCCGGCCAAGCGCGGGAGGCTCACCAAGAAGACGGCCGCGAAGAAGAACCTGGGCTCGGCAGACGCAGTGCGCCGCGGCGGCAAAAAGTGGCTCTGCGTCTGTGGCTCCTTGCAGCCACAAGATGCGGCGGTCGTGGGGAGCTTCCAAGCGGCTTTCCAGAAGGCTTTCTCCATGGACTTCTGCATCGCCAAGTACCAAGGCGAGATGATGGAATCCATGACGCCGCTCTTCCAATCCATGCTCGGCGGCGCGCAGCGTCTGGAACAGCAGGAGAAGGAGGGGCGGGAGGAGGAGGCCCGCAAGGTGCTCAGTGAGGGCGGCGCTGATGGCGAGGACCAGGCGCTGGCCAAGCGGCGCCGGGCGACCGAGGACTTCGCTCGCCGCGCTCGGCGACTCTGTATCCGGCTGGCCTCGATGGCGAACCGGTGCTTCTGGCTCTCCACGACGGAGGTGGCGCTGCTCATCCTCACAGGCGGCGACTGCCTCCAGTCGCACCGCAATGTGCGCCTCTTCACGAGACAGCTGCAGTGGGCCTGCCAGCAGTGTAAGCGCTTGCTGAACCTCGAAGGTGCGGGCGAGATGCAGCAGAATGAACAGGTGCCAACACAGGCAGTCCGCATCCAGATCCCAGTCGCCGAGGACGAGGAAGAGCATTCCGCAGATGGGGCCAGCGGTGCTCCTCAGCCTCCTGGAGAGACCCCTGCTGGTGATGAGCAGGCTGGCGGTGCGGAGTGCGAGGATATGCAGGTGTGCGCAGCCAGCGCGAACACGGCCGACGACTACGCCCACAGGGGCCCTCGCCTGCAGACCATGCCGTACTACATCTGCAGGATGTACGTCCGCCGAGTCCTGAAGCCGAGCTGGGTGAAGCTTCTGGGCCGAGATTCTTCGTCTTCGAGAACCATTGCGTCATGGCGCTGCGGTGCGTGCAGGAGGTCCAATTGACGTGGATGGACGCCCCCACCATCGACGGCTTCCAGTGCCCGACCTGGGCACAGGACCCAGAGCAGAACTCGCTCTTCAAGGCCCTCCTCTTCACGCCTTGGGCGTGCGAGGGTCCCCTCGCTTGTGGCAGTGTTGCCCAGTGCAGCCGTGTGTTGAAGAATTGCGACTGCCCTGCCGTGCGCCCGCGCTCTTTCGAGCGGGCGCGGCGACTTCGGTGCGCGGAGATCCACGTGCCGGCGGCGCGCGCGGGCTCCAGGTGCCGCCTGGCCCGCAAGAGGCTCGTGCTCGCGGACGCGACCCTCTTCTCCGAGCTGAAAGAACCCCGGGCGAACCTCGAGGAGGGCGAGCCGGTGCTCCTCAGCCTAGCGAACTTCGCAAGAGCCCAGCTGGCGCGGCGTATGCCTGTGGAGGCGGCCCGGCGCATCCTCGCCTTCAGTAACCGCCACTGCCGATGGCACGGGGAGCAGTGCACCTTGGCGGAGCCCTGCGCGTACGTGGCGCGAGACGTGCTGGCGCGCGTGGACCTCGCGGCGGAGGCGCGGGTTAAGCTTCGGCCGGCAGCGGCTGCGCACCCGGAGGCGAAGGGGGACTCCGCGAGCGATGCCGAAGGGCCCAAGGGCCGGGTCCCGCTGGAGCTCGTTGACGTGGGCGGAGGCGGTGGCAGCGACGTAGAGGAGGAAGTTGAGGGCGCCGAAATTACCGAGATTTCCATGTTTCCGCTGCGGGACCACACCAGAGCAACCGAGCTGGCTCTGCAGCAAGACCAACTGCAGCGCTTGAGCCAGAAGAGCCGCCTCAGCTACGCGGATAAGCAGCTGAAGAACCTGGGCCGAGCGTACGGCGGCATGCTGCAGGCGAGCTTTGCGCAGCCAGCCAGCAGCGGCGCGCGGGGGCATCTGGGCACGCGGCTGGACGACAGCTTCTTTGACATGCTGGCCCTACAGCGGCAGAGCATTGCGCTCCAGAAGAAGCAGGCGAGTCCGGATGGAGAGACCTTGCCCGATGTTGGGGGCGACTGGCAACCCAGTGGTGCTCCTCGGCCTGCTGCTGAGGACGCGCAGCCGGAGCTCGTGCCGCAGCTCTTGGCCATGCAGGGCCCGGCGGCTGTTGCGTGGAAGCTGGTCGCTGATGCAGAGTGCGCGGAGGGGCAGATTGACGCGGTGGCGTTGTTCGCGCTGTCCCTGCAGAAACGTTTTGAATGCTGTGTTTTCATATGGTTTCGGCTTCAATGCTTTGGAAAATGCTGTGTTTTTACATGTTTTTGCTTCAAACCATTGGGAATTCATTGAAAAATTGTAATTTTTATAATTTTCAAAGATTTCCGGATTTTTCCCCACATCCAAAGTGGGGTTCTTGTTTTCTCTGGACACCCCGCGCAGGAACAGGAACACACACACCCACTCACACTCACTCACACTCTCTCATCATCAACCTCATCAGCATCATCAGCAATCATCGATGTGCTGATCATCGATGTTGCTCTCTCACTTGCTTTGTGGACTTCACATACTCATCATCATCATCATCAATCACTCGCCATCTCTCTCACACGCTCACGAACATCATCATCATCATCGGCATCGGCATCATCCTCATTCTAACATCATCATCGCCACCACCACTCACAGTCAATCATCATCCTCTTCACCACTCATCTTCACCACCACTCATCATCCTCATCCTCATCATCGTTGAGTAAATTGTGAGGAAGTCTCAGGCGGGAGCCCCCTCCCTATGGGGCCCGCAGATCATGTTGGTAATCCGAGCGGGTCATCGGAAACCTGTATCTGTCGTCACTTTTGGGCTCGTCAAGCCTGAAAATGGAGGAAGTCTCAGGCGGGAGCCTCGTCTGTGAGTGAATTGGGAGGAAGTCTCAGGCGGGAGCTCCCTCCCTATGGGGCCCGCATATCGTGTTGGTAATTCGAGCGGGTCATCGGAATCCTGTAACTGTCGTCACTTTTGGGCTCCTCAAGCCTGAATTTGGAGGAAGTCTCAGGCGGGAGCCTCGTCTGTGAGTAAATTGTGAGGAAGTCTCAGGCGGGAGCCCCCTCCCTATGGGGCCCGCAGATCATGTTGGTAATCCGAGCGGGTCATCGGGATCCTGTAACTGTCGTCACTTTTGGGCTCCCCAGGCCTGACAATGGAGGAAGTCTCAGGCGGGAGCCTCGTCTGTGAGTGAATTGGGAGGAAGTCTCAGGCGGGAGCTCCCTCCCTATGGGGCCCGCAGATCATGTTGGTAATCCGAGCGGGTCATCGAAATCATGTAACTGTCGTCACTTTTGAGCTACCCAGGCCTGAAAATGGAGGAAGTCTCAGGCGGGAGCCTCGTCTGTGAGTGAATTGGGAGGAAGTCTCAGGCGGGAGCTCCCTCCCTATGGGGCCCGCAGATCACGTTGGTAATCCGAGCGGGTCATCGGAACCCTGTAACTGTCGTCACTTTTGGGCTCCTCCAGCCTGAATATGGAGGAAGTCTCAGGCGGGAGCCTCGTCTGTGAGTGAACTGCGAGGAAGTCTCAGGCGGGAGCCCCCTCCCTATGGGGCCCGCAGATACACTTGGTAATCACCGAGCGGGTCATCGAAATCCTGTAACTGTCGTCACCTTTGAGCTCCCCAGGCCTGAAAATGGAGGAAGTCTCAGGCGGGAGCATCGTCTGTGAGTGAATTGGGAGGAAGTCTCAGGCGGGAGCTCCCTCCCTATGGGGCCCGCAGATCATGTTGGTAATCCGAGCGGGTCATCGGGATCCTGTAACTGTCGTCACTTTTTGGGCTCCACAGCCGCGGAGTATAGGAGGAAGTCTCAGGCGGTTTTGTCCAGGGCGGAGGCGAAGCAGCTCGCGGCAGAGCTGGGCTTCGTGCAGCCTTCCGCCTGAGCGCGGCTGCGCCTCGCTCGAAGCCCGCGGGGTTGTCCCAACGGCTTGGTCTTGCGCGCCAGCGGCTCGCGGGGTTGTCCCGACAGCCTGGCCCGCGGGGTTGTCCCAACGGCTGCGCGACGTGACCTGTAGAGAACGCGCCTGTGCTGGCCGTGGCGGCGACGGCGCCGAGGAACATCGACATGCGCGCTCATGAAACAGGAAGGGGAGGAGGTGGCGGGGCGCGGAACAAACAGGGGGGCGAGGATGGGGACAACGTAAGGAGTGGAAGGG
>CAUYUJ010000950.1:45249-55249 GCA_963575745.1 Prorocentrum cordatum
ACGTACTATACTATACCATAACTGCCATATCATACCTATCGTATTGCCTGCCATCCCCGACCATACCGTACGTACTATAATATACCAGACCTGCCAAACCATACTACTTATCAGGTTTCGTGCCCCTCCCACCCCTCCAGGGAGGCCCCGCCTGAGCGAGGAGGATATCCCAAACCAATGCTATTTACAAGGTTTCGTGCCCCTCCCAGCCCTCGAGGCAGGCCCCGCCTGAGCGAGGAGGTATCCCCGAACCATACTATTTACCAGGTTTCGTGCCCCTCCCACCCCTCCAGGCAGTCCCCGCCTGAGCGAGGAGGTGTCCCCAAACTATGATATTTACAAGTTTTGGTGCCCCTCCCAGCCCTCCAGGGAGGCCCCGCCTAAGCGAGGAGGGTATCCCAATTTCGCACTATTTACAAGGCTTCGTGCCCCTCCCACCCCACCAGGGAGGCCCCGCCAGAGCGAGGAGGGTATCCCAATTTCGCACTATTTACAAGGTTTGGTGCCCTCCCACCCCTCCAGGGAGGCCCCGGCGCCGAACGACGTCGACACCATCCTCCTCGTCAACAAGTGCCATCATCACCACTTCTTTCTTCCACGCCTTCTTCTCCTTCCACCCCATTTTATCGACATTCCTGCTCTTGCTCGCCCGAACTGCCCATTCTGCACTGTTAAGGTTAATGCTGCCGAGCGATGCCTCCTTTGACCGCGTCCTACACATCCATCCCCCCCAATGCTGCTTCCCCTCCTCGCCTCCGTCGGCCCTTCCATGACAATATATGGACATCATAGGCCTTCATTGTTTGACACTGCTTTTATGCACTCATGATCCCGCCACCCCCGTAACATCTTTATGTGGGGAACTCCGCTAGCATAATTCAGAACGTGGCTCTCGCCTTAGCGCCGCGCACGCTCGTTTTCAACATTTGCAGGAGCTTCACGGATTGAGGGCGTTTCTTTTTCAAAATGTGGCTCTCGCCTTAGCGCCGCGCACATTCGTTGTCAACATTTGCAAGAGTTTCAAGGATTGAGGGCGGTTCCTTTTCAACATGTGGCTCCCGCCTCAGCGCCGCGCACGCTCGTTTTCAAAGTTTGCAGGAGCTTCACGGATCGAGGGCGATTCTTTCTCAAAATGTGGCTCTCGCCCTAGCGCCGCGCACATTCATTTTCAACATCTGCAAGAGTTTCACATATTCCCATCATCAACGTACCATACTGGCGTTCTGTAAGGATTCAAGATTTGGAGGCCGCAACAATGATGTTTATTCGCGGTGTTGGTCAAGACGCAGCAGTAAGATTGATACTTGGAATCAAAATCCCGAGAACAATGTTTTGGCATGCTTCAGGATCTTCAAACGGTTGTCTTCCAACGATGGAAATGACCCGCTGTTGGGGGCCTATGAAGAGGGAGCTTGGAGGGAGGATTAATTCCAACATCGTTGATGACTTTTGGTTTTACACTATTCCTCCTCCTCCTCCTCCTCCTCCTCCTCCCTCTCCTCCTCCTCCTCCTCCTCCTCCTCCTCCTCCTCCTCCTCCTCCTCCTCCTCCTCCTCCTCCTCCTCCTCCTCCTCCTTCTCCTCCTCCTCCTCCTCCTCCTCCTCCTCCTCCTCCTCCTCCTCCTCCTCCTCCTCCTCCTCCTCCTCCTCCTCCTCCTCCTCCTCCTCCTCCTCGAGGCTTCCTGGAAAGTGGTCGTGTGGGGATCAGGATGTACACCTATGGGCTCGGGGCCAAGGTGGACCGCTCGTGGTCCACGCAAGGCACGTGATCTTAAGGTGGACCCGCTCGTGGTCCAGCGGCAAGCCAGCGGCTGCCTGGGAGGCTGTTCCGAAAGCCAAAATGTTGGAGATCCCAATGGCCCAATCGTTCAACAAATTCCAAGGTGCCATGCATCCGTAGAGGAGCTGCTCCTCGCCAGCCGACGTGGCCCTGCTCACGCTGCGCGGCATCGGCTGAGACTTCATGAATAGCCGTTGTAGCATACATGAGAGTGGTGCTCGGATCATTTCACTGAGTCTCGTTTCTGCGCCAATCCGTGGGATTGTTCGTGAGGGGGCGATTCGAGGTTCTGACCGTCATGCTCTGGGGCTTCAGGGAAGGGGTCGAGGAGAACACGACACTCCTCCTAAGTGTCCGATGTTCTGGGCTGGGACCTAGAAGCTTTTCTCGGAGCATGTTTTCGGGGGCTCGTGTCCATTGTCCACAGGTGCCGGTTTAGATTGCGTGCGCAAGGCCTCCATCATGACCAGGACTGCCAGCTGTGCAAGGGCAGCTCGGCGCGACCACGTCGGGCAGATGGCCGGGCGCGTGAAGCTGTTCGGCTAGGCCATGGCGGAGCGGTTCGCTCGAGGAGCCTTTCCTGGCCCCAGGTCCTCGTGCGGCATCGTGCACGACAGGGGGCGCACGTTCTGGCACAGTCGCCCCAAGTCGGGGGTCGGGTCGGGACTGCTCTTCCTGGATGGGTCGGCGAAGTTTGCGGGCCTCGGCGGGCTCGCCAGGGCTGGTTGGGCCATCGTGTCAGTTGGCAATCTGGCATAAGCCAGGCATGCAGTGTCTGGTCCAGTACCTATGAGCGTGGCCCCCGCCCAGTCACGTAAGGATGTGGAAGACTATGCAGTGCAAATGCTCACGCAGTCAGGTCGTCCCCCCGTTTCAGCTGCATATAGACTCTCATTCTACGATTGACGCTCCGGTGAAGGGCCCTGGTTTCTCCACTGGCCCAGGGGTCTTCAGGGGATATATTTGGGGGCCCCTTTTGAGCTCTTTCCAACCTGAGGACTTTGAGGTTTTCAACGCAGGGGCACACTGGGAGCGGAAAGCCAACGACGAGGCTGACCCCTTCGCGAAGGCCGGCGCAGACAAACACGGGGTGACAGAAGATCACGCCCACTTGTTTCGAGGGCTCCGCAGCCTGGCACTCGAAGCGGGGCGCCGGGCCGGCACGCTGGAGGTCCTCCTGTCGCGCCAAGATGTGCACGACACAGCGGGACGTCCCGTGAGTCGGCGGCGCCCCCAGGGGCCCCCATCCGAGGGTTCCGACCAGGTGCCAGCCGAGGACTCGCGTGCTGGTGGGGGGAGAGCAGGAGCCCGTCCTGACGTCCCAAGGAGGCCCCCAGGGGAAGGCTCATGTTTCTGCTGTAGGTGTGGGGCGGTCACGGGTCGACCTCGGGGGGCTTGGCGAGTGCCGCGGGCCCAGGCAGGTCACCGGGGGGGTCTCCCCGACCAGCTTCGCAGAATTCGGTAGAGCAAGTTCCCTTCGCATAAGCATGGCAAGAATGACCTGGTGTGGGGGGCCTTTAGGGGCCAGGTTTTTGAATTCAAAAAACCAGCCTCGCCGAGAGACTGGTTTTGAATTCAAACTGGTTCTTCAATTCAAAAAACCAGCCTCGCTTTTGAATTCAAAAAGCCAGGTTTTTGAATTCACAAAACCAGCCTCGCCGAGAGTGTTTTTTTAATTCAATACCAAGCCTCGCCGAGAGAAAAGACTTGGCTGAGACGCTGGAGGGGGGCGTTGGGCCCTCTTCTGGCCCTGCGGATCCGGGTCTGCCTGCGAATTCGTTCCTCGCCAGAGTCTCGCCCCTGCGGGAGCAGGTCCTGGACCAACTCGGCTTGACCGATTATGGCCTCCCCTGGGTTGTGGCTCGAGGGGAGGCGCTGACTCGTCTTTCGGCCCCCCTGGGGGAGGACTCGGATTCGGACGCGCCAGATTTTGTTCGACCCTGGGTCGCCCTGGCTTCAGGCCATGCCCAACATCCTCCTCCTCCTCCTCCTCCCACTTCTACCCTTCCTCCTCCTCCTCCTTCTCCTCCTCCATTCCTTTTCCTTATACATCGCTTCTCCCTGTCGCACCCCGAGGCCATGACTCTGAAGCTTAAAACTTGGCAACCATTTCGCAGATGGAGAGCGTGCCGTTTTCAAAATGTGGCTCTCGCCTTAGCGCAACGCTCATTCGCTTTAAACATTTACAAGAGCTTCATGGATTGAGGGCGGGTGGTTTTCAAAATGTGGCTCTCGCCTTCACGCGGCGCAAACTCGTTTTTAAATTTGCAAGAGCTTCACGGAGTGAAGGCGGGTCGTTTTTAAGATGCGGCTCTCGCCGTAGCGCGGCGCACATTCGTTGTAAACATGTGCAAGAGCTTTACATATTGAGGGCGAGTGGTTTTCAACATGTGGCTCTCGCCTTAGCGCAGCGCACATTCGTTTACAACGTTGCATGAGCTTCACGTATTGAAAGCGGCTCCTGTTCAAAATGTGGCTATCGCCTTAGCGCCGCGCACATTCGTTTACAACATTCGCAAGAGTTTCACTGATTCCCAGCATCAAGGTACCAGAAATTGTGCATTGTAAGGATTCAGGGTTATGCGGGTGCAACAGTTGCGTTGGTTCTCTGTGCTGAAGCCCTAGGAATGGCGTTCTGGCACGATTCAGGATCATCAAGACGCAGCAATCAGGTTGATCCGTGGCGTTGGAATCCTGAGAACAATGTTTTGGCATGCTTCAGGGTCTTCGAACGGGTGTCTTTGAACGAGGCCGTTCCATTAATGGACATGAACCGTTGTAGGGGCCTATGAAGAGGGAGCTTGGAGGGAGGGTTTACTCCAACATCGTCGATGACTCTTGGGTTTACGCTGGTCCTCCTCCTCCTACTCCTCCTGGGCAACAGCGATGTTCGGCAATGGCGGGCGGGGGAAGGACTCTTGCATCTCGTCGCCACTTTGCCTGTTCACCCGTTCTCCCCACGGCCAGAGTACTACCCCGTCCTGGCGCGAGTGGGGTGGGCGGGTCACCAATGGGCGGCCCATCGGGGTATCCTTCCCATTCTTCCCACGGTCAAGATTCCCCACCCTGGCGCGCGTCAGTGTGAGCGGTCACGCCGGGGGAGTGGTGCCTCGCGGGTGCTTCTCGGGGCGGCACCACCATGGAGGCGCGACGTTATCTGAGGCCAGATGGCCAGACGCAGCTCGAAAAAGGCGGAGCCAGAAGCGCCTCGTCATCTGAGCGTTGCGCCAGGAGCGCCCCGCGTGTGAAGGATGAGGGCAATTAGGTGTTGTGATAATTGCTGGCCTGCCTGTCGCTGCCTTGCTCCGCCTTCTTCCAGACATGCGCCAGGAAAGAGCCGCGAGAGAAGAATGCAGCTGCTAGCTGTGATGCTTGTTGGATGGCCTGTCGCTGCCTTGCTTTCTTTTTCCCGGTCCACCTTGAAAGGCCTTGCTAGACTGTTGCTGGCGGTACACATCCGCTACTTGAGTGTAGCGCCTTTTCCCTCTGGGGTTGGCAGCTGTTGTGACGATGGCATAGTCTCAGGCAAGGTTGTCACGGGAGCTACCCGTGGTTTCGCTCTGACCCAGACCGCGACGCGCGATTATCTTCGCGCCCCCACAGGTGCCCTAGAGGTTTGCGCGCAGGGTCGTGCTCTTGACCTCGGGGTCTGACATCCTCAAGGGCACATTGCCGAAAGTCGCTCGGAGGGGTTGGTCACCGATCCCAACCCATCCGGGTGACGAGTGCGAGCTTGAGAGGAGATGAAAACGGCATAAACGCCAACTTTCGGCGGTCCGGGCGGATTTCTTGGTCTGCGCTGGAGCCCCCTCCCTGGCGCGCGGAGCGCCCCGAAGGTGGCGCCAGAGGCGCCGCCAGGGGGGCGCCGCCCGGGGGGCGCCCTCCTTTGGCCGTCATGGGCGGCCGCTTGGCGCCTTTTCTGGGCCTGGGAATCCTCGATCACGGCCTGTCGCTTCGAATTCTGGCTGTGCCAATCGGGGGGCTCATCGCGGCGTCGGGCATTGCGTTCACCAGCGTCGCACGCGCGGCGTAGAGAAATCTGCCGCGGAAGGTGCTGCTTGAGGTGCTCGCAGATATCGCGTAACTCTTGCGCCAGAAAAGACGCCGCAGGGGCAGACGAGACTTCCAGGGGGGGGCTCAGGGGCCAGGGCAGACGGGCCTTTCGTGAAACAGTGTTTCCTCGCCAGGGGAGCCCTGCAGGAGACGATCGGCTGTTTCTTTTCTAGAAACAGCTTGTTTGCAACATACATCAGCGTTCGCGCGCGTTTAACCCGAGGCTCGGCTTCTTGCGCGAACGGCGCAATGCAGGTGATTGAGGGGATTGAGGCGGGCCATCTTGGTGGGAAAGTGGCGGCTACAAGGGTCCCCTCCTTCGCTGCCCAACATCGAGAATCCCTCTCCCCGTCAGCTTGGGGGGGGCCAAGGGGAGTTACAGGCCGAATGTTGTTGCTGTCGGGTTTCGCGCCAAGGAACTCGGGCGAATTTTTCGCAGGCCTCCTCGTCGCGAATCGAATCTAATTTAGATGGGAAAGCTCTGGGAACACTATGACCGAATCCTTCTGCCACGAATCGGAGATCCTTTGCTACTTGCAGCGCGAAGGGGGAGGCGTTAATAGTGGGGCGACCGTTTGGACCTGGGGGAACTGACAGCACGCAAGGGGTCAACAGAAAAGCACGCGTCGAACGTGCAAGTGTCGCGGGGGGGTCGGCTGCCAAACTTTTGTACATATGAAGATGCCCAAACCGATATTCCAACCAACTCTCGCCCTCCGATGACGGAGCAACCGAGCCGTGATCATATGTTCTGGACGCGCCCCGCCCCGCGAGGCGGCTGCACCAAGCATGGCCACCTTGCAATGTCCAGCCAAAAAGAACATTACATAACATTAAAGAACATTACATAAAATAACACTAAAGAACTTTTAAACATGACATACAATAAAATAACATTAAAACGCATTCAAGAACATCCAGGCCGCCTCCGTATGTGTGAACCCTCTAGACCAGATTAGAGGAAATTGCCTACAGACATCTGCAGAAGACAGCGGCGTACACGGCAGAGACTGCCAGAGAGGCTGCAGATTTCTCCCAGAGAACAAAAAATCGCGCACAACTCTGATGCGATACTCGATTTCGTGACGGCAACTCTCTCTTTGCCTAAGATAAGGTCCTAAATGCCTGCAACAATTCTAGGGGTCCCCTCCAATCCTTGATCGCTTGTCTGCCGAAGTTGCTGCTTAAACCGGTCCCGGTGTTGGCAGAAGTGATAAAAAAATGCTGTTGCTAAAGTCTGAGCGAAATAAGCTGGGGAGAGCGAGGCATCCAGCCTGTCGTCCAACGCCCTCAGCAACTGGAGAATCTCGTGTCAAAAGTTGAGTTGGGCGAGGCAAGCACAGTTTTACAACTGTCGTCGGCAAACTTGGTTAAACGACCCTCGGCAGTCCAGGATCCCCAAATGGCCGTCAGTTTCTTGGCCTGGGACCCCAAGTTGATGAAAGCACAGTTCCAGGCAATCACAAGCCATCGGGAACAATGAATCCAGCATGTCACAATACATGAATATCCCATGGTTCTTCCCTGGGTAGCTTTCAAAGTGATCGGTCGAACTTCGCCTTGCAATATTACAACACTAACCTGAAAACGATGCTTACACAATTTTCTATCCTCCACCGCCGTCCCCCGCTCCACCGCCGACTCCACATCCTGCCATTTCGAGGAAGCAGAGGCGTTACATGGGCGTGATAGCGTTTGTGCGTTTTTTGCCGTCGCGGCGCCGACGGCTATGATGTGTTGAAAAGCCGTTGGATCCTGTTTTCGAGGAACTCCAAATGCTCGTTGTTCCAACAATTTGGAACCGATTCTACTGTTTGAAACCGCTTTGGAACCGTGAAAACGGCCATTTCGTCGAGGAAGTCCTACGCGGCTCTGCGATTTGGAACCGCCATCCCACTGTTTGGAACCAAATTCCAAATCCTGTTTTCGAGGAAGTTCCAATTGAAAGTCGAACCCTCAGATTGCCCCCCTCCCGCCGCCCCCCCGTTCAAATTGTATCAAACTCCCTGTCCCTAACGGGGCGGCGCACCATCCGCGCTCGCACGCCGGACGCGCATCGACCGACCCTTTGCAAGATCCACGAACTTTCATCACGGCACATCTTTAAAGCAGGCACAATGTGATATCCCACTCTGGCGCAGGCGCCAAGTGACAATACTAACTATGTGCTAGAATGGCGTCCTCGCGGCGGCGTGACGATGGAACCCGTGCTCGACCAGTGTGGGCTCCACTGGAAGGCGCGTTGCAAAAAAACATGTCCTATCCTCGGCGAAACATGAATGACTCTGCGGCCTTTCGGCATTGGCGTATTTTCTGCAGTAGTCCAGCTACACGGGACCACTGCCAATACTAAAGAACACATTCGTGATAACGCATCTTGGTGAGACCCAATCGCGCAAAGAAGTTAACCGAGTCCATGTTCGGGATCGCGAGGTGACCCAGTCCGCGCTTCTGGCTGCAAGAGCATCAGCCAGAACTCACGGCAGCGTTCCTCCGGGACGGCTCGGCGTTTCGGCGCCCTGCAGAGGTAGCTCTTGATAGACTTGATATCCGACTTCACGAGCTCTGCCAACTCCTCCTCCTCCTCCACATCCTCATACTGTTGCTCCTCATGCTATGCACGCCACTCCTCCGACGACAGCGACGACGAAGACGACGACGACGACGGCGGCGAGCAGCAACAAGAAGAGGAGCAGCAGCAGCAGCAGCAGCAGCAGCGCCGTAACAGCCGCGGTCCGCGATCACCACGCACGAGCGCTTGCTGTGCTGGGGCGAAACCAGGACCGCCAGCCGCTGAGGAGCTTCTGCGGCGGGGTACGGCAATTTCGTGTCGTGATGACCCCAGCGTTGGTTTCCGACACCGCGTGGATCGTTCAACATTGGACGACCGGCTGCTTTCATACGCCATATCGTTCCATATTGGCTGGTTCTGGGCTACTGGCTGTGTTTAAACTTGAACGCCCGCGAGCGCTGCGGTCGCAACCGCATTGACACGACACGAACCTACCGTGGGGGAGGGGGGGAGAAGGATGAGGAGGCAGCAGCAGCGGCGGCGGAAGGGAGAAGGCGTAGCAAGAGGACCACGAAGGGGAGGAGCTGATCGACTTGTGGAGCACTCCTCCTCCCCCGCCTCCCCCGTCCTATCCGGACACCGTTGCTCCAGGGATGCAGAAGACATAAGGCGCGACGCACAGGACAGAAAGATGACCCCGATTTGGCAGGGTCGACCTACTAATCAAATTCGGCTGTACGTATCCTTATTCCCTGCCCTCCCTCTGCCAAATGACATAGCGAGTCGTCAGCTGCATCGGCTACCGCCGGAGCATCTGGGGGGTCACCTCGCTGGACAGCGAGCCAGCCGGTCCTCGCAGTGGAGACGAGAGGTGTAACACGTATCGGCGGCTTCCTGGGCTTGCTGGAAGAATCGTCATGCAAAGTGCTTCGCTGGCATGGTGGCGAATCTGCCGCATGCAGTCCGCCATGTTCCTCATTCTCATTTTTCTTCCTCCTCCTCCTCCCTTTCTTACATCCGCCACCGTGCCTGCACGGAGCGGGCGTGTTAGAATGCGTCTGGTATCTGTCTTCGGGGAATGTATGTATTTTCTAAAAATGGCCCCCGCCCGCGCGCACCCATAAAAGTATGGATGAGAGCCTCCGTACGGCTCAATGTAGCCCAAGAGAGCCTCAACACGGCCCAAGGGGCCCCCGAGACGGCCCGAGAGAGCTCCAAGAGGCTTTCCTAGAGTGCCCAAGGGGGCCCAAGCCATTCATTTGTTCCTTAGGTTTTTGAAAGACAAGTCTTGTCTTTCAACTCCAAGATAGCTCCAAGACAGCCCAAGAGAACCCCCAAGAGGGCCCCAAGTCGGCTCATTAGGACCCACAGATCGCCCAAGGGGCTCCCAAAGAGGGCCCCCAGACGGCCATGAAACGCTCCAAGAGATCAACAAGACGGCTCAGAGAGGCCTCTTGGGGTGTCTTGGGCGGTCGGAAACCCAAACATGCCAGAACCTCAAAATCCTTCAAACACAAAGGGACAATCAATAATTTTGGCCTCCTCGGGCTCTCCTCGAGGGCCTCTTGGAGACCTCTTGGGCCATCTTGGAGGTCTCTTGATCTGACTTGAGGCCGTCTTGAGAGCCTCATGGCCTCCAGGGCAGCTTTCAAGGCA
>CAUYUJ010000950.1:57749-97749 GCA_963575745.1 Prorocentrum cordatum
GGCCCCGAGACGACCAAAGGTCGGCCCAAGACGCCCAAGAGGGCCTCACAACGGCCCGGGGAGCTTGCAAGACGCCCCAAGAGAGCGCCAAGAGGCCTCCGAAGAGGGCCCCAAGAGACCAACATCCGTGATTTCCCATTGGTTTTTGTAGGTTTTCCCTGAGGCTTGCCTAAAAGGTTCTTACTTGGTTGAAAGTTGGTGCCTCAAGGGCTCACTTTGCCCGTTCCCCGCAGATTCCTGGGTTCCCCGCCCCAGGTGCCTACTGTTACGCTGCCCGTTTCCTGGAGGTTCATCGGGTTCCTCAGATTCCTCGGGTAGCTCGGGTTCCCCGCCCCCGGTGCCTCAAATTGTTGCGGTGCCCGTTTCCTGGAGGCTTCTCGGGTTCACCGCCCCCGGTTGCCCCAAGCAATTCCAAGCAATGCCAATCAATGCAAAGCAATGCCAACCCATGCCAAGCATTGCCAAGCAAATGCCAACCCATGCTAAGCAAGGCCCACACATGCCAAGCAATGCCACGTAACGCCAAGCAATGCCAAGCAATGCCAACCACTGCCAAGCACTGCCAAACAGTGCCTAGCAATGCCAAGCAATGCCAACACATGTCAAGCAATGCCAAGCAGTGCCTAGCAATGCCAAGTAACGCCAAGCAATGTCAAGCAATGCCAAGGCCGAGCAATGCCAAGCAATGCTAAGCGATGCCAAGCAATGCCGAGCAATGCCAAGCGAAGCCAAGCAATGCCAAGCAATGCCAAGCAATGCCAAGCGATGCCAAGCGATGCGCCCAGCAATGCGCCCATGCTATAAGCTTTTCCCTAAATGCAGTCGCGCCGGGTTCATGGGCTTTCTCGCCTGTTCGCCTTCCCGGCGCTCCTGGAGGGCCCTAGAGGCCCCCAAGATCGCCCCAAGACGGCCCAAGAGGCCTCCAAGAGGGCCCCAAGCGGTCCGATAGGGCCCCAAGACGGCCCACGAGGCGCCCAAGACAGCCCAAGAGGACCCCAAGACGGAAAAGGAGCCTAAGAGAGGGACCACGAACCGAAAATCCGAGCCTTCCGCCTCAAGAGGCCCCCAGGCCCTAAGACGCGCCCAGGAGGCCCCAAGAGGCCCCCAAGAAGCCCCCAGGAGGCCCCCAAGAGGTCCCAAAGCGGTCACAAGAGTTCCAAAGCTGCCCCAACAGGCGTCCAAACTGCCTCCAGAAGGCCTGCGAGAAGCCTCCCACGAGATTCCAACGAACATCCATAGGCTTCATACCTAAAACCTGGGCACGGTGGCGAGATGGGCCGAAGGCCATTAGACCTGCTTGGCACGGGGACGGAAAGCGCACTTACTTCCAGAGCGCACGAGATCGCTGGCTCGTCCGCTCTTACACCTCTTATTGACGCCCTTCCCCTCGCTCTTGTCCTGTCTCAGCCTCGGAGAGTCGCGGAGCTTTCTTTGAGCGCGTTTCTTGTTTTGGAGGGGGCGGTCGGGGCGCGTTGCGTTTTCCGCGTTTGGGCTGCCAGCTTTCCAGAACCCCGCGTTTTCCTTGCGTGGACCGCTCGTTGTCCACGCGTTGCCGCCCGTCCCTGTGCCCTGGCGTCAAGAACTTATTACGCCGCAGCTCTCTGTTGGGAGCTTTGGTCTTATCAGCTCGATTACGTCACCGCTCGCTCTTGGGAGCCGCGGTGCTAAGAGCCTTTGGGAGTATTTTGGGCCTCTTGGGGGGCTCTTGGGGAGCCTCTTGGGTGCCTCTTGGGGACCTTTTGGGGCTTTTCGGGGGCCTCTTGGGGCCTCCTGGGAGCTTCTGGGCTGCGGGGGTGAAGGGACTAGGCTGCCTTTGGCCGTCTTTGGGCTCTCTTGGGGGCCTCTTGGGGCCTTCTTGGGGCCGTCCTGGGGCCGTCTTGGGCCGTCTTGGCGCCTCTTGGGCCGTCTTGGCGCCCTCTTGGGCCGTTTTGGGGCCTTCTTGGGGGCCTCTTGGGCCTTCTTGGGGCGCTCTTGGGGGCCTCTTGGACAGTCTTGGACGCCTCTTGGCCCGTCTTGGCGCCCTCTTGGGCTATTTTGGGGGCCTCTTGGGAACATCTTGGGCCGTCTTGGGGCGGTCTTGGGGGCCTCTTGGACCGTCTTCAACGCCATGAAAGGCGAAAAGCCGTATATGCTAAAAATGCACGTTTTCCTTAAGAAAATCAATGATTTTGGCCTCTTGGGGCCCTCTTGGGACGCCTCGTGGGCGCCTCCTGGGGCGTCGTGGAGGCCTCTTGGGACGTCTTGGGGCCGCCTTGGGCGGTCTTGGGCTCTCTTGGAGCGCTCTTGGGCCGTCTTGGGCGCTTCTTGGGCCGTCTTGGGCCGTCTTGGGCGCCGTCTTGGCCGCTTCTTGGGCTGTCTTGGGCGCCTAAGACGGCCAAAGAAGCGCCCAAGAAGCGTTCTCCGATGATGTCTTGAGCAAAACGCTGTTTTTAAGCCCCGAAGGCCGTCCAACTCGAACTCGATAAAAAAAAACGAGGCGGGAGGGCAATTAGATCTCGGGCGTCGCGATGCCAACCCCCTCGAACTCCCCCAAGTCAAATTTCTTCCGACTAACGGACCGCACGCTAACGCGCGCTTTCCGTCATCCGCCGCCCCCTGTTGATTCATCACAGGGGTGCCCGGCGTGCTGAATCCTTTCGCTTTTGGTTCTTTTAGACAATCCCTGGGGCTTCGGCCCGTCCCGCCGGGGTCCCGTAAGGACCGCAAAGACTGCCACAAATCTGGTTGCAAAGGTTTTCCTGCTCCAGATGTCGTCCAAGATGGCCAAACTGGTCCAAGATGGCCTCCAAGTTCGCCCAAGATGGTCCAAGATGGCCTCCAGGACGGCCCAAGAGAGTCCAAGATGCCTCCAAGTTCGCACCAGAAACCTCTAAGACGGCCCAAGACGGCTCCAGAGGCCTCCAAGAGGCCTCTAAGACGCCCCGAGAGGCCTCCAAGAGCTCCACCAGGAAGGCCCGAAGAGGCCAAAATCATTGATGTTCTTCCGGTTGTTGAAGGATTTTGGCATTTTCGTTTTTTCAGCTCTCCGACGGCCCAAAACGGCCCAAGAGACCCCCAACATCGCCCCAAGAGCGCCCAAGACCAAGAGGCCTCCAAGATGGCCCCATGACAGGCCAAGAGGCTCCCCAAAAGGACCCTAACAAGACGCCAAGACGACCCAAGAGGCCCCCAAGACGCCCAAGATGGCCTCGAAGACGGCCAAGATGGCCTCCAAGATGCCTCCAAGACGGCCCGAAAGCTCGGAAACCACCTGGTCCGATAGCTCGCCCGACTCCGTGTTCCCCGAAGGCGTTCGAAACCCACTCGGGGAACGCGTGGTCCGATAGCTTGGCCAAGCTCAAACCCAACTTTCGGCCACGCAGGCGCTTCCAAAACGGCAGGGGGCAGCGGTGATTCGCCGTAGGCGTCTTCGATAATTGCTCATAGAACCTCCGTCAACTGGAACGACGTACTCGCTGAAGAGCTGGCCGCACGCTTGCATCAGTGCAAGCGGTGCGCCCGCTGTAGGGCTTGTCACATCTATGAGAAGGGGGCGACACTCTCGTTACATAGGTGGCCGTGTCCTGCCTCAACGACACTTGTGCTCCCACTTTAGTGTGTGCCATATGCAATGATCTCCATAGAACTTACGTCCAACGAAACCGCACTCACGCCGCAGCGCTGGCCGTAGTCCTGCATCAGCCAAAACGGTGATACCGCTGCAACGTGCGCCAAGTGTAAGGGCTTACATGGCGTCCATCCGACGGAACGACGCTATCCTTCGTCCCTCCTCTGTCGTCACCATCAATCCAACCTCCTGCCTCCTCCGTCTTCCATCGTCCTCCCTGTCCACCCCTCCGCCTCCGTCATGCCATTCCAGCTCTTGACCCCCAGGGATTAAGGACCTCTTCGGGATCAAGGTATTCCCGGAGCCCGAGCCTGCGAATAGAGAGGGACCCAACGCAATTGAAAGGGATGGGAGGGAGAATGAGGACGTCTGATATGGCGCGAGCTGAACTAGCTTGTCTCCCTGCCCCACCTTGGCGGCGAGCGAGGGGGGGGGAGAGGGGGTGGCCTTCTCAAAAGGCTGGGAAGTCCCCCAGCCTTCAGAGAAGCTTTCTGAGCCTTCCCCGAAGACACAACAAACCTCTCAGAAGGCCGTAGGCCTTCTGAGAAGCCCCGCCGCCTTCTGAGAAGGCCTTCTCCTTCTCATTTTCCCCCCTCGCTCGCCGCGGACCATCTCCTCCCTCCTCCTCCTTCGCTTCCCCCTGGCATTTGCGGGCGCGAGTGGCTGCAGATCGCAGCGGCAACGGCCAGTTGGCGGGGGGCGCGAGCCCGGGTGGGCGCGGAGCGACTGGACAAACATCTGCCCGTCGTCGCGGGACGACCAGGGCTCCTCTGTCGGGGCGGGGCCATCCTCCCTCATCTGCCCCCTCGCCGCGTACCTCTCCGTTGACCCTCCTCCTTCCTCCCTCCTCCTCCCTCCTCCTCCCTCCTCCTCCTCCTCCTCCTCCTCCTCCTCCTCCTCCTCCTCCTCCTCCTCCTCCTCCTCCTCCTCCTCCTCCTCATCATCATCATCATCATCATCATCATCATCATCCGTCCACCTTCATCGTATGTCCTCCTTCCGCCTCTTCCTCCTCATGATTCCCTACGCTTTCCTCCCTCCTCCCTCAGGCCCCCTACCTACCGTCCCTCCCTTCTCCCTCCTCCGCCTCTAGGAAGCCACAAGTGACACCGACCTATTCAGGTCTGATTTATGAGACAATTGCAGGGGGTCAGAAGTCGAAGGATGGCTGCGGCCAAATGAACCTCCGCAGGGGCTTCGGACACCCGTCGATCGAACCTGCATGGGCGGGGTTCGCAAGTGGTCGCAGAACATCTTCCTCCTTCCTCCTCCCTCCTCCCGCCTTGAGGGGGAACGAAAAAGAGGGGACCGGCTCAGGCGGGGGACATCGACCTGGAATCGGCGACACGTCGCCAATGCATCGGCCATGGTCCCCCGACAGCGGATCCGCTCGCTCCTGGGCATCCTCCCCTGAGCCCGTCCCCCCTCTCTTAGCATAGTCCCTGACCCCTCCCCCATTCACCCCCCCCTACACTCCTCTCGCCTGGCCCAAGTCTGCTCCCCCCCCCACCCTCACCCCCCCTTTCATCCCCCCTTCATCCCCCTTCACCCCTCACTCCTCCCCCACTCACCCCCCTCCTCCTCCTCCTCCTCCTCCTCCTCCCTCCTCCTCCTCCTCCTCCTCCTCCTCCTCCTCCTCCTCCTCCTCCTCCTCCTCCTCTCCTCCTCCTCCTCCTCTCCTCCTCCTCCTCCTCCTCCTCCTCCTCCTCCCTCCTCCTCCTCCTCCTCCTCCCCCCCCTCACCCCTCCCTCACCCCCTCCTTCACCCCCCCCTTCACCCCTCTGGACTCCTCCCGAAGCCCGGGGCCCCTTCTCGGGCCCCTCTGGCTCACCAGACATGGACTCACGGAATCAAAAATGCCACCCCCAAGGGAGGGGGCGGGGACCTCTCGGGGCCGCAGCCTGAAAACAACCTGGGACCGTCGACTTCCGTCTGTCCTTCTTCTCCCCCTCCTCCTCCTCCGGCTGACGCAAGAGTGACCCTAGCTGGCCATCGCTCGGACGTCCATTCCCTGTCGTGTTTCGGTTTCGTGCGTGTTTTTTTCGCCGAATGATCAAGGATGTTCCTCGATGGTCCTCGCCGAAAGAAAAATGCGCGCGCCCGAGCGATGCCAGGCTAGGCAAGAGTGACGTTTCGTGCGCAGCAAAAGAAGGGGGCCGTTTGGGGACACCACCAGGCGCGCAAGCCGCTGCTATCGCATCGCACTCAGAGACTCAGCGATTTGGGGGCCCCATTGGGCCCGCACCGAAGGCCCCTCCGGCGAGAAGTCACTCTCACGTGTGGTCGACTCCTCCCCTCTCCGCCTTCTCCTGATTCCTGATTCCCGTCGGCACTGGTGTTCTCCGAACGCTGCCGCTTCCCCAAGGGCTGGCAAAAGCCAGCTCTGGGGGAGGGAGCAGAACAGAAACGCAGAAAAACGAAAAGTTGAGACAGACAGGGAGGAGGAGGGAGGACGGAGGGAGCATCACATCGTCAGCATCACATCGTCAACACAAATCTCCTCTTCCTCCTCCTCTTCCTCCCTCTCCTCTTCCTTCTAGTCCTTCTCGTTCTTCCTTCCTTCTCCTCCCCCTCCTCCTCCTCTTCCTCCTCCTTATCCTCCTCCTCCTCCTCCTCCTCCCCCTCCTCCTCCTCCTCGTCCTCCTCCTCCTCCTCCTCCTCCTCCTCCTCACCCCTCCGCCCTCAAAGCTCTGCCCCCCGGTGGCCTCTATCGGGGTGCGCCCTGGCCAGAACCTCTCCAGAACAAAAGCAGCGCCGCGGCGACGAGAGGCCTTCCAGAGGCCCACGTGAGGTGCCTCGAGGAGCGCCCCGAGCACCCCGGGCTCGATCGTCGAGCTGGGTGGCTTTCAAGTGGGCGACGAGAAGGAACGGGTCGCACGCGAGACGGCATACAGTTGGGTTTGGTTGGAGAGGGCACGCGAGAGGACACAAGACCCTTCCGAGGGCTGCATTGCCGCAGGAATGTGGAAGGCATGGGTCACGAGACAAATGGCACAAGGATGCCCTCGACTTGGCCGGGTCGACCTACTAATCAAGGCCGACTGTAGCGACCTTACGCCGCGACTTACGCGGGCCGCCAGCGCGGTACGCCACATTGGAAACGAGGGCGCTTACGCGCGACCTTACGCGGGCAGCTTGCGCACCAACGTCGGTGGAGAAGAACCCGTTGTTCTGCGTCGTTCAACTGGAATCAGCTTATTAGGCGGGGTCGCAGGATCGCACCACGTCGCCAATGCATCGCCGATGCATCGGCGCCGTCGGCGTGGAAATGATCGGGCTCCTCGGCGATGCGGTGAGATTCCCCGGCCCCATCCGCTCGGACCCCAGTGGCAAGGCCTGGACAAACCTCGCTCCTCCTCCTCCTCTTCCTACTCCTCCTCATCTTCCTCCTCCTCCTCCTCTTCTTCCTCCTCCTCCTCCTCCTCCTCCTCCTCCTCCTCCTCCTCCTCCTCCTCCTCCTCCTCCTCCTCCTCCCCCTCCTCGTCATCCCCCGTCTCCCCCTCCTCCACCCCCACCCCTTTTCCTTAGAAGCAGCTCCTCCCTGTCTACTCCCCAGGCGTTCGGTAGGGTGGGCTCGGCGTTCCGCCTGGGACTCCCTCGCAGTGCTTGATGCTGAAGCTTGAAAATTGTAACAGGCTCACGGGTTGAGGGCTGGTGGTTTTCAACATGTGGCTCTCGCATTAGCGCCGCGCGCATTCGTTCTAACAATTTGCAGCAGGTTCCAGGAGAGATGGCCGGTCGTTTTCAACATGTGGTTCTCGCCTCAGCGCCGCGGACATTAGTCCTGACAACGTCCAACAATTACCAGGATACAGGGCGGGCCATTTTCAAAATGTGGCTCTAGCCTCAGCGCCGCGCACCTTCGTCCTGAAATCAGCATGAGGCTCGCGGAGTGAAGGCGGTTCCTTTTCAAAGTGTAGCTCTCGCCTGGGCGCCTCGCACATTCGTCTTAAAAGCTTCCAACCGTCTTATGGATTCGTATGGCCGCAGTCCCAGGAGTGCCGTTCTGGTCCGCTTTAGGCTTCTCAGGACCCAGCAAGATCATTGATTCGTGACACTCTGGCACGGGGCACGACCGTCAGGACGTAAAAGTAACATTTATTCGCGGCGTGGACGTCAAACTGGTGTGCTTTGTCACGATTGACGATCGCCAAACGGTTTTTAATGGGCAACTTCCCGCAACGAAGATAAATTCTTGTACGGGTCCATAGACGAGGGAACTTAGAGGGAGGGTTTGTTGCAACACGGTTTATTGCATCATCGCTGCTGCGTGTTAAGTTTGCACTGGTCCTGCGCCTCCTCCTCCTCCTTCTTCTTCCTCTTCTTTCGCCTCCGCCTCCTCCTCCTCGTCCTGCTCCTCCTCCTCCTCCTTCTCCTCTTCTCGGGCGTGTGCTAACGTGGATTGCGGATCCGTGGATCTGGTGCGTGGGCGTCAGAGATCCACGGATCGGAGAAAAGACCCCCACAAAGATGAGGCCAATGCCGCCCGCTCAAAAAGCCGAGCGCGCCGACTTCGCATGGAAGCGGGATCCGCCGCTAATTCGCGCGCCTTCATCCCTATTTGCGTTTTCCTCGGCCCTCCATGTTCGTGCGCCTTCGATAGATCGTCAATCGGCTCCCCATAGCGAATCTGCACGCTCCTGGGCGGGGTGGGCTATCGGTTCCCCATCGGCGAAGAGTGGGCGAGCAGGGGTCGACGCATCCCCCTATCCGAGCTACCTCTCCTCCTCTCCTCCCCCTCCCCCCCCCTCCCCCCCCCTCCCCCCCTTACCCAGCCCAAATGTTGCCCCTGGCTTTCCATGGCATAACTTATTAGCTCTCCGGTGGCCGCTCGGGACGGTCCGGGGGCATCCCCGGAGCGCTCTCGACGGGGCGCAGCTGCTGGACAGCACCCCGAGGCTGCAGAACCGCCGAGAACCGAGACGTCGCCCGGAAGCCTCTGAGCCCCGAGCCCGGACCGTGCCCTGCGAACCTGTCCTCCCCAGCGACGCCCCCGGGCCCGCACCCGTCGGCCATCCTCTGCCCCCTGGCCATCGCTCGGACGTCCATTCCCTGTGCTTTTTTCGGTTTCGTGCGTGGTTTCTTCGCCAAATGATCAAGGATGCTCCTCGATGGTCCTCGCCGAAGGAAAAATGCACACGCCCGAGCGATGCCCAGCCCCCTCCCACCCCGTGCTGGGCGCCTCGAACGCGAGCCCGCGCAGGTCGACGGAGGCCACGGGTCTGCCGTGGACCGACAGCACGCTGAGGTGCGACTGCGCGGCGGCTCTGGGGGCCCTCCTCCCCGAACTCCTCGTCCTCCTGGGCATCCTCGCCCCCCCGATCCTCCCCATCTTCCTCCTCCTTCTGCCCCTCCGATCCTCCCCATCTTCCTCCTCCGCCTCCTCCTCCTCCTCCTCCTCCTCCTCCTCCTCCTCCTCCTCCTCCTCCTCCCCCCCCTTCCTGAACGTCCTCGTCCTCCGTTTCCACTTATCATTGATAATTCCAAAGCGTGTTATGATTGTTCGTACTATTTAAATTCGTCTTCTCTTTCTTATTATTAATACGCGTATCGTTAGGAGTAATAGTATTATTGTTGTTGTTGTTAGTATTATATTCCGTACTTGTAGTATTGCTGGTCATTTCATTCGTAATAATGTTACTTACTACTGGTATTACCATTACTACCATACTGATCACTAATACAATGATTCGTATTAATATTCTTATTGTTATTGTTATTCCCTCCTCATGTTCCTCCTGCTTCTCCCCTTCCTCCCCGAACTTCTCCTCCTCCTCCTCCTCCTCCTTCTGCTGGGAGGGGGGACGGGGAGGGGTGAATCCGGGTGCTTTGGGCGCCTGGACTTATCGCGGTCGAAGTATGGGGAACCTTGGCACCCAGCATAAACGCGACTGCGGAGGAAACCGCACGGGCAGGGCCATGTCAGAATGGGTGAGCGCGGACTCGTAGGCGGCGGGACTCCCCCAGCAACTGCAACCCTCCCAGGCTGTTCAGGCGCTGGTGTCGCGCGGTTGGCGCAAAGGGCGCAGAAGCCCTAAAACCCGCGCGGAATCGCCTCGAGCGACGGCCGCGCGGGCGCCGTCGCGCCGACATGGCCGAAAGCTTGAGCAAGGCGACCGAACAGAGCCCGTCGCGCACGGCCGTGGCTCTTACAGCGGGCGCGACGCCAAGCAGAGGGCTCGCCCGCGCGCCGCGCTCGATTCTGGACGTCCCGCGCGGTTCAAAACGCGCCCGCAGAACGCCCAGCGGCCAATTGCTTGAGCCAACATGGCAGTGGCAGAGGATATGGCCTATGGTTTAGACGGCAATGGCGATGGGGCAGAATGCCGGCAAACCCTGGTTTTCCTGACTCGCAAGGGGAGGCAAGGATGTGATTTGGCGCTCGCAACGTCTCGGCTACATGTGAAAACCTGTCGCGGACTCTTGTATATGGCATCTGGATGCTACCGCAACTCCGATTTCCTGAAACATGTGATGCGTCGGTTTGCTTGACCTGGCCTGGGAAATGCGCGACTCCGCCGCGAAGGATCGCGGTTGTATTCGCGGCGTGAAATATCGCGTGGTGTTTTCACAATCGCGCGACCCTGACGTCGTCGCTTTGGCTTGGTACATCATTCCACGTTGTGCAAACGTGCCAGGAATAAAATGTTGCACGGCTTCTGGCGAGCGGCATTTTTGGATATGCTTTGGTTCTACGTAGGTTATTTGTGGGTTATACTTAGGTCATGGCTTGATTATTCTGGTTATGGGGGCAGACACCGCCGCCCCACCTTTTTGGGATCGTCGACTTGCGGGAGGGGAATGGGGACTTTGAGAGGGTGGGTGGAGGAACAGGAGGTCAATTGGAATAATCCCAGAGGGCGACAGGGGGTGTAAGATGGCCCCACAGGGTTCCCCAGAACGCGACCAAACTGGCAATTGGAATGATCCCAGAGGGAGGTGGAAGATGGGCCCTGAGGGCTGCAAAGACGCCAGAAAACTGCCGAAGATGACTCCAAGACGCTGCAACAACAGGCCACAAGGGCACCCGAAGGCGTGGAAAATTGCGGACGACACCGGAGAGGGATACGTAGAGGCAGAACAGACAAACATCGCCAGTTAGTCTTGGGGTCTCAGAAGGGTTTCCAAGGACCCCCTGGGCGCGCCCAACGCAAAGAGCATCCGCATATTCCAAGATGGCCGCAAGAGCCCGCAGGGATACACGGGAACTCCAGGAGAGGCGCCAAGAACAACCCGATAAGGACACAACCGTCAGAATCCGATATCTTTTGTATGTTGTTTGCGTTTGGGGGGGGTCCGGTGTATGGCACTCGAAGGGAGGTGGAGAGGCATCCGGGACGGCCGTTGGTGGCCCGAAGGGCGGTCAAGATCAGCCCAGAAAGAGCCCCGAAAGGCTCCCAAAACCGGCCCAGTAGGCTCCTGGAGAGGTGTCTGAGAGGGCTGCTGGCGCTCGCAAGCCGAACGCGCGAAGCGGACGTCGTTTTGGGACGGAGGTGGTGGCAAGAAGGCGCCCCGGCCGCAGCCCGGGCCCCCGGGCCGGCAGAATGAGCAGGCCGCGGGGAAGACCCCTGGAGAGGTTGCCAGGGCTCTGAAGAAGGGCATGGGTACGAGGAGTGCGTGGGCAAGGGACTGAGGGGAAAGAACTCGTGCAGACCATGCGGCGGGGATCTCACAGGCCGTACCAGGTGGGGCGGCGGATCGCTTCGCTCATTCCGCCGGCCCATATTGCGCGCCTTGGAAGCCTTTTGGGGTTTCCTGGGGGTCTCTTTGGGCGCAAGGCTAGAATTGTCGGTTCGTGTTCCCCCTCGTGGGCCCTTTTTGAAGCCGTTTTGGGGCTCTCTGGGGATTTTCTTGGGGGCCTCTTGGGCCGTCTCGGGGCGGTCTTGGGGGCCCCTGGGGTCGTGTTGGAGCGTCGGATGCTCGAGAAGGCACCAGCGTGAAAGACACTGAAGAGCACAATCAAGATCACAGAATTGTATCTGTGGGACCTCTCGGGGGACCTGGAGCGCTCTTGGGGACTTCTTTGGGGCCTCTTCGGCTGTCTTGGAGGCACCTTCGGCCATCTCAAGCATCTGGGACGCATCTTGGGCGGGTTGAGGAGCGCCTGGAATCCTCCCACCGTTGTGCGCGCGTTGTGGGTCAGAACCGTCAGGGATGCTCGTGGCGAGCGAGGAAGAGGAGGACGAGGAGGAAGAGGAGTAGGAGGGCAAAGATGAGCATGAGGAGGAGGCCTTTCGATCGCTTCTTGGGGCATTTGGGGACAAACTTGATCGTGGACAAAACGCCTGTTTGGGAGGCTGCTTGGGGTCTCTTGGGAAGCCTCTCGGCGGCCTCTTGGCAATATTTATGGGACCTCCTGGGGCATCTTGGGGGCCTTTGGGGCGCCGCGTGGGGCCTCTTCCGGGCCTGTTGGGGGCTTCTTGGGGCCTTTGGGGGGCCTCTCGGGGCCGAGAGCTGAAATGTCCGTTCGGTTGCCTCGTCAGGGCCCGCTGTTGGAGCTTTCTTGGGGGCCTGTTGGGCCGTCTTGGAGGGCCCTTGGGCTGTCTTCGGGCCCTCTGGGGCCGTTTTGGGTCCCTCTTGGAAGCGTCTTGGGCCGTATTGGGGCAGTTTTGGGTGCCGTTTGGGCCGTCGTGGAGCGCGGGCAAAACGAAAAGGCGCAACGCCCATTCCCAAGATGATTCAACGAACTCTTGTGATACCATATGCATCATCTTCAAACATGGGTTTCCAGAGTCCTTCACGGGGAAGAAGACGGTACGAAGTGCACACGTCGCGCGCGTCGTTGCGCGCGCATCCCGGAATCCTTCAGCATTCGTAGGTGTCGCACGGATTTCGACATCGGGTGCCTCGAAGCAAACAATTACTCCGACGGAAGGACCCCGCACGAGAATCTCTTTAGCTTGCATGGGGGTATCCTCCTGCCCCTTCCCTTCTCCCACCTACTCTTGCCTCCTCGTTCTCCTCCTGTCTGCTCCTCCTCCTGCCTCAACCCCTGCCTCTTCCTCCTCTTCTTGCCTCCTCCACCTCCTCCCCCTCCCCCTCGTTATGCCTCCTCCCCCCCATTCCCCCTGCCCCTCCTGCCTCCTGCCTCCTCCTCCTGCTCTCCATCTCCCTTCTCCGCCTCCTCCTCCTCCTCATCCCCTGTCCTCCTCCTCTCCCTCTCCCTCATCCGCTTCCTCCTCCTCCTCCTCCTCCTCCTCCTCCTCCTCTCCTCCTCCTCGTTTCCATATTCCTCCCCCCTCCTCCCCCCCCCTCCTCCTCCTCCTCCTCCTCCTCCTCCTGCCTCCTCCTTAGGCCTCCTGCCCCCTCCTGGGGCCTCCTGGGGCCTCTTGGGGCCTCCTGGAGCCTTCTGGGCCTTCCGGGACCTACTGGGGCCTCCTCGGGCATTCCTCCTCCTCCTTTTCCTCCTCGTCCTTCCTCCCCTCAGCCTCTTCCTCTTCCTGCTTTCCTGTCTCGTCCTGCATCATCCCTCCTCCTTTCCCTGGCAATTCTCATCCTCCTCGTCCTCGTGCGGAACACGACCCAGAGGAAGCGCACGACGTGCGTCCCAGCCGATACGCGCCGGAGGACGACCCAGAGGAAGCGCGCGCCGGAGGATGACCCGGAGGAACCACGTGAGCTGCGGGACCCATAGGGAGGCTCCCGCTTGACGCGTCCTCACAATTCACTCACAGACGAGGGTCCCGCTTGATACTTCTTCCAAATTCAGACCTGAGGAGCCCAAAAAGAACGACAGTTACAGGAATCCGATGACCCGCTCGGATTAGTAACATGATCTGCGGGCCCCATAGGGAGGGGGCTCCCGCCTGAGACTTGCTCGCAATTCACTGACAAACGAGGCTCCCGCCTGATACATCCTCCGAATTCAGACGTGAGGACCCCAAAAGTGACGACAATTACAGGAATCCGATGACCCGCTTGAATTAATAACATGATCTGCGGGCCCCATAGGGAGGGGGCTCCCGCCTGAGACTTCCTCGCAATTCACTCACAGACGAGGCTCCCGCTTGATACTTCCTCCAAGTTCAAACCTGAGGATCCCAAAAGTGACGACAGTTACAAGAATTCGATGACCCGCTCGGATTAGTAACATGATCTGCGGGCCCCATAAGGAGGGGGCTCCCGCCGGAGACTTCCTCACAATTCACTCACAGACGAGGCTCCTGCTTGATACTTCCTCCAAATTCAGACCTGAGGAGCCCAACAATGACGACAGTTACAGGAATCCGATGACCCGCTCGGATTAATAACATGATCTGCGGGCCCCATAACGAAACTTGCTCGCAATTCACTGACAAACGAGGCTCCCGCTTGACACTTCCTCCAAATTCAGACCTGAGGAACCCAAAAGTGACGACAGTTACAGAAATCCGATGACCCGCTCGGATTAGTAACATGATCTGCGGGCCCCATAGGGGGGGGGCTCCCGCCTGAGACTTCCTCGCTATTCACTCACAGACGAGGGTCCCGCTTGATACTTCTTCCAAATTCAGACCTAGCCCAAAAGTGAAGACAGTTACAAGAATCCGATGACCCGCTTGGATTAATAACGTGATCTGCTGGCCCCATAGGGAGGGGGTTCCCGCCTGAGACTTGCTCGCAATTCACTGACAAACGAAGCTCCCGCCTGATACTTCCTCCAAATTCAAACCTGAAGAGCCCAAAAGTGACGACAATTACAGGAATCCGGTGGCCCGCTCCGATTAGTATCATGATCTGCGGGCCCCATAGGGTGGGGGCTCCCGCCTGAGACTTCCTCGCAATTCACTCACAGACGAGGTTCCCGCTTGATACTTCCTCCAAATTCAAACCTGAGGAGCCCAAAAGTGACGACAGTTACAGGAATCCGATGACCCGCTCGGATTAATAACGTGATCTGCGGGCCCCATAGGGAGGGGGCTCCCGCCTGAGACTTCCTCACAATTCACTCACAGCCGAGGCTCCCGCCGGATACTTCCTGCATATTCAGGCCTCAAGTCAGCGAGTCGTGATGATGATGATGATGATGATGATGATGATGATGATCGTTCGATGCCGATGATGGTGAGTGATCGTGGGATGGTGATGGTGATGCGAATGGTGATGATGATGATGACTGGGGAGTGATGATGATGGTGATGATGATGCGGAGGAGGAAGCAAAGAGAAGCTGCGGAGAGGGAGGATGAGGAGATCCTGCGCGGAGGGTGTGCAGAGAAAACAAAAACCCCACTTAGGATGTGGGGAAAACAATCGTATCGCTGAGTGATTTTTCGACACAGCTTGCATTAGCGCTCTTGCAAACCCCAGGGCCACCGATGCGCTTTTACATGAAAAAATGCTGCCACACGTGCTCCGCGCGCGCATGTCGAAATCGTTCGAACGCCCTTGCGGGAGTTCTGTCGCGAAAACAACTTGCAACCAACAGGGCGATATGCACGCGCGCGTCGTTGCTTGCGCATGCAGGGATCCTTCAACAATCCGACGCTTCGTAAGGACATCAGTAGCATATGTCCCGGACACGTGGCCTTGAACCACGTAAAACCAATGGTTTCGCAACGTGCGTCCTCAAACGTACCTGCGCTCGGGTTCTTGCGACTTCTCCAGGAAAAAAACTACCAGATTGTTTTACCAGTCGCTATCGCACGCTATCAAACGTGCTTCACGCGCGCAGGGCGAAATCATTCGGACGCCGTTGCGCGCTGGGGGGGGGCAGCTTTCCCTGCCAAGTGATGCCATGCGGGCCACTCGCGCGCGCGTCGACCGCGCGCATGTCGAACTTCTTCCAACACCTTCATCACCGACGCGACGACGCCATCTTTGTTATCGGCGTGATCAATATCGGCGCCGCCATTGTCCTTGCCGTCGTCATTTCCGTGCCTGCAGGTGTCGACGTCGCCATGATACCGCGCCCGCCTCAATCACCGACTCGCATTGATTTGCCCGCGCGTCAGCGCGGCCTGGGAGATGCGCTAAAAAGTGCGCAACGGTTAGCGCCTCTCGCTAGCGCGGCCGCAGCGATGCACCAGCCAGCGCCAAGCAGCCATCGCAGTCGCCGCCTCATGGGTTTTGCAAACCGAGTTGCGGGTGGGTGGGTGGGATGTTTGCGCAAGCGTGGGAGCTGGTCACGCACGAGGAAGTCAAAGTCAATTGCACCACGTACCACGTATGTATGTATGTATGTATGTATGTATGTATGTATGTATGTATGTATGTATGTATGTATGTATGTATGTATGTATATATGTGTGTATATATATATATAGACTAGAACCATCGAGCGCGCCTCGCGCGCGCTCAAGTTCTAGCTAGCTTCTTGGGGCATCCTCGGAGCATCCTGGACTGCTTCTTGAAGTCGTCGTGGGACCTTCTTGGCATGTCTTCTGGGGCCTCTTAGACAGAATTTTGAAGCCTTTTGGGTGCCGTCTTGGGGCCCCTTGGAGCCTCTTTTGGGCTTCTTGGGGGCTTCTGGGGGCCTTTTGGGGGCCTCTTGGGGCCTTTTGGGGGCTTCCTGGGGGCATCTTGGCGCCTCTGGGGGACATCTTGGGGCGGAGAGCTTGATTTTTCAGTTCGCGTTCCCTCTCTTGGGCCCCTCTTGGGGCCTTCTTGGGACCCTCTTGCGCCGTCTTGGCCGGCTCTGGGGCCGTCTCGGGGCTCTCTTGGGCCGTCTTGGGGCCCTCTTGGGGGCCTCTTGGGCCGTCTTGGAGCGGTTTGGGGAGCATTTTGGGCGGTGCTTTTGCGCCAGAAACCAATGAAAATCAACAATTTTGCCCTCTCGGGGCGCTCTTGGGCGGCATCCCAAAGGCCTCTTGGGGCGTCTTGGGGGCCTCCAGGGCAGTTGAAAACGCATCGTGCGTCGCCAGAGACCCCTGGACGGCATATTGGGGGTGTCTCGAGACCGCCTGGGTCCGCCAGGTATGCTGTCTGAGGGCTCCCCGGGGCGATTTTAAGCCTCCCAGAGGCGGGCCCGGGCCCTGGTCCCCACAGTTGCGGTCGAGGTTCCGGCCCTCGGCCCCCGAGCCCAATTCGCCATTATATGTATCAGTGCTCGTGATGTAGTCGTAGTGGTAGTGGTCTTCGTATTAATTATGGTGCTGGTTAGCCATCGCGCTCGCAATTCGTAGAATCAGCAATTCTAGCAGTAACTAGTCAATAGCTGACCGCTGGCAGTTCGTGAAAGTGGTGGCAACACCATGATAAGCGCTTGCCGTAGTAGTAGCACTCGCGGTGGTAGGGGTAAGCTCAAGGACCGGGAGGTGGACTGCAAGGCTCCTCTGGAAGTCTGTTTAGGGTCTTCTGCCGAGAGGGTGTCATTCCATCGAAGCGCTCCGCTGGGAACACGCAGCGTGCTGTCTCTCTCTCTCTCTCTCTCAATCGGATGGCACAAACTTGGGGTGGGACGGCCACGACACCGGGGAGGGGAGGAGGGTGCAGAGGGCGGGGAGGCGCAGGCAGAAGAAGGCGAGGACGCGGCTGAGAAGGCGACGGCGACGGCGACGGGGAGGGGGGAGTAGGACAGGGGGGGGGGATAGGGGCACGAAACATGACATAAAAACATAAAAACTCGGAGGTCCGCGCGGATTTCTTGGATTCGCGCTGGACCCCCCTCCCTGGCGCGCAGAGCGCGCCAGGGAGCGGCGCTGGAGGCGCCGCCAGGGGAGTCCAGCGCGGATCCGAGGAATCCGCGCGGACCTTTGAGAGTTGTGATGCTTTTATGTCATTGCTCGTTCCCCCGAGGGAAGGGGAGGAGGAGGAGGAGGAGGAGGAGGAGGAGGAGGAGGAGGAGGAGGAGGAGGAAAGGGAGGAGGAAAGGGAGGAGGAAATGGAGGAGGGAATGGAGGAGGAAATGGAGGAGGAGGAGGAGGGGGAGGAGAGGAGGAGGAGGAGGGGGGAGAAGCGAGGAGGCGACGGCGACGGCGACGGGGAAGGGGGGAGCAGGAGAGGGGGAGGATAGGGGGGCTGGCCATCGCTCGGACGTCCATTCCCTGTGCTTCTTCCGGTGTCGTGCGTGGCTTCTTCGCCAAAGGATGAAGTGTGCTCCTCGATGGTCCTCGCCAAAGGAAAAATGCACACGTCCGAGCGATGCCAAGGGGGGGGGGGAGCAGCGAGGAGAGGCGCGCGCGCCTCCTCCGTCGCCGCCGTTGCGAAGTGCCCGCCGCCCGCCATGTACGCCGAGCGGCGGTAGCGGTCCTCGGGCCCGCCGGTGGCCGCGCCGCGCGGGGGCTCTTGGGCGCCCAGTGTGTTGGAGCTGGGGCTGCAGGCAAGAGTTATGGTTATAGTTATATCGATAGTTACAGTTATAGGTATATCGATAGTTCTAGTCCACTGCGTCTTTGGACGATAGTTATATGTATATCGACAGTTATGGTTATATCGATGGTTCTATGGACTCTCTGGGAAGAGGCGTCACGCGTGGCCGGGGCGCAGCGGAGGTGGACAGCCAGCTAGCCTCCGGGGGCAAGAGGGTGGACCCGTGTCCACTGCGCCTCCGCTGTCTGGGCAGGTGAGCCCGAAGCTTCGAGATGCAGTGGATGTGTATGTACATCTTGCCCGCAGGGGCGGGGCAGGATGGGACGCACAGTGATCGGGGGCAACTTTTCGGGGGGAAAAAGGTCCAGGCAGGTATGTATCGATACCCCAATCGCCCACTCGTCGCCGACAGGGGCCTGATAGCCCACCCCGCCCAGAGGAACGCAAGGATTTGCTACTGGGGGCTAATCGCAGATCTGTCCGCATCAGGGCGGGGGCGCCCTCTTTGTGGAGCCAGGGCGGGGCAGGAGGGGCTTGTCATCCTAAGCAAGTTTCTCACGGTCTCGGGGCCCGACGAGGGCCCCCTAAGGCCGAAAACGGCGAAAGACATCCGTCTGTGAGTATGCTCCGAGCCGTTGGACATCAAGATCCGACCGTGGCAGTACGATGCAGGCCCTTGCAAAGCGACCATGCAATACCCTGGAGTGACTCTCCGAACCTCTGAACGCTGCTGCAACACTCTGCAAGTTTCTGCAATGCCCCTGCGAAATGCTCCTAAACACTCCTCCTTCTCCTCCTCCTCCTCCTACTCCTCCTCCCTCGTCCCTCGTCCTGTTCGTCCTCCTCATCCTCCAGCCCTCACCCGTTTCCCGCGTCATCGTCGTCCTCCTCCTCCTCCTCCTCCTCCTCCGCCTCCTCCTCCTCCTCCTCCTCCTCCTCTCCTCCTCCTCCTCCTCCTCCTCCCTCCTCCTCCTCCTCCTCCTCCCTCCTCCTCCCTCCTCCCTCCTCCCTCCTCCCTCCTCCCTCCTCCTCCTCCTCCCTCCTCCTCCTCCTCCTCCTCCTCCTCCTCCTCCTCCTCCTCCTCCTCCTCCTCCTCCTCCTCCTCCTCCTCCTCCTCCTCCTCCTCCTCCTCCTCCCTCCTCCTCTCCTCCCTTCCTCCCCTCTCCCTCCTCCCTCCTCCCTCCTCCCTCCTCCCTCCTCCTCCCGACCTCCCTCCTCCCTCCTCCTCTCCCTCCTCCTCCTCCCTCCTCCCTCCTCCTCTCCTCCTCCATCCTCCTCCTCCTCTCCACCTCCACCTCCTCCTCTCCTCCTCCTCCTCCCCTCCCCCCTCCTGCCCCCACCATCCCTCCCCCTCAATTCCACCCCGCTAAACCTCAACTTCCACCTCGCGACACCTCGCCTCGGAAAGTGCTTTCTGAGCAGGCTGGTGAGACACGCGGAGCGTCGACAACCTGGAGGCTTCTGACCCCTGGGGGGGGGGCTCTGGAGTCCGAGAGAGAGAGAGAGAGGGCCGACAGCCCCAAACCCCCGACGTCATGAATTTCTCACGACGCGACCCCCCCAGAGGTCCGGACCCCACCCCCCCGGGACCAGTGTCTCCTCCTCACTCGCTGCTCGACGGTGCCGAGGCCCGGCAAAGGGCCCCCCCGGGAGGCCGAGGCCAGCGAAAAGACCCTCCCGTCGTGAATTCTGTTCCCAGCGCGAGGGGGGCTCTGGGGCGTCCCCCCTGTCGTGCCCCGATGAGGAGCTCCCTGGGGGGCACACGAGCCCGGGGAGCTCCCTGGGGCGTCGCACGCCCGTGATGTCTCCTCTGCCGCGGGGGAGCTGCCCCGCGGGCCCCCACAAGCAGGAGAGCGGCCGTCCGAGGGCGGGCCGCCGCCGCGGGGAGCGCGCGAAGGGAGCGCCCTGCCCGCGGCACGGCCTGCGCCGCCCGCGGGCACGAGCTGCACCGCCGACGCACGTGGCACCCATGAGGAGGGATCCTCGATCTCGAGGGAGGGAGGGAGGGAGGGCGGGCAGGCGGGCGGCGGGCGGGCGGTTCGCGGGTCGGCCAGGGCGCGGGCGCGGCGGGCGTGCCTCGGGCGGGAGGAGGAGCACAGGGGAGGATGGGAGGAGGAGGGAGGAGGAGGAGGAGGAGGAGAGAGGAGGGAAGGAGGAGGAGGAGAGGAGGAGAGAGAGGAGAGGAGAGGAGGAGAAGTAGGTGGGAGGAGGAGAGGAGGAGGAGGGGGAGAGGAGGAGAGGAGGAGGAGAGAGGAGGAGAGGAGGAGAGGAGGAGGGAGGAGGAGGAGGAAGGAGATGAGGAGTGAGGAGGGGGAGGAGGGAGGAGAGGAGGAGGAGAGGAGGGGGGAGGGGCAAGGAGAATGCAGGATTTCGTGCGCCGCCCTGGTCGGCAGGGGCTCGGCGGGTCTGTCGACTGGCCCCTCGGGGTGCTCGGAGCAGGAGCGTCTCAGAGGAGGCGGAGGACGACGTGCACGAGAGGGCGATACTCCTCCTACTCCTCCTACTCCTCCTCCTCCTCCTCCTCCTCCTCCTCCTTCTCCTGTCTTGTTTTGTGTCTCTTTTTCTCCCCTTCTCTCTATCTCTCTCGGCCATGCAGTCATCCTCACGTGGCCACCCTCCTCCTCCTCACCCTCCTCTTTCTCCTCCACTTCACACTCCTCAATCCTCGCTCCTCTATCCTCACTCCTCCCTCCTTCTTCTCCTCCTCCTCCATAATTGCACAATATGAATACGACTCTCCTCTCTCTCCTGATGACGTCCGGAATATGTTCGGCCCCCCTCCGCGTATTGTTTTTTAGACACAAGATTCCCGTGATTGGGTTTTCGCTTGGGTTTTATTTTCAAAATGTTGCTCCCGCTGAAGCGCTGGCCTCATTTTCGGGCTTCTGCTCGTTATGAACCGTGCTCCCGCTGAAGCGCTGGCCTCATTTCCGCGCTTCCGCTCGTTCCAGATCGTGCTCCCGCTGCAACGCTGGCCTCAATGCTAGGATATGCAATGCTTGGACTACGCAATGCCACGCCATGCTATACCATGCTACGCTTTGATCTTCAACGCCATGCTATGCCATGGTCTGGTCTGTGCCGCTGTGCGATGCCATTATTTGCGTTGCAATGCTTTGTGATGTATTTCTTCACTACGCAACGCCACGCCATGCTATGACATACTACGCTCTGCCGTGCTCTTCTACGCCCTCTTACGCCGTGCTCTACGATACATCGCGCACCCTCGCGAGATCATTGCCCTGCTCGACGTGCGACTGTGCGAATAGAGAGGAGATCTACTCCATGGTAAGGGATGGGACGGAGGGATAGGACGTCAGATATGACTCGAGCGCACCTAGCTTGTCCTCCTCCTCCTCCTCCTCCTCCTCTTCTTCCTCGCCCTCGACCCTCGCCCCTCGACACTCTGGGGAAACCAAACAGTACGGATACCGCTACTCTGGGGACTATTTTTTAAGAAATTGTCTGGGGACTATTTTAAAAAATATTTGTTTACCTTTTTGGGGCATTTCTGGGGTATTTTTTGAAATGTTTCGCCGAAAATCCCCCTGCAGGGGGACAGGCCCGACTCAATCCCAGAGTGCTCCTCAGCCCCCCCGCCCGAGGGCGCTCGCGTCCCGGTGCGCCGGGTCGCGCAGCGGGAAGCGCTCGGGGAAGGCCCGCCCGGAGGCCACCTCCGGGCGCACCGCGCGGCGTGCCCACCGGTCGAGGACCGGGCGGGGCCCCCCGAGGCAGCAGCGGACGCTCGAGGCTCCCGCTGCGGCCTCCGCTGGTGGGGGCGACGCTGGGCCCGCGGGGCCTGCGGGACTGGATCGGAGAGGGAGCGCCGTCCACTGAGGCGGGGTCGAGGCTTCTGGGATCGTCGTCGTCGTCGTCGTCGTCGTCGTCGTCGTCGTCGTCGTCGTCGTCGTCTGTTGTCTGTCGTCGTTTTCGTCCGCCGTCGTCGTCGTCGTCGTCGCCGCCGCCGCCGCCGCCGCTCGCCAGACCGCCGCCGCTCGCCAGCCGGGCACCGCGCGCGCATCGCAGGCGGCCGCGGCGCCGGAAGGCGCCACTGTCGCGCCAGGAGGCGCCGAGGAGCATGGAGGCGATGCCGAGCCTCGAAGATTCGGGTGCAGTCAAGACCGGGACAAAATCGGGTGAGGGTAAATCGAGAATCTCTGAGTAAGGGAACAAACAAAGACATAAACATAAAAACTAGGAGGTCTGCGTGGAATTCTCGGATCCGCCCTGGACCCCCCTGGCGGCGCCTCCGGCGCCGCCCCTGGCGCGCTCCGTGAGCCAAGGAGGGGGATCCAGCGCCGATCCGAGAAATCCGCGCGGACCCCCGAGTTTTTGTGTTTATGTCATTCTTCGTTCCCCTAGGTAAATCGATCCGAGAGCTCTGGAAAATGTCTCGGGCGCCAAGGCCTTCTCAGAGCGTGCCGGAACGCTCTGAGAGCGTTCCGGTGCGCTCTTGAACGGATTATCCTCGTCCTAGCCCCGTCCGAGCACATGCGACCACACGCGAGCTCCGCCCCTGCGGATAGCATCGACGCTGGGGCATGGGACACACCCCTGCCAGGGGTTCGCTTCATCCTTGGCAGCCTGAACCCCGGCCGACGTTTCTGAAATCTGACCTGCAGGGAGCTGCGTTTTACGTATGGTTGCCAACATTGGCGGCATGCACAAGGGGGTAGGGGGAGGGGGGAGCGCTACTGAGGCTGCTTCTCAGAAGGTGCCGGCCTCAATTACATCTACAGAGAAGGCCCGCGCCTTCTAAGGAGCAGGCGTGCTCCTTCTCTGGGCCATGCCACCCAACACTCACAGAGCGAAAGAGGCGGACTGCTCATACGGGGGCCTCAGTTAAAGGCGGACGGCCAGATACAGATGATCCTCCTGCATCCCGACTCGCAAGAGTGCCTCCGCGGTCTCATAGTCCAGAAGCCAAAACATAAACAAACTCGGCTGGGCCTCCACCCAACCCGAGCTTCATCAGCGAAACCTTCCCCCCTCCCTGCTCTGCTGGGGAGCCCACAGAGGACGTGACGTGCGCGCCCACCCACGCGTATGAACACGGCCCTCCGGTCCGCGGTACCTGCCGCGTACTATGTACGAAGGTTCGCGCAATGCTTCCTCTCGGGAGGGTCCTAAGTTAGGAGTGCCAGAAACATGAGGGATAGGGGGCCTCTTCTGCAGATGTGCCGAACCAGACCGCCCAGAATTGGTGTCCCTGGTGCGAAGACGTGGGCCTCAGTGAGGCCACGTGTTCCTCGCGTTATTGGGCTTAGAGTTCTGTCGGGCGTGTCCCTGTACAGGGGGATTTTCGACGAAAAAAAAAACATACCCTAAAAAAATACACCGAAAAGGTCAAAAAATACTCAAACAATAGTCCCCAGACTATTTTTGGATTATTCTTGGACCATTCTTGGGGTATTTCTTATTTTTCGTCGAGAATCCCCCTGAAGGGGGACAGGCCCGACTTCAGGTTAGAGGCGCTTTGGCCCTCGATGATCGAAGCCAGCGTGGACTCCTGCACGTGTGCGTCCCTCCTTCGCTCCCGACCTGCGCGCGGGCGAGGGTGGGGCACTGGAACTGTGGCTGCCAACGGGCGGGCAGGCGCTGCGCTGGGAGGGCCGCCCTCGCCCGCCCGCCCGCCCTCCCTCCCTCCCTCCGCCATCTCTCCCTCCCTCCTTCCTCCCTGCCTCCCTCTCTCCCTCTCTCCCTCCTGCCTCCCTCTCTCCCTCCTCCCTCCCTCCTCCCTCCCTCCCTCCCTCCCCTCCCTCTCTGCCTCCCTCCCTCTTCCTCTCTCCCTCCCTCTCCCTCTCTCCCTCTCTCCCCTCCTCCCTCCTCCCTCTCTCCCTCCTCCCTCCTCCCATCCTCTCCCCCGCCTTCCTCCTCCTCCCTCTTCCCTCCCTCCCTCCTCCCTCCTCCCTCTCCATCCCCCCTCCTCCCTCCGCCTCCTCCCTCCGCCCTTCGCCTTCCCCCTCCTCCCCTCCTCCTCCTCCTCCTCCTCCCTCCTCCCTCCTCCTCCTCCTCCTCCTCCTCCCCTCCTCCTCCTCCTCCTCCTCCTCCTCCTCCTCCTCCTCCTCCTCCTCCTCCTCCTCCTCCTCCTCCTCCTCCCCTCCTGCCTCCTCCCTCCCTCCCTCCCTCCCCTCTGCCTCCCTCCCTCCCTCTCTCCCTCCCTCCCTCTCCTCCCCCTCCTCCCTCCACCCTCTCTCCCCTCCTCCCTCCTCCCTCATCCCACTCTCCCTCCGCCTTCCTCCCTCCTCCCTCTTCCCTCCTCCTCCTCCCTCCTCCTCTCCATCCCCCTCCTCCCTCCGCTCCTCCTCCCTCCGCCCTCCTCCCTCCCTCCTCCCTCCCTCCTCCCTCCCCCCCCCTCCTCCCTCCTCCTCCTCCTCCTCCCCTCCTCCCTCCTCCTCCTCCCTCCCCCCTCCTCCTCCTCCTCTCTCCTCCTCCTCCTCCTCCTCCTCCACCTCCTCCTCCTCCTCCTCCTCCTCCTCCTCCTCCTCCTCTTCCTCTTCCTCCTCGGGCAGAAGGCATCCGAATCCTACCCCCGCCAACCACCGATTCTCCTGAACCGATTGGAGGCAGAGCAAAATTCTCGAACCCGGAACCTCGAACCTGCCCCCTCTTCCTGCTGGTCGAAAGCAGTGCTGGGCCACCTCAAGTCCCCGGCCAGCTCCAACCAGGAACCCACGCAGGCGGAGACGTCCAAACCCGACCCCACCAACAGCGATCCTCCTGAGTCGATGGGAGGCGGGGGTCAGGCTTTGGAAAGGCCATGTCGACACTTTGCGAGCGGTGCGCGGCCAGCGCGAGCGGCCAAGGACTGGCCGAAGGGGAAAGATGCTGGGGTGCCCTTGGAGAGCCGCTCAGCCTTGCTATGCGGCCTTGACTGTAGGGCTCGGATTTCGCCATGTGTTCGACGACTTCCGAAGACTACAGTATGCCTTGATTGGACAGGACACGCGAGAGGACACAAGACCCTTCTGAAGGCCACATTGCCACAGGAATGCAGTAGGCATGGGTCGCGAGACACAGGACACGAGGGTATCCTCGACTTGGCAGGGTCGCCCTACCAATCCGGGCCGACTGTTACCCCGGCGCCCATCGGGCTGCCCGGATCGTTGATCGGTAAGGGTCGGGCTCGGGTATCACCGCCGAGGCAGGGCGGAGCGCGGGCGTCGAGCGTCGCGCCTGACGAGCGCGGCGCGCCGGGCGCGTCTCGAGCGACAGGGGGAAAGTGAGGCGAGCAAACGAGGTTCGACCGCAGAGGGTCGAGGCTTGTCCTGGCGCTGCTCGCCACTTCTTGTGGACCTCTGGGGGGGGGGGGCCTCGTCGCAGCCGCAGGGGTTTCCTCGAGACCTCTAGTCAAGACTATGTTTGCAGACCTCCCCGCTGCCCCAGGCTCTCCTTTCGTCTCCCCCTCCCCCGTCTCCCTTCTCGTCCTCACTATACCTCCCCCTAATCTTCCTACATGTTGTCCGTTTTGCTCCTCCTCTTCCTCCTCCTCCTTATCCAGCTCTTGCTCTCCCTTCTGCTCCTCCTGCTCCTCCTCCTCCTCCTCCTCCTCCTCCTCCTCCTCCTCATCATCATCATCATCATTATTCTCTTCCTCCTCCACCTCCTCCCCCTTCCCTTCCCTCCCCCTCCCCCTCCTCCTCCTCCTCATCCTCCTCCTCCTCCTCCTCCTCCTCCTCCTCCTCCTCCTGACTTGCATGCTACTACGTCTACTTGTTTTCCCTCCTTGCCTTCCTCCCTCCCCATCCTGCCCACCCCCGCCTCTCTTGCTCCCTCCGCATCTCCTCCATTACGCAATCGCTGCCGAACTGGCCTCGAACTGCGACAAATGCGTGTCGACGCCGCTGCACAACATGAGCGTGTCATCTGCAGCGCAAGTGGGCCGGGTGAGGACTGCAACGGGCCTCAGGCCCTGCAGGACACGCGCCCAGAGAAGGAGCCCAGGATGGCTCAGCAAACGCAAGCTGTGAAAGTCAGGAGAGCTCCTCCTCCCTCGAGAGCAAAAAGAGAAGGGGAGGAAAGAAGGGCGAGGCACAATCGGCACTAACCGTCTGGGCCCCCCGTCGCTAACGCTCGCGACTTCCAGAGCGACCCCCCCCGCTGGAACGCCCCGCGCTTTGAACTCTCAGACCCCGGAAAGTCCCGCCCTCGCCTGCCCCACGCCCCTCCTCCCCTCCCCTCGCCTCCTCCCCTTCGCGCTTTTGTCCGCACTGCTTGTTCCCAGCTCTCCCGTGATGCTGGGCCCTCCGGTGAAGCGCTGCCGGCCGCTCGCGCGCAAGCTCGCACTCGAATGCCGCAGGGTACTTGCTGAACATGGCTTAACAGATCCCTTTCCCCACCGGCGTGGCCTGGCCCCACTGGCCGATTGACCCCCCCTGGATGGGGATATCGGCTGTTCCCTTTGGGTTTCGAGGGGCATTCCCAATTCGGGTGGAGGGATGGTGGGGACCGGGAAGGCGATGGCGATGGCGATGGGGATCGTGTAATTAAGCGATACTGACTGACACCGAGTAGGCGGCAGACATTTGTGCGAGCTCGACGCTCCTCTGGGCCCTGCCATATCTATAGGCCTCCTAGATGGGGTCCGAGTAGATGGGGTCGACGGATCGCGCCGCATCGCCAATGCATCGCCGATGTATCGGCGATGCATCGGCGATGCATCGGCGACGTCGGCGATGCATCGGCGACGTCGGCATGGGAAAACACGGTCTCCGCATCGAGCCGCATCGCCGATGCATCGGCGATGCGGCGCGATCCTCCGACCCCATCTACTCTGACCCCATCTGGGAGGCTTAGAATATCATACCCCTCCCCACTGCCAGCGCGCTGCCTGCTGCATGCCTGAACGCCGCCGCGACCGCCCTGCCCCCGCCGCTGTCGCTGTCGGCTGCTGGCTGCCCTGCCGCACGCCCCTCTCGACACACTCTTGCCGCGGGCCCGGCGAGCGCGCAGGTCGGCCGAGCAGCCCCAGGGGCGCTGGGCGGCGAGCTAAGCACTGCAAGAGAGAGGAGGGGGAGAGGCAGGGCGGCCACGGTCAGGGGGAGCTCCCCTTCGGCAGTTCCCCTCAGGCAGGCCAGGCCGTGCCCAAGGGGCAGCTTCACCTCCAGCCCCCGAGGGCGCGATCACGCGCGGGCCGCCACCCATTTCGACTCAACCCGTCACGCGGATCGTGCCCCACAGGGAGCTCCATCTCTGGCCCCAGAGGGCGCGTTTTTCCATGCGGGCCTGCGCCCATGTCGACACACCCCTCAGACCGACCGCCCCCCCTGGGGTCTCGAACAAGAGAGCGTCAGCGAGATCGTTCCTCTGCGCCCGCCCACCCTTGCCCGTGTTGGCACGCACAGAAGCACACAAACACAAACACAAACACACAAGCACACAAGCACACAAGCACACAACACACAACACACAACACACAGCACACACAACACACACACACAAATCTCGGCCTCGCCGAGGCCATCCAAGGAGGTCTCCCCTCAACGCGGACCGCACCCCATAATAAGCTCCCTCTACAGCTGAAACAAGAGAGTTCCAATGTCTCCCCCCGCCCAATCTGCTATGGTCCCCTCCCGTTCTCCTCGCCTCTCGCCCCACCCCACTCCCCCCTTCCTTGCCCACCCTTCCCCGCCTTTCCCCTCCGCCTTCTCTTCCCCCCCCCTTCTCCCTCCATCCCTCTCCCGTCCAGCCCCCTTCATTTGCGTTCCCCTCCTCCCTTTCCTCTCCCTCGCCCCCCTCCCCCTCGCCTCTCCCTCCATTCCTTCCCCTTCTCAACCTTCCGCTCTTCCCCCCCCCTTCCACTCCTCTTACACCTTCCCGCTCCCCCCCCCCCTCCCCACCCGTCCCGCCGGGTCCTTCCCTCTCAACTCCGCCTCCCTGCTCCTGTCCCTCTCGGCCTGCCTTTCCCTCCCCTCCCCCTCGCCCTCCCCCGAATCGTGCGCTGGTGCGCCCTGTGCCTGGCCTCGGCCGAAAAAACCCACGGCTCCGGGCGCCTGGTGAGAACGTGCACATCACGTTGGGGCCTCGCGCGCGGGGTGGGGTGGCACATATCGCTGCCGATGGTAATGATCCTTTGGAATACTGAGAATGATACTGATAATGATAATGGGAGTGCGAATGATAACGATAGCAATAACGATACTGGTAATGCTAAGGATGATGATGGTGATGCTGATGATGGTGATGATGCCGATGGTGGAGATGCTGCTAAGTATGATGATGCTGATGACGATGGTGGTGATGCTGATGATGATGGATGATGGAGATGGTGATGCAACTGGTGTCGATGCCGATGGTATCACTGATGTTGTCAGTGCTACTGATGTTGACGATGATGATTATTAGGATGATGGTGATGATGGTGGTGATGAAGATGATGGTAATGATGATGGTGTCGATGATGTTGGTGATGCTGATGATTATGTATATTAGGCAGCGGGTCATGGTGCTGCTGCTGATGATGCTGAATATGCTAGTGACGATGCTGATGCTAATGATGATGATGATGATGATGATGATGATGATGATGCTGCTGATGATGATGATGAAGAATGCTTATGATGCTGATGATCAGGATGCTGCTGATCAGGATGATGCGGGTGAGCATGCTGATAATGATGCTGATGATGACGGTGATGCTGATGAAGGTGCTGATGAGGATAATGAAGATGATGTTGCTGATGACGAGGATACGAATGATGGCGATGCAACTTATGATGCTGCCGACGAGGATGGTGCGGGTGCTGATTATGATGTTAATGTTGCTGCGGATGATGCAGATGTTGATGTCGATTATGATGAGATGCTGATGCTGTGTATGATTATGATGGTGATGATGGTGATGATGGTGATGATGATGCTGATGATGGTATGATGCTGGTGATGCTGGTGATGCTGCTGATGGGGAGAAAGAAAGGATGCGGAAAGAGGGAGGAGGGTAGGAGGATGGTGAGAAGGAGAGGGCTTGATTCCGCCGCAACAGAACACCCAGGAAACATCGAATGCTTGCTGTGATCTGCGTGATATGGGGCTTTTCGAACAGACTGAAACAACACGCGGCATCGACTCTTTGAAAACAAATACGGGTGCATGCGCACTCTGCCCAAGGTGTGGCACGAACACACGAACGCCCACGAACATAAAATAACCAATGCAATGAACACCATGACGCTGCGCACCAAAGCGGTGCCACTGCTATCTGCGAGCGGGCCCGTCGACAAGCTCATCTGCATTGCCAATGAAGCCAAAGATTGCTGCCGCGTTGATGCGGGTGCCGCGGAGCAAGCAGACGCCGGCAGCAATACGAAACATCCGTGGGGATGAAGAGAAGAGCGAGAGGACGAAAGGGGGGACACCGTTCGACATACGACGCGGTGGGGGAACAGCACTGCGGCCTGCCTGGAATGCCGCCAGTGAACGGCAACATGGCCTCCCCAAAGGTCAGTTGGCGTTCTGACGCCTCTGTCCAGCGCGCGATTACTCACACCATCCGTACTGTGGAACACCATGGGAATCCGTGAAGCACCTTGTGGTTCAGCCAACTCCACGATGCATCCAAAACCCCGCCACCCCCCGCAGCTGCGCGAGGAACGGCAGAACTTGCCCGTAGGAGGACTGGAGTTACGCCTATGTACACCTCCATTGACAGGCCACCTGCTTCGGCCAGCCCACCTATGCCCCGAACGAGCCAAGCCCAAGCCCCGCGGTCCCGCGTGAACCATGCGCACCCCCGCGCGAGCGCGGGCGCGGGCTTAATGGGCCCTAGAGACGACAGGGCCGTTGTTTTACCAATTCCGTTTTGCAATTTGTTTGCCAATTCCGTCGCCATTTGTTTGCCGGTCCCGTCGCCGTTTTTTTCCGGTTCTGGCTCGGACTTCAATTCCCGAACTGTTTTGTTGCCGTTTCTGGCTGCCGGCTTTCAAATTCTAAAAATGATCATCACAATAATAAGACGAATATGAATAGCAATACCACTAGTACTAACAGTACTCGCAACAATAATACTCATATTCATAAGGGTAAATACAAGTCATAATAATGATCATGATATTATAATCATGGCACGATCAAAATTATAACAACTCACACATATAACACGACTAATAATGATACTGACAATACGAGCACAATATGTCCATGTTCAAGAAACACTGTTCGGAAACGGTGAAGAAAACGGCCCTGTCGTTTCCAGGGCCGGCTAAAAGCGCGGGGCGCTGTCCTACACGACCGCACGACGGGCCCAACGAAACCCTGGATGGGCCCCGCGGGACCGCGTGCGAACCCATCGAAAACCACGGGGAGCTTCGCCGCCGAAGCTCTGCAAACCGGGAGGCAACAAATATTGGCTACCAGTCGACAGCCCTGGGTTTGCCCAACAAGCAAAATTGCGTCGTCTACAACATTTTGTTGGCAAGCGAAGGAAAACCAGTAGTGAACCATCTAAACGCCGCCCTGCCCCCCCCCCGCTCGTCAGCCCCGCGCGAACCCCGCCAATCCCGCGCGGGGCGCGACTGGACTTCGCGCGGGGCTCGCGCTTGCTTCACGGGGTCTCGTGGGAGGCCCTCGCGGGGTCTGCGTGGGTCTCGCGTGACATCTCGCGCGGCGTCCGCGGCGGGCCCCGGAACTATTTCTGCCTCGCGCGGGCGCCGGCGCGTGCTCCGCACGAGCCCGCCGGCGAACTTCGGGACCGGCTCTGCCAAGCTGGCGCGGGGCTCGCGCGAAAATCGAAGAGGGCTCGCGCGCAGCTCGCGCGCGGCCGGCGCGGGGCTCGCGCTCTGCTCGCGCGGGAGCCTTCGCGTGGGGGCCGCGCGGAGCGCGCGCGGGCTCGGGGGCTGGGGTCGCCGCGCAGGAACGATCGGCCGCGCGATGAGAAGCCTGGTGCATGCTATGCAGTTTGCATACATACGGCAGCGATCAGCTTGCTGGAACTGCAAGAGTGTTTCTTCGGGGGCGCCGCGGGCGGCGACAGTGGGCAAGTCTTGATGTCAGCGCGGGAGGGAAATCATAGGCCGATCTACAATGCCGACGCCCCCCCCACCCCACGGAAACAATGCAATTAAATCTGCTCGCCGGAACTCTAGTTGCACGCAGCGCCGTCGGAGGCACACGCGGTCTGCGCGGAGCACCATGCACGGCGCGGCGCGCCTTCGGGTCAGCGGGGACCCCACGGCGTTGCTCGACGGATTCGCGCGCACGCGGGAGGTCGCGCAATGGTGAGGGAGTGCGGACGGCCGCGCCGTGGGGCGAGCTCACCGACAACGTCGCATTGCAAGAGTCCTGAAAATCTCGAGGGCCCTGAGTTCGTCCTCCACCTCTTCCTCCTCTTCTGATTCGCTGTCCCTACAAGAAACACTTTCATGTCGCACCCGTAGACCCTAGAAGCGTCGTCAAGGCGGGCCGGTCGTTTCACCTGAGACTTCCTGACCACTTCCGACCCCGAAATTTCAAAGTCACCGCAGGTTTGATGGAGGGCGGGTCCTTTTCAAAATGTAGTTATCGCCCCACCGCCGCGCACACTCGTCTTCAATCATTGTACCAGCTTCACGGGCGGAAGGCAGGTCCTCTTCAACATGACGTTCTCGCCTCAACGCCGCGCGCGATCGACTCAAACGTTCGCAGCAGTTTCACGGATCGACGGCGATTTGTTTGCACAACGTGGCTCCCGCCTGCGCGCTACGCGCGCTCGTCCTACAAATTTGCAGAGATTTGGGACGCTTCAGGATGCAACAATCGCGTTGGTTTGCGGCGTTGAAGCCCAAACGGAGATGTTTTGGCACGGCTGGCGACTGTCAGGCGGAGGCGTTCAAACCCAACGCTTCCCGCAACGCAGTGAAATTATTGCGGGGACCTATGACGAGTGAGCTGGGACGGAGGGTTCAGTGCGACGTCGTTGGTGCGTCTTCGGGTTGCAGTGGTCCTCCTGCAAATCCTTCCTTTATTCCTCCTCGTTTTCCTCCTCCTCCCCCTCCCCCCTTCCTTTCCAGTGGCTCTCACTTCACCCTACCATTCCTGGAACGAAAAACCTCCCCCCTTTGCCCTCCTCCTCCTCCCACCCCTCCTCCTCCTCCTCCTCCTCTTCCTCCTCCTCCTCCTCCTCCTCCTCCTCCTCTCTCCCTCCTCCTCCTCCTCCTCCTCCCACTCTTCCTCGCCCCTCTCCTCGTCCTCGTCCTCTTCTCCCCCGCATCCCTTCCTGCTCCTCGCTCCACCACCCCCCTCCTCCTCACCCCCCCCGCCCCCCCCCCCTGCGCCCCACGCCCCCCGCCACGCCCGACCTCTGGCTCGCCCCGAGCAGTGGGAGTGATTGGCGAGCTCCGCGCCGACGACAGCCCCTGGGATGCGCCCTCGGAAAACAAGGGGGGGGGGCTTGCGATGGACGCTCAGACGAGGCGATGCCAACAGCGCGGACAGGGGCGCGCGCGCGCTCGCGGGGGGCTGAGCGACGCCACCGAACGCTGGAAAATGCATCGGGCAGAAGCGATCGAGACTGCTGCGGCGAAGTGCTCGAAAAGCGGCTAAGGCTCCCAGCTTTCCAGATGTCCCGCGCGCGCGAACGACGATGGCGACGTTGCTCGCAGTGGCCGCAACGACGACGCTAAGCCGCGCGGGTCGCGGAGGCGTTTGGTCTCCTCCCGCGCCGGGAGGGGCGGAACGACTCCGCGGCCGCGCTGGGCAGGCGAGCGCGGGCTACGATGACGAATGCCCCCATCGTTCGGCATTCGCGGAATGCGACGCGCGCCGCGGGCTGGGCAGCGCCGTGGGTCGCAGGCGCAACGTCGTCGTGGACGCGCGGGCGCAACAAGCTGAGCGGCACCGTTGTTGCGAGAGCACGGGCGCGACAGGCTGAGCAACAACGCACTCGAAGAGGTGAACGGCTGATTGCTTGACTTTGCATGCTGTATGATGGCACTGCGCGGGATGCGCAAGTCAGCGCCGCACCTGTAGGTGATGCCGTCGAACACCTCCGTGACGCACCTGCCAGTCTCATCCTGGTGATTAGCAAGGTAATCACGGACGTAATGGAGTAGAGCAGCCAAGCGGTCATCGATCGATGCTCCCGAAAGTTTGGGCGGCATGGCGGGCTGGAGTCGTTGAATCGAGAGCCAGGGCTCAGTGAGGCCAAAATGGCTACGGATAGTACCAGGGAGGGGCAATCTATAGGCACGCGCGGAAAACACCCGAAGGCCGACCCCTTGGCGGCGGGCAGTCTACAGGCAAATGAGTGGAACACAGAATGTATTCGAGCCACAAAGGCAGGACAATCCATAGGCACATACGTAAAACACTCGGGCTCGAGAGCCAGGAGAGGGGCAGCATGTTGGAACATCTGCAAACGCAAATTATTCGAGCAATAGGAAACGGATAACACATAGGCACACGCGTAAAACACATAGGATTCGAACCACAGGAAAAAGGCAAACTATAGGCACATACGCAAACAGAAAAAAAAAAAAAACATCGAACCGCAAGAGAAGCGCAATCTGCAGACACATACGTAAACACAGGTGGGATTCGAACCACAAGCGAGGGGCAGTCTGTAGGCACATACGTATAACACATAGGCTTCGACCCACAAGAGGGGGCAAACCTTTAGGCACCGACGCAAAGACCATGGGATTCGAGCCGCAGGACAGGGTCCATCTATAGGCACATGCGTAAACACACAGAATTCGAGCCACAGGAGACGGGGTTGAGGCCTCGGTAAGCCCGGAGGCCAAAAACAACGAATCGACACCGGATACAAATAAACTTCTGACGTTCCGTCCTGGGGCCTGGAGAGGCCTGGGAAGACGCATAGGACTCGAGCCATAAGAGGGGGGCAAAATGTAGGCACATACGCAAACACACGAAAAGGATACGAGCCACAAGAGCAGAGCAATATATAGGCACATACGTAGGTACAGGATTCGAACCGCAAAAGAAAAGCAATGTATAGACACGTACGTAAACACACACATAGGATTCGAGCCACAAATAAAGGGCAATCTAATAGGCACATACGGAAAACGCACATGATTCGAGTCACAGGCACATGAGTAAAATATAGGGTTTGAACCACAGGATGGGGCAATGTGTAGGCACACGCGTAACACACGTAGGATTGGAACCACAAAAAAGGCAGATCGAAATGCTCAGACGCAAACCACAAAACATACTCAAGCTACAGAGAAAAAGGCAATCCATGGGCGCACACGTAAAACACACTGGATCCCAGCCCCAGGGGAGGCAATCTACAGGCACATACGTATAACACGTGGTATTCGAGCCAGTGGAGAGGGGGGCAATCTACAGGCACCCACGTAAAACACATCGGATTCGAGCCACGAGAGAAGGGCAATCTATGGGCACAGAGGGAAAACGCCTCGGCGGCTCTGCCAGAGCACCAGAGTGAGTCTCACTTCTGGATCAACGAAAACCAGAGCACCCAGGCCCACTGTGGAGATTCTGGCGCGAGGACTCTTTGAACCGAAATCGAACCAGAACGCAATAGTGAGCTTCATTTCCGGACCACACCGAGCCAGACCACCAGAGTGATTCTCATTTCTGGATCTGGGAGGGCTGCAATCGAGCGAGAACACCATGGATGGCCCGTTTCTGGACCAAGTCGAGCCAGAACACCAGAGAGTGAGTCGCATTTCTGGACCTGGGAGGGCCGCCATCGAGCCAGAACGCCACGGAGAATTGCATGTCAGGGCCGAGATCGAGCCAGAACGCCACAGGGAGCGCTGCCGGCAGCTTCCAGGCCGCCAGAACACCATCGTGAGTCGCAGATCTGGACGAGATCGAGCCAGAACACCACACGGAGCGCTGCTGGGAGACGCCTCCCCCCAGCCCCCCCTACGGAGATCCTCGGGAGAGGGAATCGTCAAACTCTGCCAGAACACTCGAGCGAAACGCAATCTGGGAAAAATCGTATCTCTCGTTTGGGTCCCTGGCTGCGGCCTGGTGGCCTTGACATGACGACGACGACGACGACGACGACGACGACGACGACGACGACGACCACGACCACGACGACGACGACGACGACGACGACGACAGCGACGAATCGGGAATGCACTTTTGATCGTCCACTTCTCAGCGGGGCGCTGCGATGCCCCTGGGCACCGTCTTATTGGTCGCATCGCAGAGGGTTCGTGCCCAAACGACTTGTGCGCTGGTCTCTGATACCGCGCGGATCGTTCGACCTTGAACGGTCGCAACTTTCCGATCGCACACGATGGTCCGATACCGGCCGGTCCCAGCCCACGCTCCACGCCCACGCTCGGGTCGTCGCCGCGTCGAAACGAAACGAACATGTCGTAATTCGGCGACGCGCCCCGGGGGGAAGTCAAAGGGGGCAAACCTCCTCAGAAGGCGGCGGGCTTCTCGGCAGCCCTCCCGCCTTCTGAGCTGCCCTCTGTGTCTCGGGAGAAAAATTAGAGAGCCTCTCAAGAAGGTCGGAGGCATCCGGAGCCTCCTGAGAAGAAGGCCCGCCCCCTTCTGGTTTTCCCCCCCTTCCACCCGTGGGCGCCCCGCCGAGTCGTGTGGTCCCTCGTCTCGTTCCCACCGTCGCCGCAGCCGCTCGCCACACTCTCTTTTCGCCGCGTGCCCCTCACGCCGCTGGACGTCTTGGCGACTTGGCCGCCTGCGCCCTGGACTCGTCCCAGTCCTGCGGGGCAGGGTTTGCAAGAGGGAAGCCTGGGCCCCCCCAGCGTCGACAAGATCACGAGGGACAGTTTTCGACTGGCTTCGGCCTCTGGGGGAGCCTTGCCAGGTCCCAGGACTGTCACCAAACGACTCGGGATGGAAAGCCCGGTCCCAGGGAATGGGTCGAGCATCCGGGGTCCACGTTGTGAAAACAACATGACGTCGGGGGTCTGGGGACGGAGGAGCTGATGGGTTTCAGCGCCTTTTTCGGTTTTCTGAGGGCGGGAAGGAAGGACAAGCGACACCACCACCGCCAGCGCGAGCAGCCAGGGGGGGGTCCGGTGGGGTCCCTCCTCCCCGCTCGAAGCATAGTTGCCCCATCCCAGGCTCGGGGAGGCATCGTGGACCTCCTCGCTAGAGGTGAACCCCTGGTGGTGGTGGTGGTGGTGGTGATGGTGGTGGTGGTGGTGGTGGTGGTGGTGGTGTCGTTTTGCTTTCCTCCGATCTGAGGGGGAGCTCGTTGGCGGCATTCAGTAGGTCCAAGAAAGAGAAAGGAGACGAGGAGAAGCATGGGGAAGCGGGGAGCCAGGCAGAGTGTACGGCGCTTGGCACCCAGCTAGAAGCAGGAAGCTGTACGCCGCCACTGGGCTCTGGCCAAGCCTCTCTCAGGGCCTGGTGCTGGAGCACCAATCCCTCCCGACCTCGGCCATGAGTGTCGTCAAACACCACACTGCGGTGCTCGCTCTGCGATATCTGCTGAGAGTGCCCTCCTACTCTTCCCAGTCTGTTCACGGTTAGCTTGGGTAGACTGGGGAGGAGGTGGAGGGGGGAGTCCCACCAGCCCTCTGGGGTCACGTGGTCAAGAGCACTTCCTCTTCTAACTTCCCTCTTCCCTATTCCCCTATTCGGGGAGGGGATCTTCACTACTACCTATTCCCTCCCCCTGGGTCTGGACGGCGGAGGGGACGAAACCATTGGAGCGGTCAAGATGGCACAAAGATGGCTCCAAGATGGCTCAAGACACTTCAACATGGCCCAAGCTAGTCTCCAACATACCTGCAAGACAGCACCAAGTGCCCTTCGACTCTGCCAAGGCACATCCCACGAGAGGCCGAACTCCTTCAAAACCGCAGAAGCAATTAATGGGCTTCTGAGGCCTCAAGATGCCCCAAGATAGCCCCAAGAAGAGCACAAGAGAGCCCAAAGATGGCCCCAGGAAGCGCCCAAGAGCTTTCCAAGAGGGCCTCAAAAGTAATTGTTGAACCTCGGAATGGCGAGGACCCGAAGTACCATTCCCGTTGTTTGAGATCTGGTGCCCAAGGTCGTCCCAACAAGGCTCCAAGACCGCTCAAAGGAGCCTCAAGAGGGTCCCTTATACTTGCAGAACAAACATCAAGAGCGCCACAAGAGGAGCCCAAGAGGCACCCAAGAAGACACCAAGAAAGCTCCAAGAAGACCCCCAAACGATATCAATATGACCTCGTTGCTGAAGGTCCGAGAAAGCCTCCGCTTCCACCTCCTCCTCCTCCTTCGCCGCCTCCTAGCAGTTCTCCTCATCCCTCCTCCTCCGTCCTCACCCGCCTCCTCCCAAGATGAGCCCAGGAGACCCCCACGAGCCGTCTCAGACGCATCGCCTGAGAATCATCAAGTCTGGATGGCGTAGGTGTGCTGTGCATCGTCGACAGAGACAAATTGTCCATAGGTAATGTTTGGCGGATGTTCCACTGCGTGTTGTTACACTTCTTGTGTCCATCAGTGTTGGCTTCACTGCTTCACAAAAACTTACCCGCGCCCCTCCTCCAGACAAATCCCCAGGGCATCGTTTCTGGATGGGCTGCTAAGGATATTGTTGGTCCGCGGGCGCACGAAACGAGTCGGACGCCGAGCAAGCAAGGGCTGGTAAGGATTGTTTTTTGTCGCAACCGCAGGCGAAGGCGCCAGCGGCGTCTCGAGTCGGGCTGGTAAGGATACGCGAAGCGTCAGAACTCGTCATTGCCAAGTCCCACATATCCGAACTATTGGTTATGGCGGGATCAGTGGCTATGGGTTCGGGGAGCGCCCCTCTCCCCCCCTTCCCCTCTCCCCCACTCTTCCCTTTCTCCTCTCCCGCCTCCTTCTCCGTCCTCCTCCTCCTCCTCCTCGTCCTCATTACCGAGATGCAGACGTGAGTACCGTCAAGATGAGCTTGAAGGTGGAGGAGGCATATTGAGGGTTGAGGTTGAGTGTGAGAGCTGACGGGGACACGTCAGGTAGAGGATGAGTGTTGAGAAATGAGGAGTGATTGAGAATGAGGCCGAGGCTGAGGGCGGACCGTGATAAGGGAGTGAGGGCGCGGCTGAGGGTGGACAGGGATCGAGGATGAGAAGAGAGACGACAGAGAAGACGGAGAAGAAGTCCAACGGAGAGAGACGACTAAGAAGACGGATAACGAGAGACGATGAAGCCCACGTTATCCCTCCCAAAGCCCTGGGAGATCCGTCAGCTCGCTCTGGGCGATGAGAATGGCAAAGACCATGAGCGCGTCTGCTTCAGGATCGACCTGGGGTGCGAGTGAAACCACCACGGCTCCTAGATCCGCCCCTGTGCCTGCGCAGTTCCCTATTCCCGGCCATCCTCGCAAATGTTGTGAAGATGATTGTTGCGAATGTCTGGCTCAAGAAAAAAACGCCGGTGTCGGTGGGCGGCCGGGATCCCAAAGTCCAAGTTCTGGCTCCCAGGCTTCTGGGTTCCTGATTCTGGCCAGGTCTGGGGGCCTCGAGAGCACAGGAAGAATGTGTAGAGCAGAGGGTAAAGATCAGAGAGCAAGCACCAGAGAGCAACGAGTGGAGAGCGGAAGGGCTAGAGAAGAGCGCAGAGGGCAGAGAGTTGCGAGTGGAAGGTAGGAGGGAGAGGGGGTGGGGTCAAGCTAGGTGCGCCAGCGTCACATCTGACTTCCTACCCCTTCCTCCCATCCCTTACAATGGTGTAGACCTCCTATCTATTCGAACAATCGGGTACGCGATGGATGGAAACGCATGGCGTAGAAGAGCACGGCAGAGCATAGCATGTCATAACGTTGCGTGGAATTGCGTAGTAAAGAACTGCATCACAAAGCATAGCAACGCAAAGCATGGCATCGCGCAGCGGTGCACAACACAGCATCGCATTGCATGCCGTGGCATGGCACCGGATGACTTGGAGGGTAAATGGCCCGTCTACGAGAGGACAAGGCCTGTCAAGAATGCCGGCTACATGTCCTCCGCAACAGTGCCTGCCCGATGTGGGCGCTTTCCAATGCCACGTGCCGGAGTACAGTACCACTTTGAACAACCAAATAATGAAATCCTGTGGGAAACAACATGCGCGGAGAGGGACACTCTCTGGATAGAGTCAGGGGAGAGACGAGAATAGTATTCAGATGGTGCAATGTTTGACATCAGGAACAGGGGAAGTAGTAAGGGGAGAGAGAGAGAGAGAGAGAGAGTAACCATGTTTGATCAAGCGCACGACCACCATGCTGTCTTTGCAGGACGACAGCCGAGGTGGGGGCTCCTCAGTGTTAGATCACCCGTGGCTCCTTGCGGGGCAATAACTTTTCATCCCGAACAAGCTGACGCCACGAGAACGAAACTATCAGAGCCAAATCAATCATCTGCCACCGTGCTGCTGGGCGCGGAGTGGCGTGTCCTCAGGTCCTCTGGAGTCCTCAGCACTAAATATGGAATTCTCTTCTAGGGGCCTGGGAGGCTCAGGTCCCACATCATCCTGCCTTTCTCGCGTGCCCGTTGAGGTGTTCCGCATGCCTCTGGAAGTCTGCCGCATTGCTTGTCCCGAATCCAGAGCACCCCAAGACGGGCCAAGAAGATCTCACGAGGCCACCAAGAGGAGGTCCCGAGACGGCCGAAGAGCTTCCCGCAAGGGCTAAAGATGGCATGAAGACGGCGCGAAAGGCCCGTGTAGGGCCCCAAGAGGGCTCCAAGAGAAGCACAGGCCCCCAAGACGCCAACATATTTACATTGCCGTAGGCTTTTGAGTGACTTGGGCGTTTTCGCCTTTTCGGACTTCCAACCCCCCAAGGTGGCCCAAGAAGCCCCAAGCTCGCCCCAAGACTGCCCCAAAGGCCCCCAAGAAGACCCCAAAGGCCACCAACATGCCTCTAAGAGCCCCTCAGAAGCGCCCAAGAGGTCCACAAGAGGCACCCACGAGGCCTCCAAGAGGCCCCAAAGGCTCCCCGAAGAGGCCTCCGAGAGGCATTTCAACAGACCCTCGCAGGCATCCGAGAGGCCGCTGGCCCGCAACACAGGTACGGAGGCGAAATGGGATGGGCCGCCGAGTCCCTCTATGTCTGCTGCTTGAGGGGTGCCTGGCGTGCCAAAGTTTGATTGAATGTTCAAGCCCGTCCAGAAGGTTCCCAGTGGTCTCTGGCTCCGCTTGCCACCCGAGAAAAAAACAGCGTCCGTCGGTACGCCTTCCTCCCACAAGTGCAAGGATCTCCCCAACGGCTGGGGGAACGCAGTCCAATATCTTGGCCACACTCTGGCCCAGCCTCTGGCCACGCAAG